>CM036879.1:49432708-50015278 GCA_020796165.1 Pantala flavescens | reverse complement strand
AATCCGCAAAAAGCGAATAAATCCGAGAAAAGCGAATAAATCCGAGAAAAGCGAAAAAATCCAAGAAAAAACATTAAATCCGAGAAAAGCGAATAAATCCGAGAAAAACGAATAAATCCGAGAAAAACGAATAAATCCGAGAAAATCGAATAAATCCAAGAAAAAACATTAAATCCGAGAAAAGCGAATAAATCCGAGAAAAACGAATAAATCCAAGAAAAAACAATAAATCCGAGAAAAGCGTATAAATCCGAGAAAAGCGTATAAATCCGAGAAAAGCGAATAATTTCGCAAAAAGCGAATACATCCGAGAAAAGCCTATAAATCCAAGAAAAGCGTATAGATCCGAGAAAAGCGAATAAATATGCAAAAAGCGAATTAATCCGAGAAAAGAAAATAAATCCGAGAAAAGCGAATAAATCCGAGAAAAGCGAATCAATCCGCAAAAATCGAACAATTCCGAGAAAAACGAATAAATCCGAGAAAAGCGACTAAATCCGAGAAAAGCGAATAAATCCAAGAAAAGCGAATAAATCCGAAAAAAGCGAATAAATCCGAAAATAGCGAATAAATCCGCAAAAAGCGAATAAATCCGAGAAAAGCGAATAAATCCGAGAAAAGCGAATAAATCCGAGAAAAGCGAATAAATCCGAGAAAAACGAATAAATCCAAGAAAAAACAATAAATCCGAGAAAAGCGAATAAATCATAGAAAAACGAATAAATCCAAGAAAAAACAATAAATCCGAGAAAAGCGAATAAATCTGAGAAAAGCGAATAAATCCGAGAAAAGCGAATAAATTCGAGAAAAACGAATAAATCCTAGAAAAACGAATAAATCCAAGAAAAAACATTAAATCCGAGAAAAGCGAATAAATCCGAGAAAAACGAATAAATCCAAGAAAAAACAATAAATCCGAGAAAAGCGAATAAATCTAAGAAAAGCGAATAAATCCAAAAAAAGCGAATAAATCCGCAAAAAGCGAATAAATCCGAGAAAAGCGAATAAATCCAAGAAAAGCGAATAAATCCGAAAAAAGCGAATAAATCCGAAATTAGCGAATAAATCCGCAAAAAGCGAATAAATCCGAGAAAAGCGAATAAATCCGAGAAAAGCGAAAAAATCCAAGAAAAAACATTACATCCGAGAAAAGCGAATAAATCCGAGAAAAACGAATAAATCCGAGAAAAACGAATAAATCCGAGAAAATCGAATAAATCCAAGAAAAAACATTAAATCCGAGAAAAGCGAATAAATCCGAGAAAAACGAATAAATCCAAGAAAAAACAATAAATCCGAGAAAAGCGTATAAATCCGAGAAAAGCGTATAAATACGAGAAAAGCGAATAAATTCGCAAAAAGCGAATAAAACCGAGAAAAGAAAATAAATCCCAGAAAAACGAATAAATCCGAGAATAGCGTATAAATCCGCAAAAAGCGCATAAATCCGAGAAAAGCGAATAAATCCGAGAAAAAAGAATAAATCCCAGAAAAGCGAATATATCCGAGAAAAGGAAATAAATCCTAGAAAAGCGAATAAATCCGAGAAATACGAATAAATCCAAGAAAAAACAATAAATCCGAGAAAAGCGAATAAATCCGAGAAAAACGAATAAATCCAAGAAAAAACAATAAATACGAGAAAAGCGAATAAATCTGAGAAAAGCGAATAAATCCGAGAAAAGCGAATAAATCCGAGAAAAGCGAATAAATCCAAGAAAAAACAATACATCCGAGAAAAGCGAATAAATCTGAGAAAAGCGAATAAATCCGAGAAAAGCGAATAAATCCGCAAAAAGCGAATAAATCCGAGAAAAGCGAATAAATTCGAGAAAAACGAATAAATCAAAGAAAAACGAATAAATCCAAGAAAAAACATTAAATCCCAGAAAAACGAATAAATCCGAGAATAGCGTATAAATCCGCAAAAAGCGCATAAATCCGAGAAAAGCGAATAAATCCGAGAAAAAAGAATAAATCCCAGAAAAGCGAATATATCCGAGAAAAGGAAATAAATCCTAGAAAAGCGAATAAATCCGAGAAATACGAATAAATCCAAGAAAAAACAATAAATCCGAGAAAAGCGAATAAATCCGAGAAAAACGAATAAATCCAAGAAAAAACAATAAATACGAGAAAAGCGAATAAATCTGAGAAAAGCAAATAAATCCAAGAAAAGCGAATAAATCCGAAAAAAGCGAATAAATCCGAAATTAGCGAATAAATCCGCAAAAAGCGAATAAAACCGAGAAAAGCGAATGAATCCGAGAAAAGCGAATAAATCCGAGAAAAGCGAATAAATCCGAGAAAAGCGAATAAATCCCTGAAAAGCAAATAAATCCGAGAAAAACGAATAAATCCGAGAAAAACGAATAAATCCAAGAAAAAACATTAAATCCGAGAAAAGCGAATAAATCCGAGAAAAACGAATAAATCCGTGAAAAGCGAATAAATCCGAGAAAAGCGAATAAATCTGAGAAAAGCGAATAAATCCGAGAAAAGCGAATAAATCCGAGAAAAGCGAATGAATCCGAGAAAAGCGT
Source organism: Pantala flavescens (assembly GCA_020796165.1). Classification (NCBI taxonomy): domain Eukaryota; kingdom Metazoa; phylum Arthropoda; class Insecta; order Odonata; family Libellulidae; genus Pantala; species Pantala flavescens. The sequence goes on along the minus strand of CM036879.1, from coordinate 50,012,735 downwards.
ATAAATCCGAGAAAAGCGAATAAATCCGCAAAAAGCGAATAAATCCGTGAAAAGAAAATATCCGAGAAAAGCGAATTAATCCGAGAAAAACGAATAAATCCTTGAAAAACGAATAAATCCAAAAAAAAACATTAAATCCGTGAAAAGCGAATAAATCTGAGAAAAGCGAATAAATCCAAGAAAAGCGAATAAATCCGAAAAAAGCGAATAAATCCGAAATTAGCGAAAAAATCCGCAAAAAGCGAATAAAACCGAGAAAAGCGAATAAATCCGAGAAAAGCGAATAAATCCGAGAAAGGCGAATAAATCCGAGAAAAACGAATAAATCCGAGAAAAACGAAAAAATCCAAGAAAAAACATTAAATCCGAGAAAAGCGAATAAATCCGAGAAAAACGAATAAATCCAAGAAAAAACAATAAATCCGAGAAAAGCGAATAAATCTGAGAAAAGCGAATAAAACCGAGAAAAGCGAATAAATCCGAGAAAAGCGAATGAATCCGAGAAAAGCGTATAAATCCGAGAAAAGCGAATAAATCCGCAAAAAGCGAATAAATCCGTGAAAAGAAAATATCCGAGAAAAGCGAATTAATCCGAGAAAAACGAATAAATCCTTGAAAAACGAATAAATCCAAAAAAAAACATTAAATCCGAGAAAAGCGAATAAATCCAAGAAAAACGAATAAATCCAAGAAAAAACAATAAATCCGAGAAAAGCGAATAAATCTGAGAAAAGCGAATAAATCCGAGAAAAGCGAATAAATCCGCAAAAAGCGAATAAATCCGAGAAAAGCGTATAAATCCGAGAAAAGCGAATAATTTCGCAAAAAGCGAATACATCCGAGAAAAGCCTATAAATCCAAGAAAAGCGTATAGATCCGAGAAAAGCGAATAAATATGCAAAAAGCGAATTAATCCGAGAAAAGAAAATAAATCCGCAAAAAGCGAATAAATCCGAGAAAAGCGAATAAATCCGAGAAAAGCGAATAAATCCGAGAAAAGCGAATAAATCCGAGAAAAGCGAATAAATCCCTGAAAAGCAAATAAATCCGAGAAAAACGAATAAATCCGAGAAAAACGAATAAATCCAAGAAAAACATTAAATCCGAGAAAAGCGAATAAATCCGAGAAAAACGAATAAATCCAAGAAAAAACAATAAATCCGAGAAAAGCGAATAAATCTGAGAAAAGCGAATAAATCCGAGAAAAGCGAATAAATCCGCAAAAAGCGAATAAATCTGAGAAAATCGAATAAATCCGAGAAAAGCGAATAAATCCGCAAAAAGCGAATAAATCCGAGAAAAGCGAGTAAATTCGAGAAAAACGAATAAATCCGAGAAAAACGAATAAATCCAAGAAAAAACATTAAATCCGAGAAAAACGAATAAATCCAAGAACAAACAATAAATCCGTGAAAAGCGAATAAATCTGAGAAAAGCGAATAAATCCAAGAAAAGCGAATAAATCCGAAAAAAGCGAATAAATCCGAAATTAGCGAATAAATCCGCAAAAAGCGAATAAAACCGAGGAAAGCGAATAAATCCGAGAAAAGCGAATAAATCCGAGAAAAGCGAATTAATCCGAGAAAAGCGAATAAATCCGAGAAAAGCGAATAAATCCCTGAAAAGTAAATAAATCCGAGAAAAACGAATAAATCCGAGAAAAACGAATAAATCCAAGAAAAACATTAAATCCGAGAAAAGCGAATAAATCCGAGAAAAACGAATAAATCCAAGAAAAAACAATAAATCCGAGAAAAGCGAATAAATCTGAGAAAAGTGAATAAATCCGAGAAAAGCGAATAAATCCGCAAAAAGCGAATAAATCCGAGAAAAGCGAATAAATTAGAGAAAAACGAATAAATCAGAGAAAAACGAATAAATCGAAGAAAAAACATTAAATCCGAGAAAAACGAATAAATCCAAGAAAAAACAATAAATCCGTGAAAAGTGAATAAATCTGAGAAAAGCGAATTAATCCAAGAAAAGCGAATAAATCCGAAAAAAGCGAATAAATCCGAAATTAGCGAATAAATCCGCAAAAAGCGAATAAAACCGAGAAAAGCGGATAAATCCGAGAAAAGCGAATAAATCCGAGAAAAGCGAATAAATCCGAGAAAAGCGAATAAATCCCTGAAAAGCAAATAAATCCGAGAAAAACGAATAAATCCGAGAAAAGCGAATAAATCCAAGAAAAAACATTAAATCCGAGAAAAGCGAATAAATCCGAGAAAAACGAATAAATCCAAGAAAAAACAATAAATCCGAGAAAAGCGAATAAATTTGAGAAAAGCGAATAAATCCGAGAAAAGCGAATAAATCCGAGAAAAGCGAATGAATCCGAGAAAAGCGTATAAATCCGAGAAAAGCGAATAAATCCGCAAAAAGCGAATAAATCCGTGAAAAGAAAATATCCGAGAAAAGCGAATTAATCCGAGAAAAACGAATAAATCCTTGAAAAACGAATAAATCCAAAAAAAAACATTAAATCCGAGAAAAGCGAATAAATCCAAGAAAAACGAATAAATCCAAGAAAAAACAATAAATCCGAGAAAAGCGAATAAATCTGAGAAAAGCGAATAAATCTGAGAAAAGCGAATAAATCCGCAAAAAGCGAATAAATCCGAGAAAAGCGAATAAATTCGAGAAAAGCGAATAAATCCTAGAAAAACGAATAAATCCAAGAAAAAACATTAAATCCGAGAAAAGCGAATAAATCCGAGAAAAACGAATAAATCCAAGAGAAAACAATAAATCCGAGAAAAGCGAATAAATCTAAGAAAAGCGAATAAATCCAAAAAAAGCGAATAAATCCGCAAAAAGCGAATAAATCCGAGAAAAGCGAATAAATCCAAGAAAAGCGAATAAATCCGAAAAAAGCGAATAAATCCGAAATTAGCGAATAAATCCGCAAAAAGCGAATAAATCCGAGAAAAGCGAATAAATCCGAGAAAAGCGAAAAAATCCAAGAAAAAACATTAAATCTGAGAAAAGCGAATAAATCCGAGAAAAACGAATAAATCCGAGAAAAACGAATAAATCCGAGAAAATCGAATAAATCCAAGAAAAAACATTAAATCCGAGAAAAGCGAATAAATCCGAGAAAAACGAATAAATCCAAGAAAAAACAATAAATCCGAGAAAAGCGTATAAATCCGAGAAAAGCGTATAAATCCGAGAAAAGCGTATAAATCCGAGAAAAGCGAATAATTTCGCAAAAAGCGAATACATCCGAGAAAAGCCTATAAATCCAAGAAAAGCGTATAGATCCGAGAAAAGCGAATAAATATGCAAAAAGCGAATTAATCCGAGAAAAGAAAATAAATCCGAGAAAAGCGAATAAATCCGAGAAAAGCGAATCAATCCGCAAAAATCGAACAATTCCGAGAAAAACGAATAAATCCGAGAAAAGCGACTAAATCCGAGAAAAGCGAATAAATCCAAGAAAAGCGAATAAATCCGAAAAAAGCGAATAAATCCGAAATTAGCGAATAAATCCGGAAAAAGCGAATAAATCCGAGAAAAGCGAATAAATCCGAGAAAAGCGAATAAATCCGAGAAAAACGAATAAATCCAAGAAAAAAAAATAAATACGAGAAAAGCGAATAAATCCGAGAAAAACGAATAAATCCAAGAAAAAACAATAAATCCGAAAAAAGCGAATAAATCCGAAATTAGCGAATAAATCCGCAAAAAGCGAATAAATCCGAGAAAAGCGAATAAATCCGAGAAAAGCGAAAAAATCCAAGAAAAAACATTAAATCCGAGAAAAGCGAATAAATCCGAGAAAAACGAATAAATCCGAGAAAAACGAATAAATCCGAGAAAATCGAATAAATCCAAGAAAAAACATTAAATCCGAGAAAAGCGAATAAATCCGAGAAAAACGAATAAATCCAAGAAAAAACAATAAATCCGAGAAAAGCGAATAAATCCGAGAAAAACGAATAAATCCGAGAAAAGCGTATAAATACGAGAAAAGCGAATAAATTCGCAAAAAGCGAATAAATCCGAGAAAAGAAAATAAATCCCAGAAAAACGAATAAATCCGAGAATAGCGTATAAATCCGCAAAAAGCGCATAAATCCGAGAAAAGCGAATAAATCTGAGAAAAGCGAATAAATCCGAGAAAAGCGAATAAATCCGAGAAAAGCGAATAAATCCGAGAAAAGCGTATAAATCCGAGAAAAGCGTATAAATCCGAGAAAAGCGAATAAATCCGCAAAAAGCGAATAAATCCGAGAAAAACGAATAAATCCAAGAAAAAACAATAAATCCGAGAAAAGCGTATAAATCCGAGAAAAGCGTATAAATCCGAGAAAAGCGAATAAATCCGCAAAAAGCGAATAAATCCGAGAAAAGAAAATAAATCCCAGAAAAACGAATAAATCCGAGAATAGCGTATAAATCCGCAAAAAGCGCATAAATCCGAGAAAAGCGAATAAATCCGAGAAAAAAGAATAAATCCGAGAAAAGCGAATATATCCGAGAAAAGGAAATAAATCCTAGAAAAGCGAATAAATCCGAGAAATACGAATAAATCCAAGAAAAAACAATAAATCCGAGAAAAGCGAATAAATCCGAGAAAAACGAATAAATCCAAGAAAAAACAATAAATCCGAGAAAAGCGAATAAATCTGAGAAAAGCGAATAAATCCGAGAAAAGCGAATAAATCCGAGAAAAGCGAATGAATCCGAGAAAAGCGTATAAATCCGAGAAAAGCGAATAAATCCGCAAAAAGCGAATAAATCCGTGAAAAGAAAATATCCGAGAAAAGCGAATTAATCCGAGAAAAACGAATAAATCCTTGAAAAACGAATAAATCCAAAAAAAAACATTAAATCCGAGAAAAGCGAATAAATCCAAGAAAAACGAATAAATCCAAGAAAAAACAATAAATCCGAGAAAAGCGAATAAATCTGAGAAAAGCGAATAAATCTGAGAAAAGCGAATAAATCCGCAAAAAGCGAATAAATCCGAGAAAAGCGAATAAATTCGAGAAAAGCGAATAAATCCTAGAAAAACGAATAAATCCAAGAAAAAACATTAAATCCGAGAAAAGCGAATAAATCCGAGAAAAACGAATAAATCCAAGAGAAAACAATAAATCCGAGAAAAGCGAATAAATCTAAGAAAAGCGAATAAATCCAAAAAAAGCGAATAAATCCGCAAAAAGCGAATAAATCCGAGAAAAGCGAATAAATCCAAGAAAAGCGAATAAATCCGAAAAAAGCGAATAAATCCGAAATTAGCGAATAAATCCGCAAAAAGCGAATAAATCCGAGAAAAGCGAATAAATCCGAGAAAAGCGAAAAAATCCAAGAAAAAACATTAAATCTGAGAAAAGCGAATAAATCCGAGAAAAACGAATAAATCCGAGAAAAACGAATAAATCCGAGAAAATCGAATAAATCCAAGAAAAAACATTAAATCCGAGAAAAGCGAATAAATCCGAGAAAAACGAATAAATCCAAGAAAAAACAATAAATCCGAGAAAAGCGTATAAATCCGAGAAAAGCGTATAAATCCGAGAAAAGCGTATAAATCCGAGAAAAGCGAATAATTTCGCAAAAAGCGAATACATCCGAGAAAAGCCTATAAATCCAAGAAAAGCGTATAGATCCGAGAAAAGCGAATAAATATGCAAAAAGCGAATTAATCCGAGAAAAGAAAATAAATCCGAGAAAAGCGAATAAATCCGAGAAAAGCGAATCAATCCGCAAAAATCGAACAATTCCGAGAAAAACGAATAAATCCGAGAAAAGCGACTAAATCCGAGAAAAGCGAATAAATCCAAGAAAAGCGAATAAATCCGAAAAAAGCGAATAAATCCGAAATTAGCGAATAAATCCGGAAAAAGCGAATAAATCCGAGAAAAGCGAATAAATCCGAGAAAAGCGAATAAATCCGAGAAAAGCGAATAAATCCGAGAAAAACGAATAAATCCAAGAAAAAAAAATAAATACGAGAAAAGCGAATAAATCCGAGAAAAACGAATAAATCCAAGAAAAAACAATAAATCCGAAAAAAGCGAATAAATCCGAAATTAGCGAATAAATCCGCAAAAAGCGAATAAATCCGAGAAAAGCGAATAAATCCGAGAAAAGCGAAAAAATCCAAGAAAAAACATTAAATCCGAGAAAAGCGAATAAATCCGAGAAAAACGAATAAATCCGAGAAAAACGAATAAATCCGAGAAAATCGAATAAATCCAAGAAAAAACATTAAATCCGAGAAAAGCGAATAAATCCGAGAAAAACGAATAAATCCAAGAAAAAACAATAAATCCGAGAAAAGCGAATAAATCCGAGAAAAACGAATAAATCCGAGAAAAGCGTATAAATACGAGAAAAGCGAATAAATTCGCAAAAAGCGAATAAATCCGAGAAAAGAAAATAAATCCCAGAAAAACGAATAAATCCGAGAATAGCGTATAAATCCGCAAAAAGCGCATAAATCCGAGAAAAGCGAATAAATCTGAGAAAAGCGAATAAATCCGAGAAAAGCGAATAAATCCGAGAAAAGCGAATAAATCCGAGAAAAGCGTATAAATCCGAGAAAAGCGTATAAATCCGAGAAAAGCGAATAAATCCGCAAAAAGCGAATAAATCCGAGAAAAACGAATAAATCCAAGAAAAAACAATAAATCCGAGAAAAGCGTATAAATCCGAGAAAAGCGTATAAATCCGAGAAAAGCGAATAAATCCGCAAAAAGCGAATAAATCCGAGAAAAGAAAATAAATCCCAGAAAAACGAATAAATCCGAGAATAGCGTATAAATCCGCAAAAAGCGCATAAATCCGAGAAAAGCGAATAAATCCGAGAAAAAAGAATAAATCCGAGAAAAGCGAATATATCCGAGAAAAGGAAATAAATCCTAGAAAAGCGAATAAATCCGAGAAATACGAATAAATCCAAGAAAAAACAATAAATCCGAGAAAAGCGAATAAATCCGAGAAAAACGAATAAATCCAAGAAAAAACAATAAATCCGAGAAAAGCGAATAAATCTGAGAAAAGCGAATAAATCCGAGAAAAGCGAATAAATCCGAGAAAAGCGAATAAATCCGAGAAAAGCGTATAAATCCGAGAAAAGCGTATAAATCCGAGAAAAGCGAATAAATCCGCAAAAAACGAATAAATCTGAGAAAAGCGAATAAATCCGCAAAAAGCGAATAAATCCGCAAAAAGCGAATAAATCCGAGAAAAACGAATAAATCCGAGAATAGCGTATAAATCCGCAAAAAGCGCATAAATCCGAGAAAAGCGAATAAATCCGAGAAAAACGAATAAATCCGAGAAAAGCGAATATATCCGAGAAAAGGAAATAAATCCTTGAAAAGCGAATAAATCCGAAAAAACCGAATTAATCCGAAACAGCGTTTAATTCCGAGAAAAGCGAAAAATCGAATAAATTCGCTTTTCTCTGATTTATTCGCTTCTCTGATTTATTTGCTTTTTGCGGATATATTCTCTTTTCTCTGATTTATTCGCTTTTCTCGGATTTATTTTCTTTTCTAGGATTTATTTGCTTTTCTTGATTTATTAGCTTTTCTCGGAATTATTCGCTTTTTCGGATTTATTCGCTTTTTGCGGATTTATTAGCTTTTTTATAAGATAGACCCAAATTTCTCGATTCGAAGATAATCTAAATTGATTCTTAGTATTTCTTGAAGTGTAAATTTTTTATTTTTCCTTCGATTAGTATAATTTTTAAATTTAAATTATATCCACTATGCTGTTCAAAAATCGTTCTCATTACTATTGATAAGGTTTAAAACCAAATTCTTTCAATTTCCTTTTCTCTACATGTATGGCAACAGCGCGCTGATATCTCCCATAAGAAATACAATTTCTTCTCATAATTAGTATTGTGCTCACCCGTTCAACGTTACCCGTGTAACACGGCTTAATGAATATGAAATTATTAACGGACCTCCACAGATTTACAATTCTTAGTCAACTCCGGTAGCTTTTAGCGCAAGTCCGCAAATTACATCTCTGCATTGGAAAAACTCATGGCTCTCTTTCTTCAACAGGCAGTGTTCCTCATTCGTTAGAATTTTTCATGTGTTCGTTAACCTACTTGTATGAATGCATGTACTTGGGGAAATTTCCAACAAATAATACGCCAAATCCAGTTCATGGAAAACGCCTCCTTGAAGATTTTCCATAGACTCCTTCAAATGAAATTCCTACCTGGTTGAGCCGGTCAAAGAAATCGATTTTTGTTTTAATTTTCTTAAACAATGGTAGAACATTTAGAGAATCCCCAAGTTTGAGACCTCCTCAGAAAGAATGCAATTCTTAAAGAGATATAGTAAACGTCCCCTAGAATCGAATGACATACATTGGTTGAACATAAAGATGCTCTGTGTGTGAAATTTATATCTTCTTGACATTCGGAAAGTGCCCCAAGAAAAATTTCGAAAATAGAGCCCATGTATTTTTATGGGAATAATCAAGAATACGGGACTCTCTGGATTCGAACGCATGACCAATAGACAACTTTGGATTTCTTTTCAATGACATTTTCAGATTTTATCGTTGTAAGTGCCCGGGAAGTATTTTCTTTAATATTTGTAAAACATGCATCCTTACGGGGGAAGTCGATTTTTGGGTCCCATATAGGCTCTCTTGAAAATTTGGAGCCATCTGTGTTGACATGCTTCATTTTTGGGAACCTTTCCTCCAACAAGATAATGATATTAGACGTTATTTTTTGTTTACTTAATCTTTTGAAGATCGTGGAAATAGTCCTCCAACTAACAAATCTAATCCTACATATCAAATGGCAAACGGTAAAATCAATTCAAGTTGCCTAATATTTAAGACCGAAAATATGAGGAAAACCCTGAGAAAATTTTTCATATGATGTTCATGCGAGATCACTGTGTGATGACGCCATGTTAAATAAATACATAAATCTTACGTAAATTCATTTTCTTGTATATAGGTATTATTCGGAGCAAGCGGTTATATTTACCCAATACTCATTTTTAATCATTTTTATTTTAAAATGTGTGGGACTTTTATTAAAAGTATTTACTGAGATCAATTTGTCTTATTCGACGCTTCAAATTTATAAGTTCTTCAACCCATATTCCCCAGCAAGGTCCATAGATTATCATCATTCATATGTAACAAGACGGATTCAAATTATTTTGTTTTCTCGTTTTGAATTTATAAGGTAAATGCTGTTAACATTCAATTTAATAATTATTAATTAATAATTATTTCTATAGTAATTCGAATACAAAAGTATACCGTTCAATCTAGAGTGAGTTTCGACTTAAACTCACAGAATCAGTATCTTAATAACCAATTTAACAATTCGCTATGTTCTATCATTTCACAATTCCAACTCACCATTTATGGTGAGTAGTCAATCGTAGTAGTCAATTTAACCTCTTGTTTCGTAAATTCAAGGAAACTTAAGTTTGGACGGACTAAAATTAACCAGAGATAATATACAATTATATTTGCATATGTAAATTGCAAAAGGCCCTGAACGGTTATCCAAACTTGGCGCAGTTGCGTGATTTGGCGCTATAAATTGCAACTTGCGAAAGACTTCTTCGCTCGATAAGCCGATAAACATTTGCTCGTTGGCTTTCGAAAACCCTTCTCTCGCGTCTTTCGCCGTAATTCCCTGTAAATAAGATTTAACGTTTATGGCCGGGGAGTGATGGGAGGAATATATAAAATTCAACCGTTCAACACTATCTAGAGCCGCTGAAAGAAGGCAATGGAGAAGACAGAAAATAAATGTTTCGCCTCCGAGGTAAGCGGGATATAATTTTTGAAAATTATTTTATCATGGGGAACTGTGTCAACGGCTTTCTTAAAATCTAGAAGAATCTGATTTTAATAACCTTGCCTTTGATAAGTCATTCATAGAAAGTGCTAATTGAGTCTCTCAAGACCTAACTTCATGGAACCCGTGCTATGACTGTTTGCTTCGTTTTTGGCGCATGATTGAACTTGCTGCTATAGGTTCCATGAATTCAATAGAAGCTAACGAACTTTGCCTATAATCGTCTACTGTTAAATTGGGCCCTTATATAGGAACATAATGGACATTTAATTTTTTCCATGACGTTGGGACCCACTGTTTTCTGATAGAATCCCTGAGGAGCAAGCTCATCAGCTAAAGCTTTTATCTTTTATTTTACCTTTCCATCGCTTTTTTCAATCTCTCGTATCAACAACTCCATCAACTATTTGGGCTCCTCAATACGCGAGGTAAAATTGTTAACTTGGCCGTTGTCTAAATCGAAATATTTCTGACAGTATCGGTTTATAAGGTTAGCTATCGATTTCCCTCTTCGTTTGTTAAAGACGAGTCTCACTCACATACGACCAAAATTCTTTCTGATCTCCATCCAGCGATTCTAACATATGATAATCATTTCGCGATTCTTCCTTGACTAATTTACGAGCTTCTATATATTTATATAGTTCGACCTCAATATTTGCTTCGCTGGCCTTGAGTTTTCTCAAGTGGATGAGTTTTTGCCTCCTATGCAGTGCCCTCAACTTGGGTTTCATGGCTCACGCTTTTAGTTACCTTCTCTTATCATGAAATTCGATGGTCATTTGCTGTATTTAAAACAACAAAGCGGCAGATCCTTAAACTTGTTAACATAATCTTTAAACTCAGGAAATTGCGAATGATGTATACTTGCGGCTTAAGAGATTTAACCACTACTGTTTTCATCACTTCCATGATGATATCGTAAATTAAAGATGTTTCCTAAAGCGTATTTCATGGAGAACGAAAAGAATTTGTTGAAAATTGAGGTGTTTCAAAATCACTTCTGTCAATAAACCCTCATTATTTACCCTCAAAAATCACTACCAAACACATCTTATGACATTTACTACGGAATAAGAGTTATTCTCAGAAAGTCGACAATGTTGCGTGGATTGAAAAATATATCAAACTCCCATGTAGAGTAAAGTTAAGTCGTTCAATGTCATCATCTGACCCTTCGTTTTATTGGCATCAAAAGACAGCTATTTGAATATCAATATCTTATGAATACATTCTTACATATATTTACATAAGTAGACAATCGTAGATTAGAATAGATCATATGACAATCGATTGATGCTTTAATGAAAAAGGCGAGCTTCATGATGAAGGTGAGATACATCGATTAGGTTCTTCGAGAAGATAACGAAATTTCCGCAGGAATTTAATAATACCAATTACGTGATGACAACTTCCGCTGAGGAAAAACTTACGGTTTGGGTAAGGGAAGAGGGGAATTATGGGAGAAGTACCAGAAGACGTCATCATGGTGACGAAACTGGTATCATTAAATTCCTGTGGAAGATACAAAGTTTCGTCCTGAAGATGTCATTACACAAAGTGACGCTTGATAACTTTAATTATGGTTAAATTCTTCTTGAGAGTTTTTCGAATGATTTTGTTTTCATTACAAAATGCGCAAAATAGGTACACGCTTTCGGCAGCAATGTAGGAAATAGCTATTTTTTAATTTTATAATATGCCATATATTCAAAGATATGAATGAGAATTAAAGGTTCTATGAATTATAATCTATGAAAAATATTTATAATTTCGAATATTCAGCGCGATTATATATTATTAGCTGTGCCTGCGCCTAACAGGCGCGCGTAATCTAATTAAAGACGACAAACATACATATATATATGTATATAAAGGAGTTAATGCGACGGACAGACACACAATGCAATCGTAAACTACATTTCATGACTAAAAAAGAAACTTCATTCAATTTCCCTTTTTTTGGTGCTACTTTCAAATCCATACGTAGGTTATTTCTAATTTAATTTTGCAAAAGAAAGGAAGCATGCAAGTGATCTAAGTTTACATGTATTTCTTATGAAAACACCATAACACCGGTCACACACCAAACGGATTTTATATACATATATAGATACCATCGACAATAAATTAATATTAATTATTATTTTGATAGATTTATGAAAAAATAATCTTGTACATGAAAATATTACTGTAGAGACGTTGCTCCCTAACAGTTAGAAATTACTACGTATGGAGAAAGTATTTTCCCAAGTGGAAACAGCAAGAATGTTGACTTGACAAGAATAATGACTATGAATTGTTCCGATGATCCAACGTACTGTTAACGCCGAATGAATTTTACAATTTTCAATAAAAAATTTAAGTTAGAATGAGTAGTGTTACATTAGTAAATTAGCAGGCTAAGGAATAACTAACTTTTCTCTCGAATTTATTATCTAAAACATCGTGATTCATAAAACCAAATCATTTGAACGAGTATGTGAAAGGAGCACAGAATACATTTTACTAAAATGTTTTATTTTTTATCAAATTTCTGTTCAGTAACTACAATTATTACTTTTAAATATTCTTCTTACAATTAGATACTACTTTTTCCAAACTTAAGTTTACTATTAACTTACTTCTCATACAAGGAACACCCCTCAGTGGTTCTTCGAAACTTGGCAAAAGAGTGGGGAGTTGACTTAGAGAGCGAAGGTTTCGCCAACAAAATGGACATACAAGACCCATTAAGAGAATTTCGAGACAAGTTCTGCTACCCGAAAATGAAGGACTTGCCCTACGGTGAGCTTAATTTGCCTAATATTACTTACTCGTAGGTTTGCGGACTTGATCCATTTAAAACCACCATGATATCAACATCCATATACTTTTAAAATCGAGTAAATTGGTTTAATTTTAAGTATTATAATGTTTTCCTTTTCATCCATATATTTACCGATAACTATCACACAAGTAAAGAGACCCGTAATGATTTAGTTTATTATTTTTATTAAAATTTCATTTTCCACACTTTTCATTATTATTACATTACTATATTAACTTTGTATATATTATTGAGGTATTCTATCGAATCATTTTAAAATACCTCAATGAATAGCAGCTTAACATCATTTATATTATTCTATTTATTGTATATAATTAGCCGAAATAAGTGTTCGATAATTCGGTTCATTTGTGTTGTGTACATTCATTTCTTAATTATTATACTAGTTGTGAATACATATTCCTGGAATCTAAGTTCATTCGAGAAGCTCATCCAAATTCAGAAGTTATGAATGAAACTTAGGATTTTTATTATTTATTATGATATCTCATTTATAACAGTCCATATCACCGAATTAACTAGATGTCTCTTCCCACAGCTGACCTTAAAAAAGTCCTGCCCGATGACGATTGTATCTACTTAAACGGGAACTCACTTGGATTGAAACCAAAATCAGCCGACGCCAAAATGATCGAGGTCTTGAACGCATGGGGAACACTGTAAGTAACCGAATACTCGATGATGATTGCCACAGGTAAATAAGTAGTTTTGTTACTCATGATGGCTCAAATAGTCGGTCGATCTTTTTTTCAAACCATTACGCCTCACGTTCTTTTTGTAATTTTCTCATTAAGCTCTGATTATCGTTCATACTCTTGTGTCCTAGCAACACACTCTCTTTCGTATTTGAATAATTCTAGTCTGTAAAAACATTGGAGATAGTATTGACTTATGAAGGATTCGAATCAAAAGGTCCATTTTTCCGCAAAATTTCGTCCGAACGGGAAAAGATTTGCAGCTAAGTTTGGTATATTTTGTCTTACATTTTGGTGAAATTGGATAAGAATGAATAATGAAGATTTTTCATCGATCATAACAAAATTAATACATTTAAAGCTGAAGAAAATGGCGACAACATTTTGAAAACTGCCATTCTCTTCACACTATCTAGCATAAAATGCAAGTTTTTCCAAAATTACTCTTTATACCTTACGAATACATAAAAGGTAGATTAATTAATTTTTAGTATTCTCATCTTAATAAAAATAATTTAACCTCCGAAAATTGGATCGTACAGTCAAATTATACATGGCCTAAAACTTTTTTATTTCTTACGTTACAAAAATTTGTCGCAAAAGAAATTGAGATAAATGTTGTTATTTTCATTTACAGGTTATTCTGAGTCGATATCTTGAATAGAACTTAAGATTTTGAATTCTATACGGCGGGTTCGGATCAATCTGAAATAGGCTGTTTTGAGTCTCGAGCGAAAAGGGAATTAACAATCGGAGCGCAAAGTCAATTACTATCTCGGGTTTAAAAAACTAAAGTTCTATTTATCCGCTTAAAACGGAATTTCTGCAGATTATGCGGAAAAATGCACCTGCCTACGAGGCTATTCGATTCCCCCATAAGACAATACTACCTATACTCCGTTTCACTTCATGAAGAGACGAAGTATTTCTTATGGCCCAGTACATTTTAAATGGAAGATTCCTGCGCGCTGTTGCCGATTTTGTTGAGAAAAACGAAATTGAAAAAATTTGGTTTTCATTAAATGTTAGATTCACAGGCATCAAATTAAAAACAAAACAAAATATAAAAAACTACATTCAAAAACATAAAATATTACAAAATAAGAAGGGGTTCAATATTCTTACTTGAATTACGATTCCCTTTTAATCCTATTGACAAATATATTGTAAGTAGGCTCGAATAACTCTCCAGTTAATTTTTCCATTAAACTACTCAACGATTTAGAAAAGAATATTTACAGACGTCCGTTTTCTATTTCCTGTTTATTTCTAAAATGTATCACTGTTTTATATATGTTTCATAGTCTTCTGGTTATAAGCCTAACTTCTAACTTTTCCCAGCCAAGTTTCTTAGTAATTTTATGACGCTATCCGTTTTCCTGCTCAAAAGGAATCTTTTGATGTGATGTGATTTGATGTGACCGTCGTTGGATCTTGACCATAAAGATTGAATATTTTCATTTAGTAAGTTCGAAGAAGAAATTGCAACGCAATAAACTGATATTAAGAGGAGCATGGCTAGCTAAGGTAAATGGAGCACGACTCTCTCTTTCTAGGGCTGCTTACTCGCATTTCCACGGACCATTCCCCGCCGCTTTTTGTGATACCTATGGAGTGGAAACCACAGCGAAGGTTATTGGAGCTTTACCGAGTGAGGTGGCTATTCTCAACTCACTTACCGTCAATCTTCACTTCATGCTCAGCGCTTTTTATCGTCCGAAAGCACCTGGACTGGGTCGATATAAAATACTAATCGAAGAAAATACTTTCCCATCAGATAGGGTGAGAAACTGCGTTACAGCTAAGAGTTACGCTTTAAGCTACGATTATTTTACAACCTGATTCCCTAATAATCTTGAAAATATAAATTGAAAAATTTATTATATTGCCCTTAATAGTATACATTTATTTTTGATAATATAAAGCAATATTAATGCTAAATTTTTATAGCGTCGTTCAATTCATGTTAAAATAATTACAATAATATGATGGAAAAATAAAAAATATTACTAATTTCTTAATTTAATTATCTGTGAGGCTAGAATTTAGTACCTTGAAATGATACTAAATTTGATTAATGATTCATCCTATAAATAGTTATATGGTTATTCATCATTATTTCATGTCTAGTATGCCGTTGTTTCGCAGCTACAGAACCATGACCAAGATATTAATGATGCTCTAATAATAGTAAAATCAAGAAAAGGCCAGGAATATTATATACACACAGATGATGTAATTAAAGAGATACAAAAACATGGGAAAGAACTAGCAGTAGTTTTATTAATGGGAGTTCATTACTACACAGGTAATTTCTTTATTAGCAATATTTTTACATCTGGGATAGAAGTTTTTCAATGACAAAAATTCCAAAATCCCATCAAAATGGCATATATTTTACCATTAAAAGTTTGAAATATTTCTTTGCTTTTTTTTACTCATAGTGTTACTAAGAAAATCTGAATGATAAGATCTCTCTTCCTTGAGCCTTACTTTATTTCTAGCACTACTTAGATAGAAACAGTATTTTAAACTACAGAACTTTTTTAACTGGAGCAGAAGAACAATTGGAAAACATTTACTTTTTCCAATTTTTTCATCTAAATATCCCCATGATTTAAATTATATCATAAGAAGTCCTGCAAAGTAAGTCTGTATATCTATTCTGTATCTAAAACTTCAGAAATGTAAACAAGATTTGATACTGGACACTATTTCTCATGAACATTTCAGATTCTTAATCAATTCACTTCATTCCTGTCATTTAAGGTGAAAGTTTTTCTTATTATTCTGAACATTTTTTCCCTCCATCCCTGCTTCAATAAAATTGCTATTTTATTGAAACTAAAGGCCTGATATATTTTTCCTTGGAAGAAAATGCTCCTGATTTAGCCATTATTAAATCAATGAGTTATTTTGTGTTAATCTTAATTTAAAATAAATGAAACTTTAATTATTTTTATAAGACAAGTTATAAGAATATAAAATGAATAAACATTTTCAATTATAGATTAGATAAAGATTGCAATCATAATTTCAAGAAGTTCTCACTTTTCACTTAGGTCAGCTCATGGATATTGCAGCAATCACAAAGGCTGCACACAAAGAAGGCTGTATTATTGGATGGGACTTGGCACATGCTATTGGAAATGTTGAGCTAAAAATGCATGACTGGGATGCAGATTTTGGAATATGGTGCACCTATAAAGTAGGTATTATTTCACAAATCCTAATTTTTGTAATGAGAATGCATTGAAAAATTGCAGCCAAAAAATTATATTGGAATAGTGACAAAGTTTCAGGAATTTATTCCTTAATGTTTATTTAAACAAAAATATTTAAATAGATCACAATCATGATCATGAAAATATTATCCAACATGTTCAAGTAACTTCTACGTAAAATTGTGGCTGTTTGGAGTTGAAAAATACTTCCACCGCTCTTTTTAGTGGGTCATTATCAGCAAGTTAATTTCCTTAAAGAAAATTATACATGGAGCAAAACAGATGGTAGACAGATGGGAGGATGATGGGACTATATGGTGGGTGTGAAAGAATCTCCTAGCCCAGAGTTATCATGCAGGAAAAACATAAGTTGAGTAATCGTTAGCTGAATTTTGGAGCTGAGAACTCCAGAATTGATGATCACATTCCATGAAAGTAGCTTCCAGGTCCAGTCCATGAACAGGACTCCCACCAAATGCATACCTTTCTATGATGCACTTGAAATTTGGAAATAACCTGTGGTGTTTAATTGACATCCATCAATGACTTTCTGAGGGTTGCTTATACATAATGAACCCATTCCTTTTCTCCACTAATGACTGTAACCAACCAACACCTACTGTTGGTTAGACAGTTGAGGCCTGCACTGAGCTTTCTCTAAAAAGCATTTGGCAGATATTGTCTCTTATGGAAACCAAACATCAATCTTGATGACTTTGCCTATCACTGAAGGATGAACTGTCAAATTGTTATAATCCTGATGGCAAAACTATTATTGTAGGTATTAGAAGGAAGTATAATTAATTGACAGTAGCAAAATTCTGCTATAAACTCACAACAGAAGCAGAAATATCTTGCACTGTCTTGAAAATTATGCACCAACCCAGTATTTAAAGTAATATTAACTTTAATCATAAAAAAGAAACAGAAACTTGACCCTAACTAGATTTATTTTTAAATTCAATTATTTTTGATTGATTTTCTCTCTATATTATTTCAGTATCTTCTAAAGCCATGTAGCATCTCTTTAATAATTCACATAAAAAAATTCCAAGCACACAATAATATTCTTAGAAAGCTTCTCATACTTATTGACGGTTTATATTTAAATACTTAAAATATATTCTTGAAAACTAATTTCAATAATTTCTGAAGCACTTAAATTATTTATTTACCTGCCGATAAGCATTATTACATTCCAATCAAGAAATGCCAAATTAAAGATAAAAATACTTATACAATAAATTGAGTAAATAGGAATCAGAGTTACATTTATCAACCTTAAACTGATTAAAGTAATTTCATTTATTCATATAATTGATTTTAGAAAATTCAATTCCTGGGTTTTAAGAAAATTAATATAATAAAAATTTTTAAGAAAGTTATGGTATCCTCAGGTCACATTCAATATTTTAGCCTAAGACATACTGGCCATTCAGACAGTTTTTTACAATTATTAAGAGTAAAAATTTTTTCTCATCTTTCAAATAACATGGTATGATTGTCATATAAAAATTACCAGGAAAGAGAGTTTTGGTCCAAAGTAAGGAACAAAAGATAACTTTCTCTGTATTCCTATTATAAATGAGTTTATTTGTTATGGCATTTGTACAGTCTGATATACAAATGAAGTTGTACTTAAACCAGAATTAAAATCCCTCTACAATTGGCCTCTGATTACATTTGAATCTTTCTCAGACCATTTTAAGATTCAATGAATATCTTCATTGAAGTAATTCACCCAAATCAAAGTTGATAATTTAAGTAACAGCACTGAAGGGCTGTATAAGTTTTAAAAACTTGAATACTTTTCAATCGACTCAGCATTAAAGCATTATTGATGAGGGTATATAAATTGTCAAGTATAAATTATTACTATACATGGGAAGCCTATCCTTGATACTCTGAAGGGTAACTTAAAATCAATGAGAAGAGCTCACTTCATCCATATGAATATTTATTACTTACTTAAATCATGGTCTTCAGCATCAATAAACAAGAATGATTTTTGCAGTACCTGAACTCCGGAGCTGGAGGAGTTGGTGGTCTTTTTATTCATTCTCGAAATATAGATTCAAGAGAAGTAAAAGCTCTGCATGGATGGTGGAGCAACAAAGCTGAAACAAGATTCAAAATGGCTCATCATCTTGAACCAGCTATGGGAGCATCTTCCTTTAAAATATCATGCCCATCTCCTTGGAATTCCATTTTGAATATTGCTAGTCTAGAGGTAAAAATGCTTCTAATCTTTGGATGCATTGAAAAGAAATGTTTAAGGATATAAATAAATGTGCAAAGGAATAATATATATAATAACATGTTTCTAAATATTTCAGATTTTTGAAGAAGCAACAATGAAAAGGTTAATAGAAAAGCAAAAGCTACTGACAGGTTACCTGGAATTACTATTAACAAAAGAATTTAAGATTCATGGTTGGAGTATTATAACACCAAAGAATCTAGAAGAGCGAGGTTGCCAGCTTAGCATAAAAATTCCTCCAGGTACTTTGGAAACAGCAGCAAAACATCTACATTCTTTTGGTGTTGTGGTAAATTAAACTCAATTTGTATTTTTTGGAGCTAATTACTCAAGTTCCATATGTTGCATAATTTCCTTTCTATTTCAGTTTGATGTCCGGTACCCTGATGTTATAAGAGTAGCACCAGTGCCACTTTACAACTCATACTCAGATGTTCAAAAGTTTACTAAAGTTATGTCTTCAATACTTTCAAAATTTTCTATATCAAGCTAATCTATTCTGCAATTAATTTTAATTAAACTTTGATTTGATAGAATACATTCTATGGAAATGAAAAAATAAATTTAAATACCTAACTGAAGAAAAAATGTTTGAAATACATACATCAAATAAACCATAGGATTGTTACAAATTAACATCTTATCTTATCTTATCGTATTTTCACACAGCCATTAAGGGGACCATTCTCATTTAAAAGCTACCCTAAGATAGTCATAAAAGGTCATTGGTTCGAATCTAGAGCGTCCCGCAATTTTCGTCCGTCAGCTCGGTGATTTTCTTCTCCGCCATCCTCAGTTTTTCACGGAGCTGCTCGAGTTCCATTTCTTTTTCCTCCAGCAGCTTCCACACTCCGAAATCCATGCAATGTTTCCACTTCCAATAATTAGTGTCATTTTCATCTATATTTACTTCACAGCATTTCGTATGAAACCAGGAATCGCACGAATTTTTCGAAAGTTTACTCTGCTCAAACGTTGCTAAACATAAAGTAAAGGACATTAAAGCAGCTGACAATGCACTAAATTCGATTTCCGATGCATTTCTTACGGCAGCATAATTCCCGCCCCGGCGTCGAACCATGGTCATCCTGCTGAAATCACTGTGATGTTCAGCTTAAGTATGGTGGACTTTATAAACATCCCGAATTTCAAAAGGAAAATCATTCAGGAAGTACCTTAAAATAATCCCTAATTCCCTATGTATTTCTAACGAAGTTTTTGTTAACGCCCCCTAGAATCGAAACAGCGACCACTTACGACATAAAAACGATCGTTTTTAAGTGAGAACGGTCCCTTTTGTGGCTATGTGAAATTTTGAACCTCCGCGCAGTTGGGAAATGTTATAAAAAGCTTTCGGAAATATGGCCAATGTATTCCTTATGACAAAAATCGAGATTACGGGACGCTCAGCAATGCAATAATTTATATTTAGTGAATAAAAAAATTTTTCGAAAGATTAATCTGCTCAAACGTTGCTAAACATTAATTAAAGGGCATTAACGCAGCTGAAAATGCACTGAAAACGATTTCCGATGCATTTCTTTCGGCAGCTAAAATCCCGCCCCGGCGTCGAACCAAGGTCATCCTGCTAAAACTACTGTAATCTTTCGCTTGAGTATGGTGGACTTTATAAACACCCCGAATTGCAAAAGAAAAATCATTTAGGAAGTACCTTTAAATGAGTCCTTAATTCCCTATGTATTTCACATGGAGTATTAAATAACGCCCCCTAGCATCGAACCAACGACCTTTTACGATAATCTTAGGATAGCTTTTATATGAAAACTGTCCCCTTAATGGCTGTGTGAAATTTTGAACCTCTGCGCGGTTGGGAAGATTCATAACATGCATTCGGAAATATGGCCAAGGTATTTTAAACGGGAAAAATCGAGATTACGGGAGGAATCGAACCCGTGATACATAGGCAAGTGCTGATTTTTTCCGAATTATATTTTGTATGTACCTATACGTGTCTAACGTTTGAATGGTCTATGTACCATATTAAGAGAGCTGCGATTTTTTTAAATTCAAAAATAATTCACCTCCTGGCATCGAAACCAGGACCGATTGTGCGTAAAATATTGCATTTTTCCGTAGACATATATATTAGCAATAGCTACATGAAATTTTATTCTTTTAGCTCAATGGAAAGTATTTTTAAAATTATTTGAAAAACTGCCCCATGCATTCTTAACGGGAAAAATCGAGAATACGGGACGGTCTGGAATCGAACCCGTGACACATAGGCAATTGTTGATTTTTTCCAAGTACACTATGCACGTATCTATACTTGTAAATAGTTTCAATGATCTATATATCATATTTATAGAGCTAGGATTTTTCGAAATTTGAAAATATTTCACCTCCTGGCATCGAACCCATGACCGTTTGTACGTAAACAATAGCATTAGTGAAGAATAAAATTTTTCGAAAGATTACTTTGCTCAACCGTTGCTAAACATAAAGTAATGGGCATTAACGCAGCTGAAAGTGCACTGAATACGATTTCCGATGCATTTCTTTCGGCAGCTAAAATCCCGCCCCGGCGTCGAACCTAGGTCATCCTGCTAAAATTACTGTAATCTTTCCCTTGAGTATGGTGGACTTTATAAACACCCCGAATTGCAAAAGGAAATTCATTCAGGAAGTACCTTAAAATGAGTCCTAAATTCCCTATGTATTTCACATGGAGTATTAATTAACACCCCCTAGCATCGAACCAACGACCTTTTACGATAATCTTAGGATAGCTTTTATATGAGAATGGTCCCTTTAATGGCTGTGTGAAATTTTGAACCTCTGCGCGGTTGGGAAGTGTCATAAAAAGCTTTCGGAAATATGACCAATGTATTTTAAACTGGAAAAATCCAGATTACGGGTCGCTCTGGAATCGAACCCGTGACACCAAGGGAAGTGTTAATTTTTTTCAAAGTACAATTTATACGTATCTAAACAATTTGAAAGTTTGAATCAAATTTGTAAGTTATTAAGGGAGCTACGATATTTTAAAATTTGAAAATATTTCACCTCCTGGCATCGAACCCATGACCGGTTGCGCGTAAAAAAAGAAATTTTTGCGTAGAAATGTATAATAGCAATAGCCATATGAAATTTCATTGTTCTATCTGAATGGGAAGTATTTTTTAAAATTGTTTGAAAAACAGACCCATGCATTCTTAACGGGGAAGATCGAGATTACGGGACACTCTGGAATCGAACCTGTTACACATAGGCCGGTGTTGATTTTTTTCAAAGTACACAACATACGTATTTATTTGTGTTGAACGTTTGAATGATCTTAATATCATATTAAGAGAGTTACGATTTTTTGAAATTTGAAACTTTTTCGCCTCCTGGCATCGAACCCATGACCGGATGGACGTAAGCA
This sequence comes from Pantala flavescens, assembly GCA_020796165.1. NCBI lineage: Eukaryota > Metazoa > Arthropoda > Insecta > Odonata > Libellulidae > Pantala > Pantala flavescens. Next base: position 49,990,524 of record CM036879.1, on the reverse strand, counting down.
ATAGCATTTTTCCGTAGATATATATAGTTGCAAAAGCTACATGAAATCTTATCATTCTAGGTTAATGGGAAGTATTTTTAAAATCATTTGAAAAACGGCCCAATGCATTCTAAATGGGGAAAGTCGATTTTTGGGGCCTCCTAGAATCGAACCCATGATAGGTAGGGTTGGTTTACCAATTTTTCCTAAGTGAGATTTAGTTGGCCATTACGGAAAAAAATCGGCGGCTCCGTGGCCAAAGCGGTTTGGGCCTGACATTAATATCCTATATATATATATCCCCTATATATATATACAAGTAAAGGTGCGCTTGCTTACAGCAAGCAATGCAATAATTTATCTTTAGTGAATAATAAAATTTTTCGAAAGATTACTCTGCTCAAACGTTGCTAAACATTAAGTATAGGGCATTAACGCAGCTGAAAATGCACTGAATACGATTTCCGATGCATTTCTTTCGGCAGCTAAAATCCCGCCCCGGGGTCGAACCAAGGTCATCCTGCTAAAATTACTGTAATCTTTCGCTTGATTATGGTGGACTTTATTAACACCCCGAATTGCAAAAGGAAATTCATTCAGGAAGTACCTTAAAATGAGTCCTAAATTCCCTATGTATTTCACATGGAGAATTAATTAACGCCCCCTAGCATCGAACCAACGACCTTTTACTACTATCTTAGGATAGCTTTTACATGAGAATTGTCCCCTTAATGGCTGTGTGAAATTTTGAACCTCTGCGCGGTTGGGAAGTGTTATAAAAAGCATTCAGAACTATAACCAATGTATTTTAAACGGGAAAAATCCAGATTACGGGTTGCTCTGGAATCGAACCCGTGATACATAGGCATATGCTGATTTTTTTCTAATTACATTTTGTATGTACCTATATTTTTAGAAGGTTTGAATGATCTATGTACGATATTAATGGAGCTACGATTTTTCAAAATCTGAAAATATTTCACCTCCTGGCATCGAACCCAGGACCGATTGTACGTAAAATACTACATATTTCCGTAGACATAGATATGAGCAATAGCTACATGAAATCTTATTCTTCTAACTTAATGGGAAGTATTTTTAAAATTATTTGAAAAACGGCCCCATGCATTCCTAACGGGGAAAATCGAGATTACGGGACGCTCTGGAATCGAACTCGTGACACGTAGGCAAGTGTTGATTTTTTTCGAAGTATATTATATACGTACCTATAAATGTAAAAAATTTGAATGCTCTATGTATCATATTATGAGAGCTACGATTTTTCGAAATTTGAAAATATTTCACCTCCTGGCATCGAACTCATGACCGCTTGCGCGTAAAAAATAGCATTTTTGCGTAGATATATATAATTGCAATAGCCATATGAAATTTCATTGTTCTATCTCAATGGAAAGTATTTTTTTAAATTGGTTGAGAAACGGCCCCATGCATTCTTACGGGGGAAAGTCGATTTCTGGGGCCTCCTAGAATCGAACCCATGATAGGTAGGGTGGATTTCCCAATTTTTCCTGAGTGAGATTTAGTGGGCCATTACATAAAAAAATCGGCGGCTCCGTGGCCGAAGCGGTTTGGGCCTGACATTAATATCCTATATATATATATATCTATTATATATAGACGCTTCGGGGGGATATATATATATAACATATATATATATATATATATAGGATATTAATGTCAGGCCCAAACCGCTTCGGCCACGGAGCCGCCGATTTTTTTCCGTAATGGCCCACTAAATTTCACCTAGGAAAAATTCGGAAATCCACCCTACCTATCATGGGTTCGATTCTAGGAGGCCCCAAAGATCGACTTTACCCCGTAAGAATGCATGGGGCCGTTTTTCAAACAATTTAAAAAAATACTTTCCATTGAGATAGAAAAATGAGATTTCATACAGCTATTGCTATTATTTGTATCTATGGAAAAATGCTATTTTTTACGTATAACCGGTCATGGGTTCGATGCCAGGAGGTGAAAAATTTTCAAATTTTGAAAAATCGTAGCTCTATTAATATGATACATAGATCATTCAAACTTTCAACAACGATAGATATGCATACATTGTACTTTGAAAAAAATCAACACTTGCCCATGTATCACGGGTTCGATTCCAGAGCGAACCGTAATCTCGATTTTTCCCGTTTAAAATACGTTGGTAAGATTTCCGAAAGCTTTTTTTGACATATCCCAACCGCGCAGAGGTTCAAAATTTCACACAGCCATTAAGGGGACTATTCTTATTTAAAAGTTATCTTAAGATAGTCGTAAAAGGTCGTTGGTTCGTTGCTAGGGGGCGTTAACTATATCTCTATTTGAAATGCATAGGGACCTTAGGACACATTTTGAGGTACTTTCTGAGTGAATTTCCTTTTGAAATTTGGAGTGTTTATAAAGTCAATCATATTCAAGCGGAAGATAACAGTAATTTTCACAGAAAAGCCTTGGTTCGACGCCTGGGCGGGAATAATGTTGCCGTAAGAAATGCATGGGAAATCGAAATCAATGTAAAGCTCGCTGCGAAAATGTTCATTTACGTTATGTTTAGCATGGACTTTCAGAATAATATTTCGAAAAATCTTACATTTTATTAAAAGATATATTATCACATTGCTTGCTGTAAGCAAGCACACCTTTACTCGTATGTTATATATATATATCCCCCCGAAGCGTCTATATATAATAGATATCCCCCCGAAGCGTCTATATATAATAGATATGTTATACGAGTAAAGGTGTGCTTGCTTACAGCAAGCAATATGATAATATATCTTTTAATAAAATGTAAGATTTTTCGAAATATTATTCTGATAGGCCACGCTAAACATAACGTAAATGGACATTTTCGCAGCGAGCTTTACATTGATTACGATTTCCCATGCATTTCTTACGGCAACATTATTCCCGCCCAGGCGTCGAACCAAGGCCATCCTACGAAAGTTACTGTTATCTTCCGCTTGAATATGATTGACTTTATAAACACTCCAAATTTCAAAATGAAATTCACTCAAGAAGTACCTCAAAATGTGTCCTAAATTCCCTATGCATTTCAAATGGAGATATAGTTAACGCCTTCTAGCATCGAACCAACGACCTTTTACGACTATCTTAGGATAGCTTTCAAATGAAAATGGTCCCCTTAATGCCTGTGTGAAATTTTCAACCTCTGCGTGGATGGGAGGTGTCAAAAAAAACTTTCGGAAATATGGCCAATGTATTTTAAACGGGAAAAATCGAGATTACGGGACGCTCTGGAATCGAACCCGTTATACATAGGCATTTGCTGATTTTTTTTGAAGTACAAAACATACTTATCTATTTGTGTTGAAAATTAGAATGATCGAGGTATCAGATGAAAAGAGCTACGATTTTTCATAATTTGAAAGTTTTTCACCACCTGGCATCGAACCCATGACCGGTTGTACGTAATCAATGGCATTTTTCCGTAGATATATATAATAGCAATAGCCACATGAAATTTTAACTCTCTAGCGTAATGGGAAGTATTTTTAAAATTATTTGAAAAACGGCCCCATGCATTCTTAATGTGGAAAATCGAGATTACGGGACGCTCTGGAATCGAACCCGTGACACATAGGCAACTGTTGATTTTTTTCAAAGTACATTTTATATGTATCTATTAGTTTAAAAAGTGTGAATGATCTTAGTGTCATATTAAGGAAGCTAGGATTTTTTAAAATTCGAAAATATTTCACCTCCTGGCATCGAACCCATGATCAGTTATACGTAAGCGATAGCATATTTCCGTAGATATAAATAATAGCAATAGCTACATGAAATCTTATCCTTCTAAGTTAATGGGAAGTATTTTTAAAATCATTTGAAAAACGGCCCAATGCATTCTAAATGGGGAAAGTCGATTTTTGGGGCCTCCTAGAATCGAACCCATGATAGGTAGGGTCGGTTTCCCAATTTTTCCAAAGTGAGATTTAGTTGGCCATTACGGAAAAAAATCGGCGGCTTTTAAAAATACTTCCCATTAACCTAGAAAGATAAGATTTCATGTAGCTATTGCTACTATATATATCTAAGGAAAAATGCTATTGCTTACGTCCAACCGGTCATGGGTTCGATGCCAGGAGGTGAAATACTTTCGGATTTTGAAAAATCGTAGCTCTATAAATATGATTTATAGATCATTCAAACTTTTTACACGTATAGATACGTATATATTCTATAATTATAAAAATCAGCATCTGCCTATGTGCCATGGGTTCGATTCCAGAGCGACCCGTAATCTCGATCTTCCCCTTTAAGAATGCATGGGGCCGTTTTTCAAACAATTTTTTAAAATACTTCCCATTGAGATAGAACAATGATTTTAAAAATACTTCCCATTAACCTAGAAGGATAAGATTTCATGTAGCTATTGCTACCATATATATCTACGGAAATATGATATTGTTTACGCGCTACCGGTCATGGGTTCGATACCAGGAGGTGAAATATTTTCAAATTTCGAAAAATCGTAGCTCTCTTAATATGATACATAGATCATTTAAATTTTTTACACTGATAGGTAATTATATTATATACCTCGGAAAAAATCAACAGTTGCCTACGTGTCACAGGTTCGATTCCAGAGCGTCCCGTAATCTCGATTTTCTCCGTTAGGAATGCATGGGGCCTTTTTTCAAATAATTTTAAAAATACTTCCCATTAAGGTAAAAGAATAAGATTTCGTGTAGCTATTGCTAATATATATGTCTACGGAAAAATGTAGTATTTTACGTACAATCGGTCCTGGGTTCGATGCCAGGAGGTGAAATACTTTCAAATTTTGAAAAATCGTAGCTCTCTTAATATGATATGTAGAGCATTCAAACTTTCAACACGTATAGATACGTATAAAATGTACTTCGAAAAAATCAACAGTTGCCTATGTATCAAGGGTTCGATTCCAGAGCGTCCCGTAATCTCGATTTTTGTCATAAGGAATGCATCGGCAGTATTTGCGGAAGCTTTTTATAACACTTCCCAACCGCGCAGAGGTTCAATATTTCACACAGGCATAAAAGGGACCATTCCCGCATTAAGGCATCCCAAAGATTGACGTAAATGGTCGTTGGTTCGATACTAGGGGGCGAACCTTCGTAAGAAATGCATAGGAAATTAAGGACTCATTTTAAGGTACTTCCTAAATGATTTTCCTTTTGAAATTTGGGATGTTTGTAAAGTCAATCATACTCAAGCGAAACATTACAGTAATTTTCGTAATATAGCCTTGGTTCGACGCCGGGGCGGGAATAAAGCTCCCGTCAGAAATGCATGGGAAATCGAAGTCAATGCATCGTCCGCTGTAAAAATGTCCTTTACTTAGCATGACTTATCCGAATAATTTTTCGTTAAATGTTACGTTTTATTAAAAGATATATTTTCCGATTGCTTGCTGTCAGCAAGCACACCTTTACTCGTATATATATATATATATATATATATATATATATATATATAGACGCTTCGGGGGGATATATATATATAACATATATATATATATATAGGATATTAATGTCAGGCCCAAACCGCTTTGGCCACGGAGCCGCCGATTTTTTTCCGTAATGGCCAACTAAATCTCACTTAGGAAAAATTGGGAAACCGACCCTACCTATCATGGGTTCGATTCTAGGAGGCCCCAAAAATCGACTTTCCCCCGTAAGAATGCATGGGGCCGTTTTTCAAACAATTTAAAAAAATACTTTCCATTGAGATAGAACAATGAAATTTCATATGGCTATTGCAATTATATATATCTACGGAAAAATTCTTTTGTTTACGCGCAACCGGTCATGGGTTCGATGCCAGGAGGTGAAATATTTTCAAATTTCGAAAAATCCTAGCTCTCTTAATATGATACATAGATCATTCAAATTTTTTACACTAATAGGTAAGTATATTGTATACTTCGAAAAAAATCAACAGTTGCCTAAGTATCACAGGTTCGATTCCAGAGCGTCCCGTAATCTCGATTTTCTCCGTTAGGAATGCATGGGGCCTTTTTTCAAATAATTTTAAAAATACTTCCCATTAAGTTAAAAGAATAAGATATCGTGTAGCTATTGCTAATATATATGTCTACGGAAAAATGTAGTATTTTACGTACAACCGGTCCTGGGTTCGATGCCAGGAGGTGAAATATTTTCAGATTTTGAAAAATTGTAGCTCCCTTAATATCGTACATAGTTCATTCAAACGTTTAACACGTATAGATACTTGCAAAATGTACTTGGAAAAAAATCAGCATTTGCCTATGTGCCACGGGTTCGATTCCAGAGCGTCCCGTAATCTCGATTTTGGTCATAAGGAAATCATTGGCAATATTTGCGAAAGCCTTTTATAACACTTCCCAACCGCGCAGAGGTTCAATATTTCACTCAGGCAAAAAAGGGACCATTCCCGCATTAAGGCATCCCAAAGATTGTCGTAAATGGTCGTTGGTTCGATTCTAGGGGGCAAACCTTCGTAAGAAATGCATAGGGAATTAAGGACTCATTTTAAGGTACTTCCTAAATGATTTTCCTTTTGAAATTCGATATGTTTGTAAAGTCAATCATATTCAAGCGAAACATTATAGTAATTTTCGTAAGATGGCCTTGGTTCGACGCCGGGGCGGGAATAAAGCTGCCGTCAGAAATGCATGGGAAAACGAATTCAGTGCATTGTCCGCTGCGAAAATGTCCTTTACTTAGCATGATTTATCCGAATAATCTTTGGTAAATTGTTACGTTTTATTAAAAGATATATTTTCCGACTGCTTGCTGTCAGCAAGCACACCTTTACTCGTATATATATATATATATATAGGATATTAATGTCAGGCCCTAACCGCTTCGGCCACGGAGCCGCCGATTTTTTTACGTCATGGCCCACTAAATCTCACTCAGGAAAAATTGGGAAATCCACCCTACCTATCATGGGTTCGATTCAAGGAGGCCCCAAAAATTGACTTTCCCCCGTAAGAATGCATGGGGCCGTTTTTCAAACAATTACAAAAAATACTTTCCATTGAGATAGAACAATGATATTTCATATGGCTATTGCAACTATATATATCTACGCAAAAATGCTATCGCGCGCAACCGGTCATGGGTTCGATGCCAGGAGGTGAAATATTTTCAAATTTCGAAAAATCCTAGCTCTCTTAATATAATACATAGATCATTCAAATTTTTTACACTTATAGGGAAGTATATTATATACCCCGAAAAAAATCAATACTAGCCTACGTGTCACGGGTTCGATTCCAGAGCGTCCCGTAATCTCGATTTTCCCCGTTAAGAATGCATGGGGCCGTTTTTCAAATAATTTTAAAAATACTTCCAATTAAGTTAAAAGAATAAGATTTCGTGTAGCTACTGCTTATATATATGTCTACGGGAAAATGTAGTATTTTACGTACAATCGGTCCTGGGTTCGATGCCAGGAGGTGAAATATTTTCAAATTTTGAAAAATCGTATCTCTCATAATATGGTACATAGATCATTCAAACTTTCTACACTAATAGATACGTATATAATGTACTTTAAAAAAAATCAACAGTTTCCTAGGTGTCACGGGTTCGATTCCAGAGCGTCCCGTAAACACGATTTTTCCCGTTTAAAATACATTGGCCATATTTCCGAATGCTTTTTATAACACTTCCCAACCGCGCAGAGGTTCAAAATTTCACATAGCCATTTAGGGGAAAGTTCTCATATAAAAGCTATCCTAAGATAGTCGTAAAAGGTCGTTGGTTCGATGCTAGGGGGCGTTAATTAATTCTCCATGTAAAATACATAGGGAATTTAGGACACATTTTGAGGAACTTCCTGAGTTAATTTCCTTTTGAAATTTGGAGTGTTTATAAAGTCAATCATATTCAAGCGGATGATAACAGTAATTTTCGTAGGATGGCCCTGGTTCGACGCCGGGGCGGGAATATTGTAAGAAATGCATGGGAAATCGAAATAAATGCAAAGCTCGCTACGAAATGTCCATTTAAGTTATGTTTTGCATGGCCTTTCAGAATAATATACCGAAAAATTTTACACTTTATTAAAAGATATATTATTACATTGCTTGCTGTAAGCAAGCGCACCTTTACTCGTATATATAAATATATATATATATATATATAGGATATTAATGTAGATTCGGTCTTGGTGGTTTTGCTTTTTCAAGCACCATACCGATTTTTCCCCTCACCTCTTCTGCGATTTCTTGTGGGAGAACCCGTATAGCTTGCTCCACACCACCGATAAAGTCTTGGTAAGGGATGCCACTTGGTGTAAGTGCAAAATTAAGTCCCTTTTTGAGCACAGATATAGTAGAGTCATCCAAGTGCTCATTCGTCAGGTTGATTACCACTTTTTTGCAGTCAAGTTCAACGTCTTGTTTGGGTTTTTATGTAAGGGTAATGGTTTCTGGGACCGCATCTACAAGGAGGCAATAGAAATTCGCCTACAGGAAAATAAAATCAACAGGGACGAAGGGATATTCCTAAGCAAAAGCTGGAACCCGACACTCCGAAAAATGCGGATTGCCAGAACAACCAATCGGACGAGAGATTGCTCCGACCAATCAGGGACGAGCAATAATGGTATATATACCCGGACAAGACAAAGAAATCGACATCCCTGAGGATGGCGACAGAGGGCGTCGCAGAAAAGTCGGTATTTACCGAAGAACTAACCCGGTTGTCAACCCGTGAAGACTTCTACAAATTATATGTTCATGTACACCATAGGCTTTTAGTTTATGAAGTAACTTCGCGTGCAACAGTATCGAATGCTTTCCTGAAGTCCAAGAATATCGCGTCTGTCCCAAAACCTTCGTCGGCTGATCTCATTATGTCGTGATGGAAATTAATTCTTGACCTGAGTGTCACAGAGAGTGGACGTTGTTTTGCTGAGCTCTCGAGCGGACCCCCAGTGTGACGAGTGAACGGCAGTTGTACCCTCATTACCCGGTGTTTTGCAGTTTCTGTGGTCAATATACCCAAGCTGTAGTCCCAAAGACGTAGTGTTGAGTACAAATAAGGCTTTATTTTTCTAATATTTTTCAGGAAATTTTCGTTTAGTCTCTTATTCATCGTTTCTAAAGTCAGTGCTCAGTTTTCTTGAATCGTTAGCGTGAAGCAGTACCGTTTCGTCCCTGGTTTTATCGTTTAAATTGCCTTAGCTTCTTGCCGTAGCTCTAAATTCAAATAAGCTTACTCGCCTAAATATTTCCGTCCTTCCCGTATTAGTTACTTAGTTAGTTTTTCTTAGTCTCAGGTCAATTAGTTATTTGTTTAAAGTTAGATACAGTAAATAGAGTTTGTTTTCCGGGTTTGTTAAGAGATTTAGAATGGCCTCTCCAAGGACTCCCGTTTCCTCCTTCTTGGGATCCGCTGGTCTCGAGTCCCTCAGGGCCGAGAACAGGGAACTCAGAAGGTTGGTTGCGGACCTTCTCTCTAGGGTGGAAAGGTTGGAAGCTTCTTCCGCAAAGGGCGCTCTTGTGAAAGTCAGTTACCAAACAAGGTTCAAAATTTCACACATCCATAAAAGGGACCATTCTCATATAAAAGCATCCCGAAGATTGTCGTCAATGGTCGTTGGTTCGATTCTAGGGGGCGTTAACAATAACTTCGTAAGAAATGCTAGGGGAATTAAGGACTCATTTTAAGGTACTTCCTGAATGAATTTCCTATTGAAATTTGGGGTTTTTGTAAAGTCAACCATACTCAAGCGAAAAATTTCAGTGAATTTAGCAGGATGACCTTGGTTCGATGCCGGGGCGGGAATTATGCTGCCGAAAGAAATGCATGGGAAATCGAATTCAGTGCATTTTCAGCTGGGATAAAGTCCTTAAATCTATGTTTAGCATGGCCTTTCAGAATAATATTTCGAAAAATCTTACATTTTATTAACAGATATATCATTACATTGCTTGCTATCAGCAAGCACACCTTTACTCGTATAATATAAATATCCCCCCGAAGCGTCTATATATAATAGGACTACTTTACAAAGTCGTTAACTTAGTAGGGAAGGGGAGAAGGAAGTATCAAATGTTGTTCCTTACACTTAATCTCATGAATTAACTAATTATGAAAGACAACAGTATGCCTGTTTTGAACATTGATGAATATGGTTGTTACTCTACAACTGCAAGATAATCTTATTGAACATTAATGAATAAAAATATTTACTTGACTGAGATACTTTATGGGATGTCACCCCACTAGGTCCAACACTTGCTGAGACTTCTTGCCCTAAAAGAGCCTACGCTAGAGAATGGGGCCTGAATAAGACAACCACTCTGAATATCGGACAACACCTATAAACATCAATAATAACTTTCTGTGCTCCATAACTATGCCATTGTTTCCATACATAACATGTACCTTAATTGAAGTAGTTCTTGGATGAGACAAGATACCTTTGCATTACTGGTACATTTCTCAATTTCTAAATAATAGAATGAGAAAATAGAAGGAGATAAGAAAATTATGAATCACTCATTCATGAAGAGATATTTATATCTATTTACAAGGATTACAAATAGCATTATTTTCAAATGGTAACTTATTAAGGATGCTATGAGTAAAACGTATAATAAATTACGATAATGGCAAAATAAACTACTTAACAATAAATTGCTTTAGGAGCATCATTGGTTCAACTTACATAAGTAAGCAAATACATCTGCTTTAAACTGAACAGCAGATGTATAAAACTCACCATATCATGAGCAATTAAAATGTCAGCATCTGTTTTTCTATTAAAAGGAACTTCTCTGGTAATTACCAATTATATAAATTTAAATGAATAAACATCTCAGCCAAAGTCTTATTACATACCATATGCGAAAGAGAAAAAAAGGAAATCTAATGATTCCAATTGGATTGTAAATTCTCCTCTATTTTTAACAAATGCAAAATTTGTCAATTCAAACACTCATAAATTTGATTCATGTTCTTGGGACTTTGATAGCAATCACATTGTTATACAAAATGGATATTCTCACTTCAAATCTGAAGAACGATTCTGAGGTTTAACAGCATTTATTACAGCAACTAGGAACAAAATCTACAGAACAGCATTTTTGAGCTTACAAATATTTCCTTTGTTGAAAACCACTTGTAAATTTGTTGATGGGAAAATATTGAACATACAGGAATAGCTTTGAAATATTCAGGAAACATTCCTATTGCAAAGAATCTCTCTAGCTCATTCTCTTTACAATCCATCGTAATATTCCCTTATCCAGCACATTAACAATATATGCTGATGTATTCCCATTAAGATACCTTCCAACTCACAAAACAACCAAGAACCATTAGCCACACAAATTGACAGGAAATTCACTTCAAATGATCCATGTAGCACTTATTCCCGAGTATTTTATTCCACAAAATGCACTGTTGATCAATGTACCATTATAACCTATATACATACATATATATGTAAATATATATATATAGGTTACATAAAAGCACAAGCGCAGATGTACACAAAGGCATACACAAATATGTCCACACAGACATATAGATGTACATATTTACAAATATGTACATATTTCTGATAGGATATCCCCTGACAAACACAGGTCTTTTCGTGAGTTTCATAAGCATTAACATACTGAAACCTACTGCTGATTTGAACCGCAATTATATGTATGGATGCATCATAATCAGTCTCCATCAACACAAATTATGGAGAGGATATTCCTTTTTGCATGACACTATTCAAACAAGGAGCAGACAACTTCAGATTTAAGGAGCATGGTGTTCGATGTTGCTCATAACCTTCCAAAAGATACCCCTTAACATGGTCAAATACTAAAGTTAAAACATAACAGTCACAAAAATTTATTCATTTTAATTCTCCTCTGACATAAAACAATGTATTTTTTCAGTTTAGAGGGTTCTGCTTAGGCTCACAATATGGCATAAAAGCCTAGAAGATTTCCCATGATGAAATCACTCAATACGAACATATACTCTCAATACAGCTGCCTCACTCGGGACCTGTTGTAGGAACCTGTTCTTCAAGAACACCCTCTGTTGAATCCCCAGATGCCTGAATTTTTGAAGGGGAGGGCTGTCCAGATTCAACATTTGGTGGTGAAGGAGAGCTTGTAGCTGCAGGAACATCTCTGCCGTTAGCTGCTTTACTGCCATCTATTTTACTAGTATCATTCCCATCTTCGCCTTTAGAATCATGACCTGAAGATACAGTTAAATTAACATTCCAAATAAAGATATCATGAAACAAATTTGATTTCAAATTGTTCTTAGCAAAAACTGAAAAAAGGCCCCTATTTGACACAATAAATATTTTTAATTTTGTTCAAGCACACAGAAAATTGAATAAAAAATGATCTTTTTAAAAGGAATACTCAAATAATGTATAGTAGTATAAATATGAACCATCTAAAAATCAGTAGTTTGGCTTACCAAAATAATGCTTTCCAATATTATTAGCTCTCTGTTGTGGCACCCGATGTCTACTGCTACTTCCTCCAGGAGCTATAGCTACTGGTCGTTGAATGGGAGATGGGTAACGAGAAGGAGCAGAGTTCCCAGAGCTCCTCATCAAACCAGTCATCCCACTGCCCATTTGATTGCGTACATTACTGTTTTGTTGCAACACCTTTTATAAAAGAAGATATTAAATCAATAGATAGGTCAAATCATGTGTGTTCTTACCTGACATATTTTGTCTCTGTTTCTAGGGATATAAACCTCTATGTCTGATTGCTAGATACTTAATAAAAGTAATATTCTAATTTAGTAATTTTTGAAATATTAGCATAAGGTATTGTACTGTACAGTTAAGTAGTAATTGCTTTTGTTTTTTTATCTTTCAGCTGTATTTAAAATTTTAATATAAAATTATTTAAAGGTTTATAATAAAATAATTATGAAACTTCCGGGTTATCCTATGTGTTTTAAATGGTGGGAATTCAATCAAGGATGCAGATTGGAAAATTTATTTTTTCTTTCTTATCTTGTGATTGGACAGCTATTACTAAGCACAATTATAGTGATTAATAATAACCTTTTTTAAACAAAAGATATATCTATTATAGATGGACGCTTATTATATATATATATATAATTTCACACAGTCTCACCCAGGAAATAATAGGAAATCCACTCCACCTATCATGGGTTCGATTCTAAGAGGCCCCAAAAATGGATGTAAGGATGCATGGGGCCGTTTTTCAAATAATTTTTTAAAATACTTCCCATTGAGGTAGAAGGATAAGATTTCATACGGCTATTGGAATTATACATATCTACGGAAAAGTGCAATAGTTTACGTACAACAGGTCATGGGTTCGAGGCCAGGAGGTGATATATTATATATTGTACATAAATCATTCAAACTTTCAACACAAATAGATACGTATGTATTGTACTTTGAGAAAAATCAACACCTGCCTAGGTGTCACGGGTTCGATTCCAGAGTGACCCGCAAACTCGATTATTCCCGTTTAAAATACATTGACCATATTTCCAAAAGATTTTTATGACACTTCCCAACCGCGCAGAGGTTCAGAATTTCACTCAGCTATAAAAGGGACCATTCTCACTTATAAGCGACCGTAATTATGTTGTAAATGTTCGTTGGTTCGATTCTAGGGGGCGTTAACAATATCTTCATAGGAAATGCATAGGGAATTAAGGACTCATTATAAGGTACTTCCTGAATGAATTTCCTTTTGAAATTCGGGGTGTTTATAAATTCAACCATTAAAGCAAAAAATTACAGTGATTTTAGCAGGATGACCTTGGTTCGCCGCCGGGGTGGGAATTATGCTGCCGAAAGAAATGCATCACAAATTGAATTCAGTGCATTTTTATCTGCGTTAATGTCCTTCACTTTATGTTTATCAACGTTTGAGCAGAATAATCTTTCGAAAAATTTTATTTTTCGCTAAAGATAAATTATTGCAATGCTTGCTTACAATATATTATTATATATTTACAATTTAATTTACTTACTTACAATTATATATATATATATATACATACATCCTTGACTACAATTATCAACATATGTGACTAATATATATATATATATATATATATATATATATATATATATATATATATATATATATATATATATATATATATATATATATTAGTCACTATGATATGCTTAAACAGTGGAAAAATTCTGTACATCATCAAAACTAATCAATTTTTATTCATCCAGCTTCAATAGCATTTTACTTAAATTATTAAATCAGCATAAAAAAAGAACTCTTATCTTAAATAAATGAAAAGAATATTAATTTTGTTATTATCGATAAAGATCACACAATTATCAATATATGTGAACAAATAAATATGATATTTACTGACCAAAGCAGTAACAGGAGTATATGATGAAAATTTTTGATGAGCTGAAGCCTGTGTTGGACTCTGCATCTGGTTTCCACTTTTTCGGGATTTTGGGGATGGTATCTGGGCTGCAGATAAAAACATATTTGTGATATACATAATTTGACAAAATTTATAATAACAATTTTAAAAAATTACTGAAATAGATTAATAACTACAAATTCAAAGAAAATTCCTTAAAGTAAGGATTACAACTGCACTTCCAGAAGGGGATATGATACTTGCTTCTTTGATAGTTCAACACTGATTCAAAATCAGAAAAATTAATTAAAGCTGAATTCAAATTAAAGTTAATAATAATCTAAAAATCAAATAATTGAAATCAATTTAGACATAACTGCTCAGCCTGTGTGTTTGTATTTGTACATACATTTTATATCTTTTCAACTGTCTCAAAAGAAAGCTTTTAATAAATTATCTAGAGTAAGTAGAGCCATAATCTCTTTTGTACAGATCAAATTATCAAATAATTTACATAAACCAAGCAGAATACTGTTTTATAAATTCATTATTGATTCTGTTTTATAGAATGTTTTCTGAAAATTGTCAAAATATGATAAATTTAATTAAGATCTAAAATGCTGATAAGCTTATTTTGAACATATGACTCACTATTGCAATATTTTTGCAGTTTGTCATCAAAGATCCTCACATGTTTTATTCGGTCTAATTAAAAACAGGATATTTTAAAAAATTCAATGAAAACACAGTTATTAGAGATGGAATTAAAAGGAGTCCAAAAAAATAATGCCCATTAAAGTATGTAAAACTTTATTCAAATCAGCATACAATCACAGAATCCTATTTGGTGAGCATAGTTATTGTACACCAAAGTCTAACTACATTTTCTCATCTAAATGAAATACAACATGGCAATGAAACCACAATTTCACATACTTTTGCTCTAGATCATTATGCTTTAAGACAAAAGAGGACCTTGACTTAATCTGCTACTCTATACTACACAAATCCACCCTTTAAGTCACCCATTTCACTGATAATCTGAATCAATGGCAGTTTCCAGCAAATATAAGTAGCTAAATATTCTTTAATTGTGTAAGTAAACATGATGCTAGCTAATATGAATACGGCCTTGATTATAATATAAATTAAATAAATAGCTCTATTTTGAAATTGAAAGCAATTCAGAAAATTTCTTTGCAAAAGCAACACTTTCTCTAATGAAATATGTTGGAACAAAAATCTTGCAACAATGAGATTAAACCCAATATTTCTTATTCCTTCATAAATTTCAAATTAAAAAAAAAATTTGGAATATAAAAACAGAAAACCTTCCAATAAAAATGTGTAAGTACTCAGATGATAATCATGGGCAATAATTTATTCCATACTTCACTTTCCCAATTGAAAGACTTTGCAGCAAAATGTTACATTTAGTTTACATTGAGTGTATTAAAAGCATTAGCCAGTAGAATAAATAGTGATAATAAAATAATAGACAATCTAGTTCATGTGACAGGGAATGAATTTCTTAAGATCAGAAAGTAAAGGAGTATGAAAAAAGCCAACATCCAATAAAAACTGAATTGTTCAGCACTCCTTAACCACTTCCAAAACAAATTTAACACTAATCACTATTTACTTTATGTTATGTTTTTTGTACATATGTACTAAAAATAATGGTTGGTAATAAAATGATTTCTTACAGATTATAATTAACATGGAACATTGAAATAAAGGGTATATAGACTCACAGATTGTAAAGAGTGTATGTTTATTGTTTATAGATATGTTATATATAGCTGCTTTGGGCTGCTGTAAAATATTCGGAAAACAACTCTACCTATCATGGGTTCAATTCTAGGAGGCCCCAAAAATCGACTTTCCCAGTAAGAATGCATGGGCCGTTTTTCAAATAATTTTAAAAAATACTTCCCATTGAGCTAGAAGGATAAGATTTCATGGAGCTATTGCTATTATATATATCTACAGAAAAATGCTACTGTTTACGTACAACTGGTCATGGGTTCGATGCCAGTAGGAGAAATATTTTCACATTTTTGAGCATTTACAACATTATTACCAAGGAAAAACGTAAACATGAGGCCTATCTATTCATGGGTGAAATTTAAATGTTCTACATGATCAGGAAGTACCCTAAAAATTTCCGAAATATAGCCCATTATTTCTAATGGAGAAAATATGGGGAAGATTACAGGTTGTTCTGCAATTGAACACTTGGCACATAGGCAACATTTGATTTTTTTCAAAGTTGGATATACATATATCTGTGTGTTTGAAGTTTGATTAATCTATATTAAGCTAGATATTATTTTTCAAAACATTTACAGTTTTCTGAAACTGAACAGGAGAAATCTATGCATAACAATGAAAATTTGGGTATTATTCATATTTCAACGTATGTTGCATCATTATTCAATTGCTTAGAATAAATTAAGAAACAAAAAGTGGTATTTTTTTAAACATTCTGGCTTATTGATAAGAAACTGCTTAGTCGTAATGATGAAGGCTAAGCTCAGGAGAGGATGGATTTTGTTATAGGCTATCATCTAAATACCCAGCACAGCTTTTCACACTTATAAACATGAAAGTGAGTGGTCCTTAAAATTGTTTTCTGGATTTAAGGATGAAAATAATAGAAGGAAAATGATTTGACAGAAGGTTGATGAAAGCAATACCTAGTGTCCTAACAACTATTAGAGACAGAGACATTTTCTGAAAATCTTCCTTGTGATACGGAGTGTTTTCTCTACTCTGAATTTGCCAGGCATAGAGTGTACCCTTTTCTCCGCGAGGTGTCATAACCTATCCTCAGCAACAGCAATTATGGAACATTGTCCGCAGGTAATCCACTTTCTTTTTTACAGCATTGCTTCGAAGCTTAACCATTATTAATACAGTAGTATTCCCGTACATCTTTTGTTGCACTAACTGCAAATGTTGCAATGAATATTAAAATTTTGTTTTTCGCTACGTAGAAATTCAAAACAAAATTCTACTGCCAATTTTAAGCTACAATGTGAAACCTAAATGATTATGATGAAATTGAGTTACTCATTAACTTCCTTATTATTTGTGATAAAATTGTTTAAAAATTGTACAAAGTCAAGAAATTACAATGGTTTGTTTTGCAAGGCAATATAAACAATTATTCCTTAAAATAAATATTTACATACAAATTAAAAACTATTGCAATAACATTTGATTTGCAGCGGAACCATGCTGGGAAAAGGGCTTAATTATTCCTGAGTTTCCTTTAGGGAAAAAAGGTCTGAAATTCCCTCAAAAATGGTCGGATTTTACGGCATTCAAAAGGGTTAAATATAAATTTCTATCACAAATAATATCCCATAGATAGCATCCCAAAGAAATACATTTACATTCTCTCGAAGCATTTTTTTTCAAAGAATATGCTTCACAAAATCTTTCAAGAATGGTTAACTACAGAACCGTCTCTCCAGACTCAGTAACTACTTGATCTAAAAAATAATTTTATTAATTCTATATCAACAAATCACATGAAATATAGTTTAAGTGAATTGAATATTGAATATCATTATCTAACAATCTAAAGATCAATATATAGCACCTTCATAGCATTACAATAATATAAATATGATGACGAGAGTGACTAGTAATTTCAATGCAAGGGGTTAAGAATATATTCAATATATTTTCATAGGATATAACCAAATTCTGCTCCATCACCAATATCCTTCTTTCACTGAAGTTTCTGAAGACTTTCCAATATACTCTCAAAACTAAATAACCTTTAATGGTATCATATCTAAAAACAGGAAGACAAAAATTATTGTATAACAGCAGTTTAACATAAAATTACTCCTAAAAAAATATAATAATAAATTGTGATACTATTTCACCTGCAATGCAATTCAGCTCTTATATAAAGCAAAATTACTGAATTTCATAATTTTGAAACTTAAAAAAAAAACATATAACCTTACCTTTACAATAATTTAACTAATCTTGCTTAGAACAGTAACAAATCAATCACAAAAATAAAAGAATCATTTAAATATATAACATAATAGGTTTTATTGAATTCTTTTGAAGTCTTAACTTTATATCTTAAAAATGATCTTGTTCTATTTATAGGATTTGTTGCTGTAAATGTAAGCTGTCTTATAACGACCATAACAACAACAAACAACCAAGGGTTCAAAATCTGCATGGCAACGACAATACTTTCAGTAGAGTTTAAGTACCTTTGATTTGAGTAGATAATTTTGTAATAAGGTCTCATGAAAAAGAGGCTGAGTCAATTTTACCTTTTTTTTGATGCATATAAATAAGACTTTATGGTTAAATTTTGCTATTTTTTTATTTGAAGTCTTCATTTTTCTGAAAAATAAGTCTGCGGTGGATTTTAAACTTTAACCAACTATTTCTTGGATTATCCTTTAGAGAGCTTCAAATATCTAAA
Source organism: Pantala flavescens (assembly GCA_020796165.1). Classification (NCBI taxonomy): domain Eukaryota; kingdom Metazoa; phylum Arthropoda; class Insecta; order Odonata; family Libellulidae; genus Pantala; species Pantala flavescens. Next base: position 49,971,702 of record CM036879.1, on the reverse strand, counting down.
TACAGACATGCAAAAAAGAGATATTTTAATCAGAATGAACTCATCTATCAGCTTGTCAATAACTACTTTTAAGATTTTATTTCATAAATCCTGTACATCTAAACAGTGATCAATTATTAAACATCTAAAATGAGAGATTCATACTTCAGCAAAAAATTTAAGGGCAATTTTCACATATCTTTTGGTAAACTTGTAAGAACTTCCTTTATTACATCACGTGATGAATACAATACCAATAATTAAAATTTATGGTACATACACAAAAACAAACTACAAACAATAAAATTATTAAAACACACTCAACATCTTAATCATGATGAAATAAAATAAAACCTACATGGTCTTTATTCTTTTCACAAAAAAATCATACAATTAACAGATCTCTTTTTCAGAATAAAGATAGCTAGAACCTCACAACAAATGTCATTGGATAATCTACCATTATAAATTACATAAATTTAACAAGAAATGAAGAACCCTCTGATAATAAAACCATCCCAACTAAATCATTTTAGTAATTTTTTATCATCTTTCATGCAAACATTTGGCAGATATTAAAACAAAACTGACATTCATTTGTAGGGGAACCTTAATTTCAAATTATCTAAAATGTTTCATTCGACTAAAATTTAGTAATCTAACTACCTAAGGATGAGTATTCAACATCCAATTCAACTAAATCCTAGGGAATAATATGTATTTAGTGATTTTTATAATTGCTTCATCAGTTTTGTCAAAAACATATTTCATTTATGACTTGCAAAGAAATCTACGAAAATAAGCAAAAACTATGAAGCAAAGTATTAACATTAATCTATATCCATCCCAATTATATAGGAAGAAGGAATAGGAACAATGCACAGAGGAATATTACCTTTAAGCAAAGATATAATTGTCAACCTTTTTGCTGCAATTAGATCACTTGCTTATGAGCAAAATACTCCAATCAAATTCAAAATTACGAAGACTATTATACTGAATAAATAAATTACATTAATTTATACTGACAAACATTCTCAAAAATCATCCTCATAATCCTCAATATCTCAGGTAGCTGCATTATAAGCATACGCACAAAATTAGATACAATCAGCTCTTATAGAAACAAAAGGATAAACTCTAAGTCACGATAAAAATTCAAATTAATGCCTCAAATAAGTATGACTCAGCAACCAAGAAAACCGATTCTGCAAATGAAAAAAAAACCTCCAGCCATAATAATTGGTAGGAACACAAGAAACCTAATAAATACAATTCATATAAAAATCTTTATATCTGGTTCCAGTATATCAGAAAAATTTGTCATTTTAGTGCATTTAGCAACTCTTAAGCATCATTAAAGTAATCTTTTAGCACCATTGAAGCTCAAACCTATATTAAAAGAAAACATTTACAAAACTCTTGATGAAAATTTATACTGACTATTAACCACGAATATTTTCATTGTAATAAAGTACTTATTCTTAAAAAATTTCTATTAACAACGCTCATGAAGACTTCAACTTCCAAAATGGTACAAAATTTAACAAACTGGAAGATGATATGTACCCTAATTGTTACAAAATGAAATTATTAATTCAAAGGCACACCCAAAATCTATCCTGTACACACAGAATTAATATAAAATCCACCTATATATACTTAAAAGAATCCTAATATATCATGAACTTAATGAATAAAATATTTATGGTAATATTTTCAGATAAACCAAAAATATTAATGATAGCATTTTATCGATTAAATTTATCAAACTATAAACTCAAATGAAGTCTTTTAAAAACCTAATACAGCCATAGAATTACTGCAATAGGAAAATTCTGAAAATATAAATAACTATGAATGCAACACGTTAAATATATAATACTGTATGTACTTGGGAATGGCTAGATAAGAGCTATAAATATAACTAACTTCATCATTGGGATAAAAGACAACTCAGCTGAAATGAGTCAGAACAAAATAGATAAATGAATTATCATTGCAAAAAACCGTAATCAAATTTAACAAAATGAGAAAGTTGATGGTTCTTAGCAAATACTAGAGCAATTCACTGAGGATGCCGCCTTCGAGGTGGGTTATTTCTCCGAGAAGGAAGAGCATTTCTCTCACCCGAGGAGAATGGAGATGATAAAACATCAGGAGCACCCTGTGTCTGGCCGCTAGGGTTTGCTGATGGAGACTTAAGCTGACTCCTACCACCAGTTGGTAAGTGATCAGAAGGCATTCCTCCACTTCCCCCGCCGCCACTCTTAAGATAAGTGCTGCGATACTGCTGAGCAGCCAACTGAAATGAATTTTGAAAGGTTGATAATGCTTTATTTTTCGAGTTCAAAATAAAATTATTCAATAATTTGAATATCTGTAGGATAAGTTTGTGACATGTCTCTTCTTTTGTAAAACATATTTATTAACAAGAGTAAAATACATTACTTTGTATTATGTGATTATAATGCAGATTTTACTCCAATAATGGCCTATGGTGAATATTATATATTCACATAGATCATTCAAGTATATGTATACATGTGAATATTATATATTCACATAGATATTATATATATTCACTGTAAGCAGTGAATAATCTTTTATTAAGACATGCAAAAACACAAATCTCCTTGACCAGTATGCAACAGGTTAACAAATAATTTCAAGTTGGAATTCCTCCAAATTTCAGGTCATTCAAATTTTTAATCACAATAAAATAAAAATAAAAACGCCTACCCTTTCCACATTGCCCTAACTGAACAGCATTAAAGACATACAAAGTATAGAATACTGTATATTAAATGAATTTAATAAAATATTTTTCAAAATTATTTTCTATGCACCTGAATTTGAAACTGAAAATTTTTTAATAAAACAGGTTACATTGCAAAAGCATGGATGGATAGGAATTTTAATATTTTTACTGCCAACCATGTTTTTGAGGTTTATGTGAAGTTTGCAGAGGCATATTTTGTAAAAATATAGGTTTTTACTTGGTTAATTCCATTAATTATAAATGCCGCAATTCATCCTTTAAGTTTAACCATTAATGTATCAATTAATAAGTTTCATAAAAAGAAAATGCAAGTATTCATCAACTTTTTTAAGTTAACAGAAAATTCCAGAAACTAAGAAGATATAATACAATATATGCATTTCACCAATAGTTAAGACAAGAATTATCTTAAGAAATTTGTTACATTACAGTAAGTCAATTGTCTGAACACTTTTAAGCTTTAAGTCAAAGTTTAAAATTTAAAAAAATATAATAATTATCCTCTATCATGCTTTATTAGTATTTTAGAAAAGTTGTGGGACATCTATGTTGTCACTCTTTGTTAGATTATCAAGCTTTGAAAGAATCATAATATGTAAGAATTGCTGGGGCTTAACAGATAACAAAGTGTTCCGGATTTTACAGCAAGATTTGGCAGTAAGTAAATTGAAATCATAGTAAAAATGGGTAGAATTATTGCTATGAATTATCACTTATGATGAAACATACATCCAACACTGCATGAGCAAGATCAAAAAACTTTTCGGGTCTAAAATTAAATCTTCACTTGACCATTATGGGCCTAGATTCTTTCTGACAATTCATCTAAGGAATCAAATTTTGAACACAAATTAATACTTTTGAGTCAATCCTTACTCTTCCTTATGCATACTTTTCAGAAGGACTCACTGCTCATTTATCTCCTGCAATGAAGCAAATTATGCTTCATTTGCTTTCGAAGTTAATAGTCATCCGTTTGAGGAAACTGATTGGACTGAAATGGAGTGGTCAGAAGAAAAGCCATAAATTCAAGTCAAGAGGGAAAATATAAGACCTCTCCATCTAGAGGGACACTAATACTAATACACAGTCACAAAGGGGATATGACAAAATTCACATTGACCTCATACCATACATGCATTATTAGCAATGAAAAGTTTAAAGAAAATTTTACCATTTAAAGAAATTACTTTATTTTAATTTGAAATAATTTAATATTATTTTTTATAAGCTTCAAAATTAGAAAATAGTAAGTCTTCATAAACTTTAAGAGCTGGATTAAAACCTGAAAAGTTCCTACCCAATCAGTTACTCACCTGAGATCCAAAATTCTGAAGGCCTACAGGGCCTGACTGAGATGGACCAAAGCCTTGTGCAAGACCAAATGCTGAAGAAACAGCAGCAGCTGCAGCAGCAGCTGTCTGATGAAGCTGAGCCTGTCCTATTCCTGAGCTGCCTGGCTGGTAAAAGCCCGTTTGGCCTCCTGCAAACAGAGTAAAATGTCGACCCAAAGGGTGCAACGCAAAAACCTTATTAGGTTTGTGTGACCATTTTACACTTTCCAAGATTCAAATTAGGAAATAAATACATTACGTATGTTAGAATAGGCAAGTACTCCCATCAATAATAAAATTCAGCAATTATAGTGAACAAATGTTCTTTTAAATAAAATAGATGGATTTATTATACAAATACACGATTTAAGAAATACATTTCAAATTAAAATATTGACCACATTGTTGAAAAAATTCTACTGATCATAGAATTGAAAAAATTCAATAACTCAATTTACTATTATATATTTATTCTTTCCCTATTAATTCAAGATTCTATAATAAAGTAATTATATGAATCTGTGGGTCACATAATCACTTAAGTGAACTTCAACATGAATCTCTATACAGCTGTAGTTGACAACTATTTTGCAGTAATGGAGGAAAATCATCTTCATGGGATGCACAAGAACATTGCTGGAAAAAATACATTCATCCACAAGGAAATAACATGGAGAACCAAATACTAACAGCAAAGTAATTACTTATTGCCATTCCACTGCAAAGATTCAAAACCACTCTTCTACATCTCATAACATATAAAATTTAATTTTAGGGAGTATAGAAACTTGCTTGATTTAGATACAGTCAAAATGTCATGATGCAAAATCGGAATGACTACCTAAAGATGCATAATCTAGCACCAAAGATCAAAAATGATGGAAGTAGAATAGAGAAATGGTGGAAGTAGAATAGAGAAATGGACAGAAAATGAGTTTATAATAGATTCATAAATTTAAAGAGAACAGAAATCTTTAACCAACACATTTCTAACTCTCCTACACTCAAGATTCATCATAAAATACACCATTCTAGAAAAAGTAAATTGCCTGGTAACTTACCAGCCGAAGTAGAATAGAAGGATGTAGGGGGCTGAATAGGGGGAGGGACAACAGTGCTTTGAACTGGACGCTGCACCATCTGAGATCCAGCTGATAAGAAGCTATGGTTAATCACAGCTTGCCCTTGGTCATTGTATTGTATGTACAACTGTGGACAGATCAAAAAATGTCATTTTAAGTCTTTACCATAAACTACAATAATCATGTACAACTTCTAAGATTTCTGTATTAAATAACTGCCATGAAATATGTACTGTTGAATAACTGATATTTAATAGTATACTTTGTTAGCATACAAAAACTTAAAGAATAGGTTACAAGATTTTAGACATTAATATAATTCTAATTATATTAAACAATTTGAATATGTTTTACATTTAAACATTTTCTCATCAGATTTTTTTTCTCCATAAGAACATAGAATGGGTGAGCAATAAATATAACCATAAGCAACTTTTCACAATGTGAATGGTATCATCATTCAAAACTGTTAATAGTGGCAACACATCAAAATATTTTGTTCTTGTTTCAAAATATTAGAGTTAGAAATAAACAGATAGATTAATTGAATGATAGCTCAATTAGTTAGTTCATAAGGCTGCATACAGTAGATTGAAGATCTTACCTCAGGTACAGGGTGTATTCTGAAAGTAATTCAATTCAACTTACTCATAACTATAACTAATCCTAGCCACTGCTATTAGTGAGATAAGACTACTTGGAAAAAAGGAATCTAGGATATGTTCATAATTAGTCTCAAATGTCTACAAGCTGTAGAAGTGGCAGAACATCAGTTATTGTCCATGATATTGGAGAAATCTCAACCCCTTCCTTCATTATACATGTCTATATGTAAAATGATGGAAGGGGTTCAGAATATAATATAGATATATCTAAGTGCCTATGTAGCATTTCTTAAAAATTGTCAAAAATCGACCCTATGCATTCTAAGGAGGGAAAATCCGACTTTTGGACCTCCTAGAAACAAACCCACGATAGGCAGTCAGTTTCCGATTTTTTCCCAGGTGAGATTCACATGGCCATTATGCAAAAAATCAGCAAGCCCCATGGCCCCAGCAGTTTGGGCCTTTTATATATATTTATTTATTAACTTAATAAACAAGCCAATGCATTTCTTATGGGAATGAAAATATTTCACCTCCTGGAATCAAACCCATGATTTATTGTGGATGTAACATTTTTGTGTACAGTTCAGTGGCTAAAGCTGTATGAAATTTTGTTGTTATAAATGCTCGGGAAGTATTTTTTAAAATCCTTGAAAAACGACCCATTCTTACGGGGGAAAGTCAATTTTTGGGGCCTCCTAGAATCGAACCCATGATAAGTAGGGTTGGTTTTCAATTTTTTCCTAGGTGGGATTTAGTGGGCGATTATTTAAAGAAATCAGCAACTCAGTGGCCAAAGTGGCCTAGATAGACACACGAGGAAAGGTATGCTTGCTTATAACAAGCAATCGATTAATATTACCTCCACCAGAAAGTTCTGTCCGTTTTTAGAATGAAACAAAAGAATAGATTTTTCCATACTTTGAATAACGTTTATTGAATAATTTAATTGCCATCATTATTTATGACTTCTCTACAGCGTGAGAGCATTTTGTATATCCCATTTTTAAAGAACGTCTTATCTCTTGAGGCCAAAAACTTAACCAGTGTTCGTCTGATTTCTTCTTCTTTCTTGAATTGTTAACCCTTCAAGAAATTTTGTAAGGACAGAAACCATTGGTATATGAACACGTCTCACTTAATACTAACGACAATGGTCTTCGTTTTATTCATCTAAGACGAAAATGTGTGTGTGATTGAAAGAGAGAGCCAAATATGTGTTTAATGAATATGAGCTTAATTGTTGAAACATTGTAAACGGAACGGATTTTTGGCATCTAGAGATAAGACATTCTTTAAAAATGGGATATACAAAATGCTATCACGCTATAGAGAAGTCATAAATAATGATGGCAATTAAATTATTCAATAAACATTATTCAAAGTATGAAAAATCTCTTCTTTTGTTTCATTCTAAAAACGGACAGAACTTTCCGGTAGACCTATTATGTATCTAATGATGAAAAATGAAAATTTTCTTGAATGTTTTCATTGTTGGCTTACTTCTTTATATAAACCTAAGGACAATACTTCACTAAATTTTTATGAACCCTAAAAAATAAAATAATAAGACAGCATTGAAATTGTTTAAATATTTTCCAAAAAATAGTGATTCAAGTAAAGAATGACAAGTACAAACAGGAGTTGAACCTCGTACATTTACATTAGCGATCTAACATGCTAGCACTACACCACCAATTGCTTACAGATAAGATGATTTTCAAAGATTAATTACAAGGAAACAAGGGAGCATTGGCCCCTATAATTTGCCAGTCTCGGTGGCCCAGTTCATAGCGCATTGAGTGCTCTAAGTCTTGAGTTCCCAGGTCCGAGTCCTGGCAGATTGGAGAATTTTCTGGTCTGGGATGGATATGTGTTCGTCCGTAGGGGTTAAATGTAAGAGCGGTCTATATAGACTAAATTTCGCCCTGGTTCAATAAAGGCAGATTATTATTATTTTTAAATTTTCAGGTTGTTTCAAGTAATGTCTAAGCTACACATCGATACCAATTCGATTTAAAACCCCTTGCGACAGTCCTAAAGGTGCCCATGTATTCCCAGAGCATATAACACAATGGTGTTTTTCTCTTTAAATCTTTACATGCACTAATTCACACAAGCATAGCTTTGGAACCTGTTCTTAACAGACTGAACCAAACCAGTGAGTAAGTAGTGGTAGTAGTAGTAGAGTGGATCATGTTATTAGCTTCTACATATACAAAACATGTACTTCATACCATTTCCTTACAATTCACTTATGTTTTGCAAAAATGATAGAGCTCAGAAAAAGTGTATGGGTACCTTAATTTACATTTTTTCTTGCAGTAATTTAATCACTTTTCTGAAGCCGATGTGTATACTTGTCTTGATAGGTGGTTCCTTTTCCTGTCACTGATGTATTCTTGTCCTACCCAAAACTTTTGCATTCTATACTCGTACGCTCAAAGTTTTTTTTTTTTCTTTTTTTAATGCTAGAAGCTGTTTGTGGACAAAATACTAGGGGTATCTAGCAAATATTTTTCATATTTTATTATTTTAATTCAATTGAGTATAGGCAACCCCGCTACAAATTTCTACAATTTGTTGCAAGAAGCAATAGCAAACATTTTCATTAATTAAAGAGAAAAATCTTCAATAGACAACCTTTCCTATCACAAGATATAGTAAATGCAATATTTTCAGTTCTTATTTATAAAATAATGAGTAATATTGAGAAACTTCTAAGAAATAATCAAAATAGTCAACAATAAAGCCAATGATAAACAATTAAATATAAGCTTAAAGAAAAAAGGGACAGAGTGCTTCTTTTTAAAAATACTAAAAGAAAAAGAATGTCAAATTAAAAAATATGACATTTTCTGGACAAAATTTTAAAAATAATGCATCAGGGAAGTAGTTAAGTTTTCAATCTGCAGATGCAAAAAAATCTCACATTAAGTAAATAGAATTATGCTTAGTTTTATATAAAAACAATTCCTGCTTTTGGAAGAACCATCTAAAACGCTTGGTTTGGAGTAACATCTTAAACAGAGAAGACTAAAAAAAATAGTACATTACAGAAGAGAAACATCCAATATTTAGAAAGCTGAAAGATGTAGATTCAGACAAGAAGATTAAATGAGTAGAAGAGATCAGGAATGAAGAGGTTTTAGAAACATTAGGAGAAAATTGGGAAATTATATAAAACTACAAATGTAAAAGTTAACTTGATATTGCCCATTCTAAGAAGATAACACATGATACAAGAGGTAATTGAAAAATACTTAAGAAGGGAAGGGGTTAGAATAAGTATCAAGTAATGGACAACCTTACAAAAAACTAGAGTTATCAGAACCTCAAGTCTACATGAGAAAATAGGCAACAATGGAGAGCATGGCTTAACATAAAATGATAGACCTGTTAAAAAAAACCAATATCAAAGATGATGATCTTCCTCTAGATTGTTATCTGAGGATGGGGCTTTTCTACAAAACCATGGTTATACATTTTAATATCATTGGTCTAGTAAAATTTATGCCCTCATTAAGAATATAAGCATTTAGAATATCAGTAAATACCACAAAGTTAACCACTGAATTAACATTCTTTGTCAATTTACAGATCTTCCCATGAGAAAGTGAGCTTTAAAGTTCCTTACAGGAGAAGGAGCAGAGGGAATTGCAGAATTTAGTGCTCCACTTCCTCCATAATGGCCAGTTGCTCCTTTAGTCCCAACAGCTCCAGGAGGTGCTCCTTGTGATGGAGGTTGTTGTGAACCACCCGCACCTGTTCCTTGGTTCTGTGATGGCGGCTTCACAGCTGTCATTGAGCTAGCAGGTGGGGTTGATATGAGCATTGGGGCTTGAGGTGGAGTGGTACCCCCAACATGGTGACCTGATCCACCATATGGAGCTCCAATACTTGCAGCAGCCTTTGAAAGTGTCAGAAATTCTCATTAAATAATTCATGACCAACCAAAACCTTAAAAATTACAAAGTTGAACAGAAGTGAAAGTAAAGACTGACTCAAACCCGGGTACCCCCACCAGCTGCACAGATATGCTAATTGCTATACCACCTTGCTGTGTCAATCCACTTCTTACTTTAGGTAATACCTTGAGAAGCTATAGATTATATATAGAATCTTTTTAATAACGCAAGAGGTTGGCAAACTAAAAGGATGTAAATTAACTCCATAGACGATAATCTCTCCAACTACAAGTTTCAACAAACAAGATCGGAAATTAGCCTCAACAAATCAAGTAAATTGTAACATACTGACACAAGATTCCAGAAAGAAATTCAAATTGACATTCGACCAAAATCACTAACGAAAACTTAGACAAGAGCTAAAATTTCCTAACTTTCCTAAGTTTCTCACAAAATATTGCCATCATACCTTCTCAAAGACCACATGGGCAGAGAGCACTCAAAATTGGCAAACATCACTGAAGATTCCACCATAATCACTCATGCGTACCTAAAATTATCATCAGTTGTAAACCCCCTCATTCTATATGTTTATGTCTTCTTAATCAATAACTCAGTACTCAAAAACTTAAGCAATCAGAAACATTTCCATACTTGTAAGCTTGCTGACTTAAATAGGAATATAACTTAATAGATGAAAAATTTCTATTCAAAAAGCTCCAATAGCAAGGAATACCTATTCATACTGATCAGAATAACATTGACAGGCAGACCCTTAGGGTTACATCTTATTAATGAAGCAAAGATTTTTATAGGTTAATTTCTCTGGAATTATTAAGCATTGGCTTGAAAGGTTTTTTTTAATCAATTGTAATCAAAGTTTAGTAAAAAATTTATACATAGAGAACTAACAAGATATAAGAGACACACTCAGAGGCCACAAGGTCTCTTCTAGTTGCTCCTGAAAAGAGTTATCAAGAAGTGGGAAAAAAAAACCAGGAACCCAATATAACAATACAAGAATTTCATACTTTGTTACTGCAGATGACCTCATCATTCCCACCAACAATAGCAACCAGAATAAGTCAATAATTATCCAGGTGAGATCTTCAAATGCAAATGATCTGAGATGACTGCAGAGAAAGACCACAGAAAGGGAAAGAGGCATAGGAAGATAGATAAAATGTAACATTAGAAAAGATGCATATATAACCCAACCAAGCAACATAGTGATCAAAGTAAAGGTACTGTATGCAAGACACAACCTCAACACAAAAAAAAATAAAACATAACGAAGAAAGTATGTACCAAGGAAAATCCCACAAAATTAACAGAATCAGGCTAAACCTCGCCCATGTTTGAAATGTGCCATTTTCAATTCTCATGACTCATATTCATTTAAAATACTGCATATTTTCACCAAGTTTTATCTTTAATGGGATACATTCATAAGATTTAATACTATTTAGTCCCTAAAATAGCAGGCCTACATCTAGGAGTTCTTGGAGGGATAAATTTTACACTTATTTTAGGCCATAAAACATTCATTGTTTTGTATTAGATACTCTTACTTAAGCATTTCAGGATAATAGTGTTTTTTACTATACCTCCCATCCTAAATTGAATTCTATGGTTATATATAAAACTTTTGAGACAGCAATTCTAATGAAGATTCAAGCTGCTAAACTGATTGATGATTTATTTCTTGCCTCTTACTTTCCAAAATTTCCATAAGTATGATCAATTTTCCATTCCCATTGTCAACACTGACAAATTGCCTATTTTCCTTTCAAGTGGGCTCATATAAGATTGTGAAGCTAGCTAAACACCTGGTACAAAAGTGACTGTAGGTGAACAGCTTCTTCCTAGTTAGTTCAGCTAGAACTGAACTGTTACAGTTGTAGCTACTGAGGATGAGAACTTTGTTCCTGAAATGTGCGTAGTAAGTGTCCTGAGGACACATTCTACTGTTCCAGGAGGAAGTTTAAGTCCTGCTCTTCAAGCATTAATTGGGTTTAATTTTAATATACTGTTTAATTGACATAAAAATGATTAACTTAAAAAATAGATTTATCCAACTTTTTCATGAATCATACTACCTTGATTTTAGGTATTTTTTTCAGTTGTGATAAATTCTTATAATAAAAAAGCTTAGTACTACATAAAATATTATTGTCCGAGCAGTTAAGTCTAGCCAGTTGAATTCGATGAGCCATAGATTTGATAAACTGATAACTATAAAATAAAGATGACTCCATCGAGAATTTATAATTTGTAAATATTTAATAATAATAATAGAATTTATAAATATCACCAAGAAGTACCAAAAAATAATGTTAGTAGCAGACCTTAACATATCATAGGGACAAATATGTGCACTTCTACACTTATGCCTATATAGATATTATTCCCAATTATTGAAAAATATTTTTGAGCTCTTGTCTACAGATGTTTAGCAGATGGCTCTGGAACACATCTATATATACTCTCCCCATTCAGGAGCTAAAATTATTCCAATAGATTCTAACTAACATACCTGCAAACGAAACTGTGAAAGTGATGAAGAGTACATATCTGGGGCAGCAGTTGGAGGTGGCGGTTGAGGGTGAGGGGCTGGTTGGTGGAGGTACATAGATTGAGGGCTAAAGGCAGATGTTCCACCAATACTCTGTGATAAACCATATGGACTTGGGAACTGAGGAAACTGCGACCTTGCACCACCACCAAGTACCTGGTGAAACAAATTTGTTAACTTCAACAATAATAGTACCATTACAAATTAAACTAAAGAAAGAATTTCTGTAATATGGGATGATAACTCAAAAACTATCATTTAAATTCAAATAGTTCTGATCAATATGAAATAATAAGCTGTTATTATGTAAATATTTAATTAAATACAGAATCAAATATAAAATTAAAACTTAATTTGTACATCAAGCCAGAACATAATTCTACATTACAAAAGATTTTACAGACCTGACCATCAATAGGAAATGCCCCGTACAGTCCTCCTTGTGCCGGTATTTGCTGGGAGGAGTTGAAAATAACTGACGGAGGAGATGGAATTGCAGACATTCCACCAAACTGCGCAGCCCCACCAATTGTAGGCTATGAAGATTATACATTATTTCATTTATAAAAGGGACATTTAGGATTGCAGCCCTTGATCAAGTAAGTATGGGTAATGACCAAAAACATCCTTTTCAGTTGTGGATGCCAATACTTTCTTTGTAATTAATACTTCACATTTGAAAAGCAAGGTAACAAATACTCCATCACTACAGCCTTATACTAGGAGAGGAAACGCAAAGAGATTCATTAGCAGGAGGCATGCTTTAGATACATGAACCCTTCACGCATAGATTCAAATGTATCACATCTAATAGCAATTCCTTTCTAAAAGGTGGTCAAACAGCAACATATCCTCCACAAAGGAATGCTAAAATGTACACTTACTAAGTATGAAATAAAACAACAAATATTTCCTAAAATAAAAATAATAATCTCATACAAAATTATACAGTAGAAAAATAGAAAATAGATATAGCAATACAAAGCTGCAAAATTCCTGTTTTCAGTGGTACAAAAAAAAATAAAATATGATGATGTTGTTAAATATGACGTTTTGGCTTCATTGTTTGGCATTGAGAAGTTAAGTTATTATAAATATTGGACAAGGAATGCAATCATGCTTATATTATCAAGGACTATATACTGTAAAATGTCTACCTCTTTGTCTTACATAATAAAAATATCCCTTAATTTGAAGAATTATGAAAAAAGAATTAAACGATAGCTGTGCTTGACTTTAAACTCGTAAGTAAAATATCAAGGTTAATTTCAATTTAAATCAATTAACTCCTATGAATTTATTCCTTATTTGTTAATTCAAGATATAATTAACTATTATGAAGTAATTATGTGAATCTGGAAGGTCCTGACATTTATCAATATCTCAAACGGTGAGAATAAAATTTAGAACCGTTATATGAGAATAACTATTACAATGTAAACTTTTGATTTTATTAAGTCTTCGTTTTCCTTAATCTCAGAGCTGAATTCAAAAAAAATATCCTTTACAATGAATTTTGATGAAAAAACTTCCAAAAAATATCTACTCATTGATTATGTATACATGAATTATATTATACATTGAATATGTATACAAGAAATGCATCCTTTAAAACTCTTGCCAAGTGAAGATATAAATTTAAATTTATATCAGAAGAGCTTAGCAGATGGACCTGCATGGTGATTGCCCATTGTTTTGTACTTTCCTAGAATTCATGAGAAAACTGTCAAAAAACGATCCTTTTATAGTTTCAAACATTGGTTTAACAATTTCAGAATATGCAAAATACTTAGAAATCTACAGCCTTTTTCTTAAGCAGCTATTCAGAGAAAAGCTGCAAAAGTACATACATAATAGCAACAGAAAACTTCAATTCGACTGTATGGCACCTCTCTCCAAAACATCTAAATTTCAGAAAATATATTATTAAACTTGCTGCCTACACATCTATAGGCATTTTTAAGCTTAATAGTTTATTTATATATTAACATCGCTGCTGCAGTTACAATGCTTACCAGGTGGTAACAGTTGAGGGGTGAATAAAATTACAAACTATCCAGTATTCGCCCTAACTCAGGAGGAAAACCCTCAAAAAAAACCTCCAGCAGATAGAACACTAAGTTTAAAATTTCAAAAGAACATAACAAAGAATACATAATAACATCACATGAATTATACAAATACAAATTTAGGAATCTTATATCTTAATGAATAATGAACAATCTTCCAAAAATTAATAGTCCCTAACTTTTCTTTAGAATTTTAATTTTACATTTTTAGGCATTGAGTTGAGATCATTCATTCAGGAGAGCATTCCAAACCCTACTTATGAATAATTATTTTACTATATCGGTTTTTTGCTCATATTTCTTTATTTTAAATTAATGAACAACCACCAAGTAGGCGTATGAAACCTATCTTTTATTTTGTCCCATCTATCTTCACAGGTCCACACATTATATATGCATGCTACTATAATTGTCTTCCTTCTCGGTGATAATAGTTTCCATCCTAACTCATTTAACATTTTGTTCACGCTTTTGTTACCTGATTATATATCCTTCTGCTTTCCTTTGTATGCCCTTGAGTTAGTTTTTAAGACCTATGTATTTCATACGGATCCTGCACATTCATGGCATATTCTACGATATGACTAAGGATCTATACCCGTTTTCCCTGACTCCTTTTCCACTCCGTCTTAGATTCTTCATCACCAAGTGAGATTTCTTTAAGTTTTTGAAGTATTATCTTCTATGTGACTCCCCACTTAAGATTTCCTGATAATTTAACCCCTAAATATTTTTATTCTGGCACGTAAGAAATGATTTCATTACTCAGCGTATAGTGATCCAACCTGGGAGAGTTCCTTCTAGGAAATTTAATGTTTACATTTTGCAATATTTATAATCATCCCATTCACTTTAGTACACACTTCAAACATTTTAAGATCACTTTTTAACATTTCATAGTCTTGTATTCCCTGTATATATCTGCAAACAGTCATATTGGATTGAATTTTATTTGGGAGGTCATTAAGAGAATTAAGGAAAATCAATGGCCTGAGAATGCTACCTTATGGAATACCGGAGGTAACTTCACTTTCTTTAAAGTAGAAATCACTGATTCTAAATCACTTACTTTAGTTAAAAGCCAATTTTGAGGTACCTTATGGAAGGCAAAATAGCAAAATCTAAAATAATTGCATCAACTTCGTCCCGCTCATCCATAGATTCGGCAACGTCTTGAACCAACCCGAGGAGCTGCATCTCACTTGAGTATCCCTCCTTCCTGATTCTTATCTGTCCATTACTTAACCAATTACTTTCCCTAAAATATTCACGGAATGATCTGCTATTTCTCCATTAGTTTGCATACTAGAACAGTTAGACTAATGGGCCTATAGTTAATTACATACGTTTGGATCCTCCCTTATGTACCGGAATTACAATGGCCTTTGTCCAATCATCAGGAATACAATTATTGTTTAAGATTACAATGAAAAATGTTCTAAGGTACTATTACTTTTATAGCATCACTGGGAATTTCATCAGATCCCTTTAAGAATCTTCTCTAAAATAATAGAATCTGAAATACAGATATATTTGAGTTGATCCCTATGTTTGAGTTCACTTATGTTTTTCTGTGTCTTTTGACCTATTTTTAAACTTCCGAGAACCAATCATCAGCAACTTCCTGCTATTGAGTCAGGCTGTTTATATTTTATGGTTGTGATAACGGAAAAATTAGAGATATAAATCACGTAAGAATGCAATGCTAATGCCAACAACTATGGTAGCGAGAGCTTGAGAAGGTAGGAATGCCACAGCTGAAGCAGTGCACAGGAGAGTCATGAATTTCTTAGAGTAAAATAAGCAGCTTGATGACAAAAAATAAGGAGCAAAGGTTGACCATACCCACCAGGCTCTGCAGAATAGCAATTTAGAAAAGTAAGTTTATTCCTTTTGAAAGATACTTGTAACTGAGACTTGAAATGCTTTTTTTCACAACACCATTTTTTTCAAATTTGTGTGCATGATAATGCAAAAACTATTTTTTAACTACAGTGGGATTCAAGTAGCAATATTTTGAAAATACATAGGCTATTCAGTGAACCCAAAACATTTATGAATATATACATTTAAATAATTATTGTTATAAATTAAGAGAATATATTCATCAAAATCTAAAATTTAACTTTCACAGGCTGTAACTTGCAGAAATTTCAGAAATGCTAATTTTTAGAGGTTCATTGACAAGATGCTTTAATATTTGATAACTTACCTAAAATTTCCTTATATTTTAGGCCTCCAAACCAGTTTTCCCCTTAAGACCATGAATTTCAATTGTTTGGATTAACTTATGTTTCCTTAGGAGAAATTTGTTTGACTATGCATTCATGAAAAAAGTTCAAATGAACTTCAAAGTGAATCCCTATCTAACTGAAGGTTAGAAAAGAATATTCCTTTCTCAAAGTAATATTACCTGATAGTTTATATGTCCAGCAGTTGCCTGAGCATTTGAAGAGTTATATGGTGGTGGAGAAAGAGGACCTGGATGTCCTATGGGTGATGGCCCAGTAGACATAACAGCCGTCTGCTGCTGTGGTTTCACCTATTTCATGAACATGAAACTTGTTCACCATACTTAGAATCATTCAATCATGTTCCCTTAATAATACCACTTGTACTTACAAAGGTAAGAGATAACGCATTTAAAAAGGCTCATGTAACTGTCTCACTAACAAAATTACCTTTAGTGCACTACACCTTTCTGTATAGTTCAAATACGCATGGAAATCAAAGTACTATTATAAAAAAATTCTCAAGAAGAAGATAAATACCTAATAAATATTACCTTGCATACATTACTTGTTGTTGCATTAGGGTCACCCTTTCCCAAACTAGATGGTGCAACTCCGAAACTATTTGAGCCTTGAATTGGAGTCCCAGGACTTGAAATTCATAAAAGCATATAAAAATTAACAATTATTCAAACATTAGAAAGAAGAAAAATCTTTAACATATGATATAACAATGAACAAAACCTCTGATAATTTAACCTACCTGAAAACTACTTCTGTGGCACTAAGAGCTGAGCCATCCTCACCAGTGACTACTACTACCGAAGATGATGGCTGCTCAACTACAAAGCCTGTCGTCACAGTGGAAACTCCAGGTGCTAGAGATGGTGATGATGATGATGGAGAAGCAGAGGTAGCAGCTGCTACTGATGAAGAGGCAACTACAGATCCACTATCATTACTTTCTGAGATTTCCAGGACAGTAGGCATAGGAGGAGTGTTTTCCCAGAACTAAAATAAGTGGAATTCAAAATATATTTCTCACCCATTCTCTAAAAAACTTAGCACTCTTCATGAGAAGTTCTGAGAGAAACAAGATTATAACACCTACATGGTCTGTCCTGTAAGTAGTAGGACTGATTTTTTCCTGCACTCACAGACGGTCAGACAGGAATTTTTTGAATTGCAAATAGAGGGTGGGACTGTAACAAAGCGCTGACAACAATTGGAAGTCGATCTGTGCATAGTAGTTTTCTCGGACCTCGGAGCGCTCGGCGTCTTCTCACCCCTCTCGAAAAATATTGTGCCGCTCAAATGCGATTGATCTGCTCGTTGCACTGTTCTCGTAAGCTGCCTTGATGAGTTTATGTGTCTCCTTGCCGTTTTATACGAGTTTTTAACGCAGAATTTCACTGCGTAGCACTGCTCCAGCAAATGGTCCATTGCGTACCGTGACTAGGTCACTTGACAGAGGTCCGAGGAAACTAAAATACATAGAACGCAAGAGCTGGGAATCGACTTCCAATTGCTGTCAGCGCTTCGTTACAGTCCTCCCCTCTATTTGCAATCCAAAAAATTCCTGTCCGACCGTCCGCGCGTTCAGGAAAAAATCAGTCCTACTACTTTCAGGACAGACCATGTATTACATATAACTGCATGTACATACACGAAAAGGTTGGCTTAAAGCAAAATCACAGTCTTTAAACTAAATTTTAAATGATAATGAGGGTATTAATGAATAAGTTCAATTTCTCAAGCATTTCTTATGGCAGTATTTTTCCCATTTGGGAGTCAAACTATACACAATCTATACTATGATTACATTTATTTTGTTCAGTATCAATTTCTTTGAACACACTCAGAGATTTTCAAGTTAAAATAGTACTTGGAAGTGCCTCAAAATGTGTCCTAAATTTTCCATATATTTTGTAAAGAGAGTGAGCGTACTCAAGAATTGTACTCATAACCATATATAACAAGCTAGTAAAATTAGTTCTAGTATAAAGTAATCCATTATTTTTGCATGAGGTTGAAGGTTTAATTTAGGTTAAAATAATCTGATTTACATCAAATATTCACCAATATAAGCTCTATAACTTGTTGCATTTTAGAGGTAATTTTATTATGCCTCCCTAATAGAACCACTCATCCCTATTGGTAAAGAAATAAGTCATTTTTCACTATCCAAATCATTCGCCATAGACAGGAACAGGTGGTAATCACTTGGTGCAAGGTCCAAACTAAAAGGTAGATGCATAAGAACCTCCCAACCAAACTCTTGGAGCTTCTGGCGAGTCTCTATCAATGTGTGGTCTGGCGTGGTCCTGATGAAGCACTATTCCACTTCAGTTGGCCAAAGCCCGGAGCTTCTGGGTGATTGCATCCTTCACATGGTCCAAATTAGGATTGTTGCAAAAGGAGAACAGATCATAGTAGATGACAAATACACAAAGAAACTTTCCTGGCAGTCAATTCTGGCTTGTTTGGGCTCACTGTCCTTCCCTCACAACCGTTTCTCCTCGACTTTGCTGCAAGTGATCCACTTTACATCACCACTCACCATCCATTTCAGAAATGGGTTGATTTTGATGAAATTTAGCAGTGACTTGCAGATGGAAATTTGGTCAAAGAGGTTTTTTCTTTCATTTGTGTGGCACCCATACATCAAACTTCTTCATGTATTGATCATTTTCAAAAGCATTCCACACTGAATTTTGTGCCATGTTTAGCTTCCGGGCATTCAAAACAGTCCTTGCATGAAAATCAGACGATTTCCAATATTTTGTCGACATTTTCAACATTCAACAATTAGTCTTCCCCTGAGAGGTGCATCTTTATCATCAAAACTACCAGAACAAAATCAACATAACTAAATAGTGTGTGATTGACTGTTTTGGTATCAGGACCATAAACTCTTTTCATATTCTTAGCTGCCTGACTTATTACCTTTATCAGAGAGAAGTTGTAGAAAATGGCATATGTTCTCTTTGCTGGTAAACATCTTTGACATGTGCTCAAACGCTACTGAGTAAAGCAACCAAAACCTTTTCCTGAGGGTTTTCAGCACAAAATCTCATCTTTCTAACACTGTCCAGTGTAATCCAATTGGACTTATAAAATGTGAGATAAAATGTACCACAGCTATCTGTTGCAAAAAATAAAGGATTACTTTATAGACCTATAGAGGGATATTAGGCCCTTCAATATATGTGAAATATATCTTTCATTAGGTCCAAGACATCAATTTATAAAATTATGTTAGGAGGTGAGTTGTTCTATATATTTATATATATACATTATTTTATATATTTATATATATTCATAAACGAGTAAAGGTGAGCTTGCTGACAGCAAGCAATGTAATAATATATCTTTTAATAAAATATAAGATTTTTTGAAATATTATTCTGAAAGGCCATGCTAAACATAAAGTAAAGGACATTTTCGCAGAGAGAATTGCATTGATTTCAATTTCCCATGCATTTCTTCCTGTAGCATTATTACTGCCCTGGAGTCGAACCAAGGCCTTCCTACGAAAATCACTGTCATCCTTCGCTTATTTATGATTATCTTTGCATTTCTTACATTTCTTAAATTCTTATGTATGATAATCTTTATAAACACTCCAAATTCCAATTGCAAATACCCTAAGGAAGTACCTCAAAATGAGTCCATAAGAAATGCATAGAGAATTCAGAAGTAATAGTTAACGCCCCCTAGCATCGAACCAACGACCTTTTACGACAATCTTAGGATTACTTTTATATGAGAATGGTCCCTTTTATGGCTGTGTGAAATTTTGAACCTCTGCGCGGTTGGGAAGTGTCATAAAAAGCTTTCGGAAATATGGCCAATGTATTTTAAATGGGAAAAATCGAGATTACGGGAGGAATCGAACCCGTGATACATAGGCAAGTGTTGATTTTTTCCGAATTACATTTTGTATGTATCTATATTTGTAGAAGGTTTGAATGATCTATGTACGATATTAAGGGAGCTACGATTTTTCATAATCTGAAAATATTTCACCTCCTGGCATCAGTCAGGGAAGTGGTTAAAAGAAATATTTGTAGTCAGAAATTGAAACCTTATCCGTATTTTACAAGCTAAAAATAGACCAAAATAAAATAGACCTTTTTTTTGAACGAATTCAGATTCACATATTTAAGCTTTACCAATTGTTTTTAATTTAAACTGAAACTAAATATTCATCAATATGATTAACTTACTGTTTTAACAGCAGCAATCTTGTAGTTCAACTCAGCAGCGGTTGAGCCTACATGCATATTTCTTTGTAGCGCCATGCTGCCAACTAATGTTCCACTACTTGAATTGTTAGCAGTTTTTACATTACCACCTCCATGTCCTTTTTCTTCCGTCAACTGAGATATCTCAGAATGAAATGCAAAGTCCAGTTTCATCTCTGCACTATCTTCTGCATTCTGATAAGAAAAAACGGTTAAGATTATCAAATCTTGATTCCTCATCAACATGTCAAATATTAAAATTTTTACAAATCCCATGATTAAAGTGAGCAAAGAAAACCATTAAGTTAATCAAATTAAGGAGAAACAAACTAAATAAATCTTAAGTAAATCATGTTTCAAGCCCTACATTTTCATACTCATTTTTATTGTTCAGCTATTAATTTAAGTGACTCAGTAAAACTGATTGGCTCATATGCTAGACAGGAAATATTATAGCACATCCATCCTGATGATAGCATCAGTTAAAGAATACATTCAATTACTCTCATCCATTTCTAAAAATTATTCTTTTAAATTTTTTTACAAATTACCGTAATTTCGGACCATAAGACACACCATGGTTTTTAGAGGAGAAAAAATATAACGAATATTAAAATAGGACAAAAAATATTCTGAACCAAATAGTGTAATAAAGTATTTAATAATGTATAACAATAATATTTGAACCATATAAACTGAACAGCAGTCAACAGTGGCTTTAAGAACCATTATCACACATAAAGACAAAGGTTGGAGTACTCTAGTCCAGGGGTCTCCTAACTTTCCAGCCTTAGGGCCATACTGATTACTCCACCAAGTTCCGAGAGCCAAAACCATATTATACCAATTACATAAATCTCATCAGTATTTCATATGACATTATGCTTGTTATAATGTTATGTTTTTATTTCAAATGTATAAAATGTTAGTTGGATTCATTTCAATAATTTGTTAGTTATTATATACTGAAGTTAAAGTTTCTGCATATTAAACATGTCTTTACTCATTACAATTCTGTGTTTCTTTATTCAACTTATCACAAAAACAATAAGACTATAACAATGTTATGAGTAGTTAGCCCATGACCATATCAATTTAGATGTCATATTAATAATTATTCAACATAAAATTAGAATTCTTCAGTAAACTCAATTTAATTTCCTATAAAAAATATGTTCTGTGAAAGGAGTTTTCAAGTATGCTAGCTCTCCGCGGGCCAGACAAAATCTGTCCGTGGGCCGGATGTGGCCTTGGGCTGTAGTTTGGAGACCCCTGCTCTAGTCTTCTGAAAACCCCGCGCACTGCTGTGTAGTGTAACACCGCCTACTACATGCTATCCTCCATTAGCATATGGCGGTGACACTGCACAGGCAGCATCCTGCAAATGCCTGGCATTAGTGTCAGCGGGTCCCGCTGCCGCTCTGCAAGTGCCTGGACATGGGACCCGCTGCCCGTCTGCTTCTATTCGGACCATAAGACGCAGGCTTTTTTCTCCCCACTTTTTGGTGAAAAAAAAAGTGCGTCTTATGGTCCGAAAAATATGGTAGATAAATTTATCAGAATTAATAAATTTAAACAACCGAGAATTTAACTACTCATCTATCTCTGATTTACCTTAGTAAAACCAAGAGGTAGCTGCATTGAATCAGCTTTCACATCAATACTTTTTGATATATCCTTTGAGCCACCATACACAATTGGCACCCCTTCATCATTATCTTCAGGAAGTTTTCGATCTGAAGTAGAAGAATAAATAGAGATGATAATTTAATTATGCACACATACTATACTTGGATGCATAGCTCTGACATCCACTTGAGGGGTGATAATAGTGAGGTGCTCCACAAAATTAAATAACATAAGAATAACTTCATTCACTTAAAATTACAAATCTATCTTTACAATATTCTATATAAGAACAAAAAATTTAGTAAGAATTGTTACCATTTCCTCTCCCCTTTTCTATTGTTCTCTGCATTTTGTGGGAATGATGGTGATGATGATGATTATATTTTGGAACTGAGGCTGCAGTAGGAGGCCCAGATTTGTAATTGGTATTTTCAAAAATAATAGTCTGAACAGGTGGAGAGGTACCATCAAGTAGAACAGAAGATGGCTTCTCTACAGCCAACTTCTGTGCTGATTGTACTTTGACAACTCCATTGCCGTGTTCACTACCATTTGGGCTGTCTCTATGACCACTACCTGACATCATACCACTTCGCTCTACACCATTATCTACTCCCCTGAAAGAAAGTGAAAGAGCTTTAGTATGCAAAAATTTTTAAATAAAAGGTATATGAATTCAACTTCATCAAGATAAACACATCATTTGTTAGTAATCCATCTAATTGGTTTAGTACTGATATATAGGTTACTTTTTGTTTTCAACCCTTCCAGACTAATGAGAAGATAAAGTTAAAGGATAAGAAAATTTATTATTTTTCTTCTTTAAATTTAATGAAAATAGCTTCAAAAACATTTTCTTAAATTTTGAATGTGAATTAATGAATGTAATGAATATGCTATTCAAAATTTTAGTTACTATTAAAAAATTAAAAGAGATTGACGTAACCAGTTACTTAAATGTTAGTAGAAATATGCACCTCAGTGCATTGGTCCATTACTACTTTGTATGTATTACAAGCTTTAATTAAGATATTATTTATCTAATAGTACAATAAAGAATGATAATGAACAGCAATCTTTATTCTTAACCATAGGTATCTTTAAATATCATTAGGAATAAGGGAGTCGCAATCAAACTTGGGATTACTATCACATTGGCAAAGCTGTTGTATAATGCCGTTGTTTGGTACCTACTTCACAGGCACCTATGCTATCTTGGAATTGTAGAAAACAATAACGTATCATCCCAAAATTTCACAAAAGATAAGGTATCACAAATACCTTTCCTCCCCTCCAGATGGAGTGGGACCACCCAAACTTATTCCAACACCAGTTGAAGATGTTGTTGAACCAAGTGGTTTCTCCCAAGCATTAACTCCTGATGAAATAGGCCCTCCATTGGAATCTAAAAAGAATGTGAAAATCAATGAAAGTTTAAAAGTGAATAATAGAGTAAATTAAACAAAAGTTTCTCAAGATTGGTATTTATATTAAAAATGAATTATTACACCCATTATATATAATGTTGAACTCAAGTTCAATTTGATTCTAGTAAGATTACTTTTCAGTCTTGCTAAATAAGCATTATTTGAAATATCATAAAATGACATTTTTAACTATATTGAGAGAATCATAAATTATTATATTTCTTACATACTATATATAAAGGAAAATTCACTAGCATTTACATTTTTTTTAATCTTAACTCTTTGTCTTGAAATCTTTATCAGCCAGATACAATTATATATATATATATATATCGTTAATCTATATATATAGATATATATATATATATATAGATAATATATCTATATATATATATATAGATATATTATTATATATATATCTATATATATATATTAATCTATATATATAGATATATTATTATATATATATATATATATATATATATATATATATATATATATATATATATATATATATATATAATAATTGATCATATTAGGTGGGCAACTAAGTTCTCGCTGTTTTTCTGATAAGAATATATCTTTATTGTAATAAAATGATTACAGATAAATATATATATATATATATATATATATATGTATATAATGAATACAGAATAATTGATCATATTAGGTGGGCAACTAAGTTCTCGCTGTTTTTCTGATAAGAATATATCTTTATTGTAATAAAATGATTACAGATAAATCATTCTAAGTATTGCCTAACGCTCAACACAAGTTTTTCCCATCTTTCTGGCAGAGCTTGAATACCTTGACAGTAGAAGTGTTTGTCTTTTGAGGCTTTCCACGAATCAAGCCATTTTTTGATCTCCTCATGAGTTGAACTGCTGATCAGCCAGGCTATGTGCCATCAAGCAGAACAAGTGATGATTGGACGGCGCAATATCTGGGGAATATAGCGGGTGGGGTAGGACTTTCCATTTGAGCGTTCTCAAGTAGGTTTTAACAAGTTTGGCCACATGAGGACAAGCGTTGTCATGCAGTAAAGTCAGTTTTTTGTGCCTCAGCTCATATTTCACGTTTTTCGCGTTGTGCTCGGCTCAATCGCATCAATTGAGTTCGATACCGTTCCCCAGTTCCGGAGCTCAGTTTCAATAGCTCAATAGCAAAAAAATAATAAATTACACCTTCCTGGTCCCACCAAATACACAGCATAACCTTTGCAGCATGAATATTCGACGGAGCCAATGACATAGAAGCATGACTGGGTAGTCCCCAAGATTTTCTCCTCTTTGGGTTGCTGTAACGTATCTATTTTTCATCACTCGTCATGATGCAATGAAGGAAACTCTGTTTTTTGCCGCTGGAGCAGTTTTTCACAGGTGAATAACGACGCTCAACGTCTCTTGGCTTCGACTCATGAGGAACCCAAGTACCTTGCTTCTGAATCATTCCTAATGCATACAATCACTTGACGGGTAAGTCCTAATACTAAAATATTCTAGTCCTAATACTAGCTCTTCTTGTGTTTGGCTCGAATCATCATCGAGCAATGCCACCAATTCTGCGTCTTCGAAGGTTTTGGACCTTCCTTCACGTGGACGGTCGTCAACTTCAAAATCACCATCTCTGAAGCGACCAATCACGGTATGTTGTTTCACTTAGAGCAGCATCTCCATACTCTTTTTGGAGCTCTCAATGCGCTTCAGCTGCCGTCCTCTTCGAATGGAAGAGGAAAATCAACACTTCCCGCGACGATTATTTGGTACAAAATTAGACATCTTCACACAGAAGATGCAAAAACAAAATCACTAATGTGTCGTAGTGGTAGGATTGCCACATGTTTAAGCTTGGTTTATGACATTTTTGATATATTGAAATCGACCATCTCTTACTGTTAGAGCCATCCAATGACAAACAGAGAGAACTTAGTTGCACACCTAATATAATAAAAAACATTTATTAAATTTTATAAATTGTTACAGTAAGCAAAGCAAACATTTTCAATAAAAAATATTTATGCTAACAGTTTCACTGTAAGACTTGCAAAAAATGTGAGAGTTAAATGGCAAGAATTAGGGTCAATGGAATAATAACTCAGGGAGAAATCTGAACATAAACAAATAGAAGAAAAAATTATTTACACTCATTGGTAAGAGAAAAAAGAAAGAAATGAATACAAAAAAGAAAATAAATGGAGATAATTATGGTCAATAGTGAGACCTCAACTAAAGTACACAGCAAAACTCATCTATAAAACATACTAAATTCTAAACAGATGGAAAAATTACAACATAAACCAGCTGAATAAGCATTAGTTTTAAATAAAATATAAGGAAGTACTACTGAAATGATGGTGAGATGTGGTTGGGAGTCTGAGAATAGCAAAATATAACCTCAATAAAAAGGTGGATAAGACAAGGCATGAAGAAAATTAAAGAGGAGAATGGAGCGCAGAACAGACCTTATTTGTATAGGATTAAGTTGAGAAGAAACATAACTGATAATGCTAATCATTGCTCATTAATAAAGTTGTCAAATATTGGAATATACTGCCTCAAGAAGGAGAAAAATTTTATAAAAATGTCTTTGAAATTATTTTGATATTTTTTGCATTGTTTTAAAGCAATAAATATAATGTTGGACAATATAATCAGATTAAGTATCTTAGGTACAATAAATAAATACATTAATGAACCACAATGTGACTACACTTGCGTAATAATTGTAGTTTTTACTTAATTAAATTTTTGCCATTAACATTAACACATATGTTATGCACATGTACAATTAAAAATGAAGGAGTGAACAATGAAAATGTATCATAGCCAGTAAATGGAAAATTTACTCTAAGTAATTTAATGGTTTTTGAAAAGGATTAAAGTCATTGCTGGTCTATTCTCACACAACAGTAATGCACTGAATATATAAGAAAAACAAGAAACACATAGCAGAGAACAAACTGAAATATAATATAAAAAATAAACTAAGATAAATATAGCAAAAGAAAAATTTGAAATGATAAAATCGAGAAATGAAAATGTCAGGTAATACTTTACAGTTAAAAGCACAATCTAGAAGGCATCTGAATTCAATTAAAATATTTTCAAAAATTCTTACTGCAACAGACTGAAAGAAAAGCATGATGGAATGTTGTTTACAAATATCAGCAATAAATGGGCTAATATCTCAACTATAAAATAATAATATAACAATTAACTTTACAACAATATTAAGCTTACAGACTAATTGACATTATTACAGATTAATGAAATAAACTAAGAACATTTCCTAAATAAGTATTCTCACAATTTTATTCATATAATCTCATGTTTAAACTACAGCATAAAAGTCAGGACTTAACAAGGTTCAAGAAGTAGGCCATAAACAGTGAAAACATTCTGTAAGTCAACAAGAAAGTTGGAAAATTAAGATTGATCAA
This sequence comes from Pantala flavescens, assembly GCA_020796165.1. Lineage (NCBI taxonomy): Eukaryota > Metazoa > Arthropoda > Insecta > Odonata > Libellulidae > Pantala > Pantala flavescens. The sequence continues at coordinate 49,944,392 of CM036879.1, read as the reverse complement.
TGCCTTCTGAAAGGAATCAAGCTATAGTACACCATTTACTTGAGAATATAACAAAACCATGATGACATGCAAATATCTCTCTTCCCTGAATTCACTTCAAAATGGAAAAATTTAGTAATCCTAGGTAAATGAAGAAAGTCAAATAATCTGTACATAATCATGCAGTACAAATATAGGTAATCTTATATTCTACTAACAAACCTTTCAGGGGGAAGAGAACACCAGCCGACACTACCACCTTTCCTTGGTGATGATGATTAAGATCTCCAGCTTCATTTCTCAAATGACTGGAAGATGCCCCATGGTGAGAATGATAAGCTGAATTGTTGAAAGAACCTCCCAAATGTCCACTCCTCCCTTGTTGGGCTTGTTGTTTCTGCAATCTCTCAGTTTCTTTTTGCTTAATAAGACGCGGAGGGAGCTTTGGCCTATTTCTTTCAAATGAACCACCAGCAACTGATGATGGTGAGCCTGGCCTAAGAGGAATGCTTACTACTGAAGAGCTATTTGAAGGTCCAGGTGAAGGAGTGCCCGTTCTTGGAGCCATACCTGAAGATCGTCCAATTCCCACTGTTGCCTGACCTTTACCTCCTCCCTTGCCACCTCTTCCTTCTACTCTTGACCCTTCTCTCTGGCGCTGGCGCTGAGATGACTGCTGCTGACGTATGCTGCTGTCTTCTATCCTTCCTCCACCCCTTCTGCTTCGCACTTCACGGAAGGTGTCTGCATCAAAAGGGAAAGGGGGGTCGCCCTGGTCCTCAGCTACTATACGTAGGCCATCAGCAAGTGTAACACCTGCTGTGCATGTACCAGTACAAGCAAGGCACAAAGAGTGGCAACAAAATTGGCAAACAAACACATGCACAGGCAGAGCAAATAACTATCCAACTATACTACTTCATTTAAAAAAAATTTACAATAAAAATAGAATACTTGGTTGTTGTTTATTAAAGGACTTAATACATAGATTATGATTTATACCAAAAGCCAATGTTCTGAAATAGCATGCAAAAATATAAAACAGCACAGATGATCTAAGGTGGTCTGGTAAGAGTAAAAAATTCAATCTAATTTAGTCTCTCAGATTCTGGCTTTCAGCAAAACACTTGATAGATTTTACAAGTTTTTGGAGAAAGGGGAAACCATCCTTGGTGGCAGTTCTTATAAAATATTATTCTTATAATACATTATAGAATGAAAGCATAATGTTTCAGCATAAAATAGAATTAATTCAATGGCAGTATTTTAGTCCTCTGCGCATGCATAATCCAATACAATGATTAAAGGAGATATATACTATAGTCAAAATATTATTTACGTGCCCCTGGACTATGTGAATTTATTACTAGCTTAGTACACAGGAAATTGCTTTTTAGCGTTAGCCTTGTAACACTTAGCCAACAGAAATTGTTTTTTCATCGAGCATAATTTTATCTACTTTAAGTGAGATATTTTTGCTGCCACAGATTGAATACTTAATTTACGGAAAGAAAACATATAAACTAAGGTACCAAAAAAACATGAATTTTTTCCAAGTCATTTCATTTTCACAATGCATAAAAGTCAATAACAAAGAATAGGTACAACTTACAACAATTCCATTTCAGACAAAGACTATAAGAATTCTTGAGTAGCCTTGTGTGTTAAAAATTTTAAATTTCCAAAACATCCAATCTGCAGAAGCAAAACAAATCTCACTTTAAGTAGATAAAATTATGCTTAGTTTGATGTACAAACTATTCCAGTAGGTTGTGCATATATGCAAGCTAGCAATAAATCCACTAAGTCCAGGGGCACATACCGTATTTGAAAGCATACAAGATGCAACTTTTTTCCTAATTTAGGGTCTCAAAAAAATTAACCTGCATCTTACGTGAGGGTATTGGTATCAGTGCTTGAAACTATTTGTTTAAAAAATACTCTAGGAAAATGGCTATAAGAAACAAGAGATTAAGCCACACTATTCAGTATGAACTAGGATTGTTAAATTACGCTAAAGTGTACGGAAACAGAGCAGCAGTGATGTGATACAACGTTGTCATACAGACTTTTTTCCTTACATGCGGCCTACTCAATGAGGGTGCGCCTTATATGCCATCAAATACAGTAATTAATACTTCAACTATAGTACAAATCTTGCGCCCTCCATGTTATAGAGGCCAATCAGATACAGCAAATAAAATGAGGGAAATAGATGCAAAAACAAACAGATTCAAAAATACGTTTTTCCCTTGAACAATATAAAAGAGTGATAGAGTAATGTTGCTTGTACTCCCTGCCACACACCAAAAGGTAGACACAGGGTATACACATAGACACATCAAAGACCTAACAGACTTTTAAACAGCAACTGAGTGAAAATTTATCATCAAGAAAATATGGTTTAGATAAATGAGGAATATTTATCTTGTTCTAGTCAAATCATTGAAAAAAGAACTTTAATCACAAAGCATTTCACTGTACTACTGGATGGAGAATTCTATTCATACTATGTTTCCTTGTGGAAAAGACTTTCTCATCACAATATCATTAAAAGCATTACTATTCCTTTCTGTACCAATACTTAGATCAGGGATGCGCAACCTTTCTGCTATTGACAGCCGCACTACAGACTTTTTACTTCAGGAACGGCAGCCAGTAATTCCAAGTAAACTTAATAATGCTTTATGAAAAATATACAAATTTCACATAAAAATGGAGTATGATATGTGATATATTCAATTTACTGGTCTACATGTGTAAAAAAATGTAAACGTTACTTAATTTGGAATAAAATAAAAGTTTTACAGCAATTGTCCACACAAACACGGCCGCCAAAGTACTTGCCTACGACCGCATAGGACTGTACAGCTGCAGGTTGCGCACCCCTGACTTAGATAGTTTAATACTTAGATAGTTTAGAAACTGTAATTGATTTTCAATTATTTGCTTAAATATAAAATGACTGATTGCTACAATGGAAAAATTACATCACACAAAGGATAGACTGAAAAAGCTACTGGAGTTTATCCATTGCAATGCAAGGTTATGCAAATTATTTTTGCTGATAGCAAAGATTAGTTTTAATGAAAAGATTTTTAAATAGGAAATTAGAAGTGAAAACACATGACTGGAATTAATTCACTAAACCGCCATGTCAATCCAATTGCTGTTTTCGTGTGATTCCATGGGTTTCCAGTTCAACTTTGCAGAGAGACTAGTATTGGACAATAGAGAATAAAATGCAAGTATTTTTAGGATATTTAACTGTTTAGGATACAATAACCTTAAAACTTTATAAAATTACATGTCCGAAAAACCCTATCCCTGATTATTACCGATAAAAGCTAAGTATACAAAGAGCTATTTGCATCTGTCATTTTGCATGGTGGACACTGATTTGCAACCTAGCAACAGACTTTCTTTACTCTCTGAATATGATTTTCTTCACCTTGTATTTATAGTCTTTAATACACCCCCACCCCTTTTTCTGAAGTTACTCAGCAAAAGTGATCACATCCCTTTCTATAGGATTTCTTTGCAAGGTAACTAGTTCACACTGCTTATTTAGGAGTACTAGTCTCGTTGCAAAGTCATTTACTGCCAATTTTTACACTCCTTGTTAATAATAGAGCAAATGAATAAAAAAATTCATGCAAAGAGATGAAAGAAGTTCTATCATAATGCTATAGGCTTGATAAACTTGGAAGCAGTAGAGCAAAAATAAGACAGTCCTTAATGTTAAAAAGAAAACTGAGTGGATATATATTTACTTAACGATGATTCAACATCATTCTTATAAATGAGGTAAAATAAGAGCTAAATTATTGTAAACCATACTATGTTATTACTTAATCAACAGTAGTTAAACTATGTGACGGTATAATCATTACACAATTCTTTATTCCTCTCCATTTATATTAGCATAGTTTTACGTGAGTTATTACTTAACCACTTCCCTGACGCCGATGAGTATACTCGTCCTATTAGGTGGTTCCTTTTTCTATCATGGACAAGAATACTCGTCCTACTCAAAACTGATATCTTCGTTAGTGTTCAAGCTGAGTATACTTGTCAGCTAAAAATTGTTCTATTTTAGTACTAGATGCCATTTGTGGAATACTAGAAGATATTTTTGAAATTATCTAATTTTAACTCAAATGAGTACAGACAACCCATAACACAAATTTAATACAATTTATGGCAAGAAGTAATAGCATACATATTTTTCCATGAATTAAAGAAAAAAATCTTAAATTGAAAACTTTTCCTATCACAAGATATAGTAAATGCCATATTTCCAATTCTTTTTCATAAAATAAATAGTAATATTTAGAAACTTATAAGAAATACTCAAAATAGCCAACAACAAAGTTAATGATAAACAATTCAATATAAGCTTAAGAAAAAAGGGACAGAGTACTTCTTTCTAATATTACTAAAAGAAAAGGAAGTCATATAAAAAAATATGACATTTTCTGAACTAAATTTTTAAAATAATTTGTAAGGGAAGTGGTTATGCTGTTTTATTCGACTAGGTCAAGTCGAAAAATACATAAAGATTAGAAATAGCATACTGTTTCTATAATAAATCATTCATGGATTGAATAAGACAGTATTTCCTGAAAATCAGGATCATTTTCTGTGAAATTAACTGATATAAGAGCTGATAATTAAAGAAAGATAAACATTGTAATCAGCTCACTTCCCTAATCATTCAACTCTCTGAAAGAAACATATACTAACTCTACACCTCTTTTGTCGGCTCTCTAAATCTGATAAGTTAGATAGTCGACCATGATATCTAAGAATAAATAGAGCTCTTAAGCTTCACTTTGTATACACAGTATTTTTGTTTGCATTTACAGTCGAATCCGGTTAATTGGACCAGCCACTTATTCGTACAAAATGATTGCATCCCAATGTGGTCCAATTAGCCAGAATTAACTGTATTCGAAGAGATTGATTTTTTGTAAACATTAAATTAAAAGAGAGGATATCAATGATCTTTTCCAGAGAATAAATTAAATAAATACCTAAATATAAAATTTTGACAGTATAGTTCACCATTTTAAGGAGTTAGCAACTGCAGATGTTCTTTGAAATACTTCATTAGAGAGCCAAAAAAAGGTGTAGTGGAGGAAAGGAAAATGAATTTTCAGATCAAGAATTGATTTGGGTAAATTAGGAGAATACGCAAATCCATTCCCGAGTTGATGTCACATTGGTTCACGAGCTAAATCCATAGTTTAAGTACACCACAATTTCTTTTCATATAAATTATGAAGAATACTACTTTGAGAAAATTGGCTGTTATGTTTAATAATCACCCATACGTAACTCTACTATTAAACAATTAATAACATTAATGAGATAAGTGACCGCTGCTGTCTGATCCCTGGCATGTACACAGTAAATTTGTAATAAAATTTCAGCATAGACAACACCTAAAACACAGAATATTATAATTGAAAAATAGATCAATTAAGTTTTTTATGGGATAGTTTCTTGCTGGAAGGTTTTTTCTTACTTTAAGACAATGGAAAATAGCAAGTGACTACATTTTGCCAAAAACTCTAGATATTTCATGAGATTTTTTCTTGTAATTTCTATCCCAAATTTTAAAAAAGCTGACTAAATCGGTTTAAGCGAATAAAACCAGACATATAATGATACCAAAAAAGATGAAATTTCTTAAAAGATAGACCCAAATTTCTTAGTTCACAGAAAACCACACAAAATTATCATAATTCATCACAGTATAGTTAATTTTATTTTACCATTAATCATTAGAGCTCTTAAATGTGGTTAATTAGCAACAATGTTCACAAATCTTATTTCTTTGCATTGAATTTTTTGAAGCAAAATTCCCCCGCATCATTCTTATCTACAACAACGGCAACAGTGTACTGGATTCTCACACTTAAAATGCAAGGGGCCTTAGGAAATATGTTGTCCATTCTCAATGTGAACTGGAGTATAGCTCCTATCTATCATTTAGGCTACTCTGAATTTTTCCTTTGATTTCAAAATAGAAGCTTTTCTTCAAGGACTTAAATATTTTCTACCAAAAATAGGAAAATTCTGACATGAAGGTCTAAATATATACATTGGCTTGCTTATACATAATGAGTGAATCCTTACTTGAATAAGCTCCAACTTCATTGACCTCCAGAGGCTTCTCTGTATTAATATCCAGAACAGATGCCACTTGTGATGGCCTACTCTGAGCTCCATTCGCTGGACGTCTTGGTGCATCATTATTTCCACTGTCCTCTTTCCCTTTTCCTTTGATACGTGACACTGGGCTTATTCTCTGTGCACTTGAACTAACTTTTTTTTCTGCACCAGGGGCTCTAGAAGTGGCACATGTAGCCCCTCCAGAAGAGCTGCAAGTAGTCGCTGAATCTGTTGATCCAGACCAACCTCTCTGACCTTTTGATCCCTTTTTACCATCTCTTCTCTCCCTAATAGAGTCTTCTGCATCGCTATTTTCAGATGTAGTCTCCCATTCAGCCACATCAGATGAGCCTTGTCGTGATTCTGATCCTGTTGCATGTTTCCGATCATTATTTCTTTGAGTGAGTGAATCACCTCTGCCACCTCTACTTTTCTTTGATTTTTCAGCATCTCCCCGCCTCTGCATTCTTGGAGGTATACTAGAAGACCCCTGAGTCATTTTGCCAACCCGACTGGAGGAAGTTTCTTTGCTTATGATAGTTGAACCTGATGGGTGGCGACTACACTTCACTTTATCTTTTTCCTCTTCAAGCTCATCTACTGCTTCTATAGCTGGCACTTCCTCCCGGGGCTGTCCAAAAGGGCAACCAGATGGAGGAGGTCCATAGCGATCTATTCTCCTCCCTATGTTTCCCCTGGTTCTAAAGCCCGAGCCTCCTCCCCTACCCCTTCTTGAAGGCTCCCCCCTAGGAGCAAATCCTTCCTTCCCCTGTGATCTCTTTGAATCTTGAGATGCTGTATGTCTTTCTCCAATTGTTTCATTTTCAACTTCTCTAACAGCTTGGCTGCTACTTCGAACACCTTTACCTTCCTTTCCTGACTCTCCGGATCCTTCTTCTTCAGCAGAGAACTCAGAGTCTAACTCGCCAACATTTTCTTCTTCTTCTTCTTCAGTCCATTTCAGACCAGCAGTTCGCTGTCCACGATTATGTGCAGTTCCAGTTTTAGCACCAGCCCATTGACTGCCATTACGCACAGAACTGTTCTGTTGCCGATTCCTATGGTTGGTGCGTCCTCTTCCTCCCCTCTCCCTTTTTGGCAATGGCTCCTCTTCTTTTTTCTCCTCTTCCTTTACATGCTCTGCCTCCTTTTCCTCAATACCATCAACATTTGCTTTATCATTCACAGGGCTTTTTCCATCTGAAAAATGTTCAAAGATTCCATGATAAATAATATAATCTAGTTATTGAGAAATTATACACATTATAAATCATAACTAAAATCAATATACAAGTTAAAGTTCAAAAAGGATTACTAAGAGATGTTGAAATATATGTAATTTCTTGCTGGAAAATTATTAAACTAGAAGGTGGTTAAACCATACACTCCCTAAAAGTCACTCACTGTCAAGAGGTTAGAATGATTATTGCATCAAATGTAATTAATAATGAAATATTTAAAACTTTTTTATTCATCAATCATTACAGTATAGTATACAAAAAATTATTTTATAACACTTCCCAACCGCACAGAGGTTCAAAATTTCACACAGCCATGAAATGGACCATTTGACCATGGACCATGAACATTAAAGCGACGGTAATAATGTCCTAAATGGTCGTTGGTTCGATGCTAGGGGGCGTTTACTATATCTTCATAAGATATGCATAGGGAAATAAGAACTCAAATTAGTTCCTGAATGAATTTCCTTTTGATATTCGGAATATTGATAAAGTCAATCATACTCAAGCCAATAATGACAGTATGTTTCATTGGATGGCCTTGGTTCGACCCCAGGGCAGTAATAATGCTGCAGTAAGAAATGCATGGGAAATCGAAATCAATGCAATACTCGCTGCAAAAAAAAAAAAATATATATATATATATATATATATATATATATATATATATATATATATATATATATATACACACACACATATATATATATAAACACATATCTATAATATATAGACACTTAGGGGGGATTTAACATACATATAGATATATATATACGAGTAAAGGTGTGCTTGCTGACAGCAAGCAATGCAATAATTTATCTGTAGTAAAAAATAAAATTTTAAACAAAGTAAAGGACCTTAACGCAGCTGAAAATGCACCGAATTCGATTTCCCATGCATTTCTTTCGGCAGCAATATTCCCGCCCTGGCGTCGAACCAAGGTCATCCTGCTAAAATCACTTTTATGTTTCCCTTAAGTATGATAGACTTTATAAACACCCCGAATTTCAAATGGAAAATCATTCAGGAATTACCTTTAAATGAGTCCTTAATTCCCTATGCATTTCTTACAAAGTTATTGTTAACGCCCCCTAGAATCGAACCAACAACCATTTACAACATAAATACGGTCGCTTTTAAGTGAGAACGGTCCCTTTTATGGCTGTGTGAAATTCTGAACCTCTGCGCGGTTGGGAAGTGTCATAAAATGTTTTCGGAAATACGGTCAATGTATTTTAAAAGGGGATAATCGAGTTTATGGGACACTCTGGAATCGAACCCGTGACACACAGGCTAATGGTGATTTTTTTCAAAGTACAATATAAGCTTATCTATTTGTGTTGTTAAGTTTGAATTCTCTACGTACGACATTAAGGGCGCTACGATTTTTTAAAATTCGAAAATACTTCACCTCCTAGCATCGAACCCAGGTCCGATTGTACAGAAAATACTGCAGTTTTCCGTAGACATATATATAAGCAATAGGCGCATGAAATCTTATTGCTGTACCTCAATTGGAAGTATTTATAAAATTATTTGAAAAACGGCCCCATGCATTCGTAATGGGGAAAATCGATCTTTGGGGCCTCCTAGAATCGAACCCATGATAGGTAGGGTCGGTTTCCCAATTTTTCCTAGGTAAGATTCAGTTGGCCATTACGGAAAAAAATTGGCGGCTCTATGGCCAAAGCGGTTTGGGCCTGACATTAATATCCTATATACATATATAAATATACGAGTAAAGGTGTGCTTGCTCACAGCAAGCAATGCAATAATAAATCTTTTAATGAAAAAAAAGATTTATTGGAAAGCCAACTTTCGTCTTCATTAATATATTCAACCCAATTATCAGAGCGCATGTATTCTTTGACATGTTCTTCCCATTCTTTCCATAAGGCAGCATTGTTACTACCTGGCGTCGAACTAAGGCTTTTCTGCGAAAAACGCTGTCATCTTTCGCTTGAGTATGATTGTCTCTAAAAACACACCAAATTTCAAATGGAAATACCTTAAGGAAGTACCTGAAAATAAGTCCTTAATTCCCTTTGCATTTCTTACGAAATTATTGTTAACGCCCCCTAGAACCGAACCAACGACCATTTACGACATAATTACGGTCCCTTTTAAGTAAGAATAGTCCCTTTTATGGCTGTGTGAAATTTTGAACCCCTGCGCGGTTGGAAAGTGTCATAAAAATCTTTCCGAAATATGGTCAATGTATTTTAAACAGGAAAAATCGAGTTTACGGGAGGCTCTGGAATCGAACCCCTGACTCATACGTAATTGTTGATTTTTTCCGTAGTACATTATGTAATAATCTATACTTGTAGAAAGTTTGACTGACCTATGTATCATATTAAGAGAGATACGATTTTTCAAAATTTGAAAATATTTTACCTCCTGGCGTCGAACCCATGATCTTTTGTGAATAATTGATAAAATTTTTGTGTAGAAACATAAACTATCTATTGCCAGATGAAATTTCGTTGTACTACGTTCCCGGAAAGTATTTTTTTTTTATTGTCAAAAATCGACTCAATGCATTCTTATGGAGAAAAGTCCGACTTTGGGGCATCCCAGAATCGAACCCATAATAGGTAGAGTAGGTTTTAGATTTTTTCCTGGGTTAATTTTAGATGGCCATTACGCAAAAAAATCGGCGAGCCTGTGGCCTCAGCAGTTTGGGCCAGACATTTGTATCCTCAAATGTTTTTTAACCCCTAGTTATCTATATATAATAGATATCTGTATATATATAGACGCTTCGGGGGGATATATATATATATATCTATATATATAACATATATATATATATATAGGATATTAATGTCAGGCCCAAACCGCTTGGGCCACCGGCTCGGAAAAAATTCGGAAATCCACTCTACCTATCATGGGTTCGATTCTAGGAGGCCCCAAAAATCGACATTCCCCCGTAAGGATGCATGGGGCCGTTTTTCAAATAATTTTTAAAAATACTTCCCATTATGCTAGAATAATGAAATTTCATGTAGCTATTGTTATTATTAGTATCTACAGAAAAATGCTATTGTTTACGTACAAACGGTCATGGGTTCGATGCCAGGAGGTGAAAAAGTTTCAAATTTCGAAAAATCGTAGCTCTCTTAATATGATATTAAGATCATTCAAACTTTCTACACGTATAGATACGTATATTGTGTACAGCGAAAAAAATCAACAATGGCCTATATGACACGGGTTCGATTCCGGAGCGTCCCGTAATCTCGATCTTCCCCGTTAAGAATGCATGGGGCCGTTTTTCAAATGATTTTAAAAATACTTCTCATTAACCTAGAATGATAAGATTTCATGTAGCTATTCTACTATAGATATCTACGGAAAAATGCTATTGTTTACGTCCAACCGGTCATGGGTTCGATGCCAGGAAGTGAAATACTTTTGGATTTTAAAAAATCGTAGCTCTATAAATATAGAATGTAGATCAATCAAACTTTTTACACGTATAGATACGTATAAAATGTACTTTGTAAAAAATCAACAGTTGTCTATGTGTCACGGGTTCGATTCCATAGTGTCCCGTAATCTCTATTTTCCCCATTAAGAATACATTGGGCCGTTTTTCAAAAAATTTTAAAAATGCTTCCCATTACGCTAGAAGGTAAATATTTCATGTGTCAATTGCTATTATATATATCTACGGAAAAATGAAATATTCTATGCACAACCGGTCATGGGTTCGATGCCAGAATGTGAAAAACTTTCAAATTTTGAAAAATCGTAGTTCTCTTAATATGATACATTGATCATTCAAACTTTTAAAACAAATAGATACGTATAAAATGTACTTTGAAAAAAAAATCAACACTTGCCTAGGTGTCACTGGTTCGATCCCAGAGCGTCCCGTAAACTCTATTTTTCCCGTTTAAAATACATCGACCATATTCCCGAAAGCTTTTTATCACACTTCCCGACCGCACAGAGGTTCAATTTTACACACAGCCATAGAAGGGAACATTCTTATATAAGAGCATAACTAAGGTTGTTGTAAATGGTCATTCGTTCGATTCTAGGGAGCGCTATCTATAAATTCTTAAGAAATGCATAGGGAATTAAGGTCTCATTTTGAGGTACTTCCTTAAGGTATTTCCATTTGAAATTTGGATTGTTATTAGATATAATCATTTTAAGCGAAAGATGACAGTGTTTTTCGCAGAAAAGCCTTGGTTCGACGCCAGGCGGTAACAATGATGCCTTAAGGAAAGCATGGGAAGAACATGTCAAAGAATATATGCGCTATGATAATTTCGTTGAATATATTAATGAAGACGAAAGTTGGCTTTCCATTAATTTTTATTTTTCATTAAAAGTTTTATTATTACATTGCATGCTGTAAGCAAGCACACCTTTACTCCTGTAAACTCGATTTTTAGTCCCATTTAAAATACATTGGCCATATTTCCGAATGCTTTTTACAACACTTCCCAACCGCGCAGAGGTTCAAAATTTCACACAGCCATAAAGGGGCCATTTTCATTTAAAAGCTATCAAAGGATAGTAACAAAAGGTCGTTGGTTCGATGCTAAGGGGCGTTAACTATATCTCCATCTGAAATGCATAGGGAATTTAGGACACATTTTGAGGTACTTCCAGAATGAATTTCCTTTTGAAATTTGGAGTGTTCATAAAGATAATTATACTGAAGGGAAGAATGACAGTGATTTTTGTTGGATGGCCTTAGTTCGACGCCGGGGCGGGAATTATGCTGCCGAAAGAAATGCATGGGAAATCGAAATCTATGCAATGCTCGCTGCGAAAATGTCCATTTACGTTAGATAAAATAAATATAATATTAAAAAATAAGATAAATTATTGCATTGCTTGCTGTCAGCAAGCACACCTTTACTCGTATCTGTATATATATCCCCCCAATTTTTTTTCGTAATGGCCCACTAAATCTCATTCAGGAAAAATTGGAAAATCCACCCTACCTATCATGGGTTCGATTCTAGGAGGCCCCAAAAATCGACTTTCCCCCGTAAGAATGTATGGGGCCGATTTTCAAATAATTTTAAAAAATACTTCCCATTAAGCTAGGAAGATAAAATTTCATAAGGCTATTGTTTATAGTAATATCTATGGAAAAATGCTATACTTTACGCACAACCAGTAACGGGTTTGATGCCAGGAGGTGAAATATTTTCGAATTTTGAAAAATCGTACCTCTCTTAATATGATTATTAGATGATTAAAATTTTTTACGCTTATAGGTTTGTATATAATACACTTAAAAAAATCAACACTTGCCTACGTGTCACGGGTTCGATTCCAGAGCGTCCTGTAATCTCGATTTCCCCGTTAAGAATGCATGGGGCCCTTTTTCGAATAATTTTAAAAATACTTCCCATTGAGTTAGAAGAATAAGATTTCATGTGGCTTTTGCTATTATACATATCTACGGAAAAATGCTATATTTTACGCACATTTGGTAATGGGTTTAATGCCAGGAGATGAAAAATTTTCTAATTTTGAAATTTCGTATCTCTCCTAATATGATACGTAGATCATTCAAGCTTTCTACACGTATAGGTACATACATAATGTGCTTCAAAAAAAATCAACAACTGCCTACGTGTCACGGGTTCGATTCCAGAGGGTCCCGTAATCTCGATTTTTGTCTTAAGGAATGCATTGGCCATATTTGCGAAAGCTTTTTATGACACTTCCCAACCGAGCAGAGGGTCAAAATTTCACACAGCCATACAAGGGACCATTCTCACTAAAAAGCGACCGTAATAGTATCGTAAATGGTCGTTGGTTCGATTCTCAATTTCAAAGTTTGAATGATCTATGTATCATATTTTTAATAAATCTTTTCATGTTTCTGCATGTAGGCAATGGAACGCACTTCCCTCCATAGTTAAAAATTCTCCTTCACTTTCCTCTTTTAAAAAGCAATATAATATACTTCTTTTTTAGGAACAAAAAATCAACAATAGTTAAATTCAATCTCATATACACTAATCAAGAACACTGTTTTGTAACAAACTATCTGTATTCCTTTCTATTTATTGTATATTATTGTATTTTTTTCTCTTCTTTCTATTTTACTATTTTTGTTTGACTAATTACATTAATGTATTTAGGTTAAATGGAAGATGGGACTTTTTAGTCCCAATTTTGCCTAATAAAGACCCATGTATGTATGTATATGAAAAGAGCTACGATTTTTCAAAATTTGACAGTATTTCACCTCCTGGCATCGAACCCATGACCAGTTGTACGTAAACAATAGCATTTTTGCGTAGATACTAATAATAGCAATAGCCTTATGAAATCTTATTTTTCTAGCTCAATGGAAAGTATTTTTTAAAATTATTTGAAAAACGGCCCCATGCATTCTTACAGAGGAAAGTCGATTTTTGGGGCCTCCTAGAATCGAACCCATGATAGGTAGGGTCGGTTTCCGAATTTTTCCTGAGTGAGATTTAGTGGGCAATTACGTTAAAAAATCGGCAGCTCCGAGGCCCCAGCGGTTTGGGCCTGACATTAATATCCTATATATATATATATGTTACATCCCCCCGAAGCGTCTATATATAATAGATATATATATTAATAGACAGAGGATATGTCAACATACTTATATTATAACATACATATTTAACCTTAAAAGATGTGTCAAGCCAAAATATCACATCTCAGTAAGTCCATTATATAATAGTCAACAATTGGTTTGGTCTTTGTACTATTGATAGTTTTCAATATCAGCTTTATGCAGAATGTTTTAATTATTTCTTATCTATATCAAAGATTTTTTCACAAATAATGCCATAATTTAATCATTTCTTGACAGGAAACGGCCTTCACCTAAAGCTCAACTTCTCAGCTCAGCAACTAATTGATTGAGATATTACATAATTAATTTACAAAAGTTGGAGATTAAAATCAGTAAATAATCAGAAATAAACTAAACATAACAGGGCTAACAAAATATGTTGGGAAGGAGTTAGAGAATCAAGTATTTAGAATACTGAATTAGGCCTTAGATGCAGTAAAAAGGAGAAATGCAGGTGGTTTAATAGTACGTAAAAAATAGAGAATTCCATAATTAACCTAATATATGGCCAAGTGATTGAAATAAAGATTGATGGAATACCAAAGATATTATATATTGTTAAGGTTTACATGACAAGTAACCAAAAAGATGATGAAAAGGGGTATGAAGGAATAAAAGAAACCATAAAATTGTGTTTCTGCAAAATAGTGATGAGTTATTGAAATACATGAGTTGGAAACAAACAGGAGGATGAAATTGTGGTTAAATATACCCTGAAGGGAATATATGAAGAGAGTATAAAAATAATATTTGGATGGCACTTGTTAGAATCAAAAAGCAATCTGTAAGGAGCAGGTAGATGGGCATGAGTAGGTACCAGTTGAAGATTAAAAAAAGCTATCCTACTTACAGATATAAACTCCTGTCTCAAAAGGAAATATAAGAATACTTAGTTTTGTAATTGCTGTAGCAATAGTATAGCAATAGAACATGTTACCAAATATCCTTGAGCCAATTATTTAACATTTAAGAAGATAAACACAATAAATAAGAATGGGGTGGACAAAAAAGAATGAAAAGAACTTAGAAAAGAAATTGGATGGGATGGAATGGTTGCTGAGGGGTTTAATTAGGTAATAATTAAAACAGGCAAAATAATGAGAGAATGCAATAATGGCAATATACAAAGAATACGTGTCAGATCTCCGCAAAGAAAACCTAAGGATTTAAAAGTAAACAAAGGAAAGCTTATAGAGAAAGACAGGAGGAAAAACTGCTTTTGTGGTGTTAAGTAAGGTTCTTAAAGCCAAGAAAATAATTAAATCTGAGACAACACAAACTGCAGATGAGATATCAGTGCAGTTGATTATGTATCTTACAGAAAGAGGATATACTTATAAGGACACTGACATCCTTATACAATACTTATAACACTTCATTGCTATGAAATCAAAATGAAAAGAAGATGGAAGAGAGTACGACAGAAGAGAAGTTGGGATTTGGAAGAGGTATAGAAGAGTCACAGGAGAAAGAAGTTGAAGTTTACATATAAAGAAGAATTTGACTATATTCAATGGAAATGATTGATTATTATACGTAAAGTAAATGGGATAAGACTGGAAGGACAGGAGGCTGATAAGAAACTAAAAATGTTTCAAGAAGGTTTGAAGCAAAAGGCAAATGAAAACAAAGCAGATTGCCATAAGTGAGTGAGCCAAAGGTTGTGGTTTCATCATTACCATATCAATATTTCATTAATTTTAACCAATTAGAATAAAGCAATTCAAATCAGAAACATTAGTTACACCAGCAGCCACTTCATTCATTACAATTATAATAGTCCAGCAGTGGACAGGAACTGATTTCATGGACTCCCTTGCCATAAAAGGCTCTATGGTCCTGCCAAAGCAGTGGCTCTATGAGAATTGTATGCATTTTTTTAGGATTCAAGTCTTTAAGTGGGAATGCTTAAAGATAAGAAATTTAATCAATCAGAAATTCAACGTTTCAAGGTATATGGCTATATATATTTATTTTAAATAGACTCTTACATTAATTATAACAGTATTTCTAAAAACAATATGAACAATTCTTAAAAATAACTTTCATAAATTATTCAGATAATATCAATACATGAAACTGTAGAAATGGAAATTATTCACATTGAAATACAAGTTGCACTATTATGCATTGGATTACAATAAATCAGTAATCTTAAAGTATGGTAATTCTCAAATCACTCCGGCAAATGTAAAGGTACCTGACTGGATGATGAGTCTGACTCGTCATTGGCTTTAAACTATTGTTACGCTTTATACGAGGGCAGTTTGATAATTCAGTGACGTTTTGAATAAAAAATTTTTTTCGGAAAATAAACATTTTATTTTTCTACATAATCACCTTTTAGCTCGATACATTAAGTCCAGCTATTTTTTATCATATTTTACACAAATATTTGGACATAAGAAAACTCTCCGCAAGATGGGTGCCGCGATTGCTCACACTCAACCATAAGCGCTATTGTGTGACGACTTCAAAAGAGTGTAAAACGAATTTTTGCGCCGTTTTGTTACTGTGGACGAAACATGGATCCATTACAACACGCCAGAGACCAAGGAACAATCTAAACAGTGGGTTGCTCAGGGCGAATGTGGACCAAAGAAGGCCAAACAGAGTCTGTCAGCCAACTAGATCATGGCCACCGTTTTTGGGGATGCACGCGGTGTCATTCACATCGATTACCTTGAGAAAGGTAAAACGATCACCGGCGAATATTATTCAAAGCTTTTGGATAGATTCGACGTTGATTTGAAGCAAAAACGACCGCATTTGGTGAAGAAGAAAGTGCTGTTCCATCAAGACAATGCACATGTGCACACTTGTCTAGTCATGATGGCCAAAATCCATGATTTGAGATACGAACTGCTACCCCATCCAGCATATTCTCCAGATTTAGCCCCCTGCGACTATTATCTGTTTCCAAACCTAGAGAAATGGCTGGGCGGTAAGAGGTTTGAGTGCAATGAAGAAGTCATTACCGAAACAAACGCGTATTTTGAGAGCCTTGAGAAAACCTATTATTTGGAGGGAATAAAAAAATTAGAAAAACGCTGGACTAAATGTATCGAGCTAAAAGGTGATTATGTAGAAAAATAAATGTTTAATATCCAAAAAAAATTTTTTTTATTCAAAAAGTCACTGAATTATCAAACTGCCCTCGTAGGTGGAATATATTGACTTTTTGAGTATTAGATAATGTTAATCCATCTTTTCCCCCTTTATTATATTATATATTCTATTACACTGCTTACACATCTGCTTATCGAATTCAATAATCTCATCTTCATTTTCAAACACATTGAAGAATTCTTTTACACATGTTAAGGTACCGTATTTTTCGGACCATAAGACGCACCTGACCATAAGACGCACCTGATTTTTAGAGGAGAAAAATAGGACAAAAAATATTCTGAACCAAATAGTGTAATAAAATATTTAATAGTCTTTATTTTGGAGGCAAGATTGAGACTAAAAAGTCTCTCCTTCCATCTAACCTCTTTAAAAAAGTTTAAAGTACAAAAGAATTAGTAAGAGAAAAATAATGATTATAAGAGAGATTTAAGTGGATATAAAAACCTAAGAAAATTCTTAGAAAAAAAATCCACTGCAGGAAAACACCCACAATGAAGGGGGGTGTGAAAAACCTGCACAAACCTACTGATAGAATTATCTAAAAATAGAATACTAAAATTTCAATTTTACAAGATAATCAATGAGTCAGATCATGTTAAATTTGAAAACATATCTTATAACTAAACAGGTAATTAAAAACATTCAATGGTATATTTAAGTTGATTGCCGAAAAGAGAGGCAAAGTGTAGATAATAAAATTAGGAGATATTGGACTGAGCTGCAAAAAAAGAATATTTCAAGACAGATGCAAGGTTAAATGAATTGGAGGTTAAGAGTGAAAGGAGCAGTAGAGAGAGCGTTGATCAGTGCTGTAGAGATGTGATGACTGTTGATACAGGAGATAAATTGGATATATGATTAAGATAAGTAAGACATTTTCTTCTGAAAGATCGGGTGGAAATGGAAGATTTTATGTGGGAGGGAATGGTATTCCAGAGCGTGTTAGCAGTTATAATAAATGATTTGTGATATGTCTCCGTTCTGTGGTTCGGTATTAGTAAATTGAATCTCCCTCTAGTATTACAATTATGGACGGACTCAAATCTTACAAATTCGAAAAAGAGATATTCAGATTGCGTTCGCAAAACAGTGCATGAGAACATTAGAATGTGTAGTTGTTTGCGAGTTTCGAGTTTTATCCAATCTAATTTTTTAAATGCACCGGAAATATGGTCGAATTTTCTCAAATTAAATATAAATCGAACGGACACATTCTGGATGCGTTGGAGCTTATTGGCAAGATCTCTTGATAGATCTTGGTAATCTATGTCACCGTAATCGAAGTGGGGCATGATCAATGAATTTACTAGTCTACTGAGTCGAAGGCTTTACTAAAATAATGTATAACAGAATTTAATAATGTATAACAGAATAATATTTGATGCAGCGGTTCTCGCTGCAGCTCTGATACAAATGCCCGGCATTAGTGTCAGCGTCTTATTACAGCGTCAGTGTCAGTCTTCTATTCGGACCATAAGACGCAGGCACTTTTCTCCCCACTTTTTGGTGAAGAAAAAGTGCGTCTTATGGTCCGAAAAATACGGTATATTTCAACACAATAATATGAATAAAATACAGAGAAAATCCAAAACGATCTGCAACACACTCCTGCTCAGCACAAGAATGATTGCTCTCATGATAGTGTAAACTCATTACTCAAAAGGTCAATAAATTGCATCAACATGGCAATAGTCTAGACCTGATGACAAGTCAGACTCGTCATTGTGTGATTCGGTATCAGTAACTCATGACGAGCTTCTCAGACTTGAGAATTAAGAAAGCACTGGAGAAAACAGAGGCGCTTTGAAAATGAAATCCATCTCTAAGAGTAATGAGATATAGTACATTAAATGCTGCACTCATATGTTAAGAGAAAAAAAAAGAAATCTCATACCCGTCGTAATAACTCCTTCCCCTCCGCTCTGGAGCATTTCCCTTGGCAACCGCTCCTCCTGGGGCAGCATCAAATCTGTGGTGGGTACTGAATCGTCTTCCCATGTCGATTCTACGACTTGGGTGATGGGGGTGGTGGTACTTGTATGCTGTCTCTGTGGCTGCCTCGTTTGGAGAGTTGAAGAGTTGCTCGCTAAGGGGAGAGCCCGGACAGGCCGTTGTGGGGACTGAGGGCCTTCCCCAGAGGGTGATGGCATGGTGGGAGGCGGGGGGGAAGGGGAGAGGCAGTTGGGGGGGCCACGGGTGGTGGGTGCCCCCGCGGCCACCCCTGCCACACCGCTCTGCTCCGCACCAGGGCCCCTGGGCGATTGGCCCTGAGCACAGGCGGAGGGTGGCCCCCCCCTCGGGAAACCCCAAGCACCTTCATTATCCAGCTCAACCTAAAAAGAGCATTATTAGATTTATTTTTGCTACAGAATGATTACAATAAAATGTGTTTTATTAAAATTAAAAAGGGCTGAGAATAATATGAAATTACAAATCTAAACAACTGACACTGAAATAAGAGCAAATGACAAATTTCCTTACAGGTAGAAACCAAAAAGTCAAAATTTTAGGCAATCTATCATTGTTACCTTGGGGATTAAACAAGGAAGTGTTTAGTGGCCACTCCTTTTCCTTAAGTACATCAATGACTTCCAAAGTAACATCTTACAAAGATAATATTAAGTATCTTGGAAATCATAAAGCTCGTGATTCAACACTGTGGAATCAAGTGGACAGTATACACTTGAAAGACCTCAAGACATTAAATTTTATAAGCAAAATTTATAAAACAGTAAGAGAAAAGCAAAAAAATATCTTTTATATCACTCAATAGACAAATGTTTTAATATTCTTCTTCAGAGTGTGATCCTCCATAATATTTGTTCCATAAAATCAATCAAAAAATTCAGAGAAAATCAGCTAGGCAGAATGGATAGTATTAAAAGAAACAAAAAGATCTAGTATATTCGGGAAGAAACAATCACACCTACAAAGTTGGATCTTTAAGGAAAAGAAAAAACATTAGTGAATTTTCATTTCTAAAAATAACTATATTGGAATGGAAATTGTTACCCTGAAGAAAGTTTTCAAACCAGCCCCATACGAGCAATTTGACATAAGAGCAAGTTTACAACACAAATTAAACTCGTATCTCGAGGTACCACTGTATATATGTCAAATTGCTCGTATCTCAAATCTTTTTTTCCCTATTGAAAGAAATGAAAATGCCATTAATCAACTCCGGACCTATGAAAAATCCCCAAAACATTGTAAATTATGAATATAGATATGTTTCTCATTAACAAATAAACATGTATAATTAATAAATACATAACAAAATTATGAAACAAAATAATAATAGTCTTACTTTGGTGACAGACAAGTTCGGCTAATGAAGGTGAATGACAAGGAGGAGGATAGGAGTGTAGGCACTCTAGACACATACGGGTAAATTTTAGAGAAAACTTAACTAATTAAAAGCATTAAGTAAACCGATAATATGTGGTAAGTAACCCTGCTCATCTTGGAATAATCATGTTGCTACAAAGTTCTCTAACACTTTCAAATGTATATAATTAAGTCTAATTTTTATATAATAACAGTATCAACCTTAGTTCTATCCTCCCGAATGATAAAGATAAATCAGACCCATTTCTATGTACCAGAATTTTTAGCTTACAATGTGATGACAACAATGCTATTTATATCAGATAAACAGAGGAATATAAACAATCGAATTGCAGAACACCGAACATGATTGATGATGATGATTTACGATGAAAGTACCTTTTTATTGCTTTCAAATATACAGTTTCATATGATTCTACAGAAATTCTTATTCCAAACCTGGGTAAAGCCCGGTACCAAGTTAGGTACCCGGTCCACCAAGTAAAAGATAAAATTTAGAAGCAACAAACTTACGTTTGAGGAATTTTCAATCAATGTTCGGTGATCATTCCTGAAATACTCTTCCTTTTTTTCTTCTTGTAAGTCAGCATACAAATTTTCAACCGGGGAATCTGCCCATGATGAAGGAGAGACAAATTCTCCTCTCCGGACACCATTACTGGAAGGGCCCTTTCCATTCATTTCAACTGGTAGATCCGGCAACTGAGAAAGCCTAGTAAAGAAATGGGATAAATATCAAGAGAGATTGTGTAAAGCAGGGGTGCGCAACCTGCGGCCGTAGGCAAGTACTTTGGCGGCCGTGTGTGTGGACAATTGCTGCAAAACTTTTATTTTATACCATCTTAAGTAACGCAGACATTTTTATACACATGTAGACCAGTAAATTGAATATGTCACATATATCATACTCCATTTTTATGTGAAATTTGTATATTTTTACGTAAATCATAAAGCATTATTAAGTTTACTTGGACTTACTGGCGGCCGTTTCTGAAGTAAAAAGTCTGTAGTGCGGCCGTCAATAGCGGAAAGGTTGCGCATCCCTGGTGTAAAGGATTTGTTTTTAATGAAATTCATATTAACTAAGCATTTATAAAATTTTAATACAGGCTTTCTATACAAAAACTATGCCCCATTTACAAAGGTACAAGGTTTCCAAGGGCACTTATTTGCACAAATTTAAAAAATTGTTCAGTTGTAGAGATTCACCAATGAAATACATGTTTTTTAATAAGAAAATAATTAGATATCCGAAATCAAACAAAAATTAAAGATGCTAGGATGCACACGGTTTTCTGTGTCATGTGTGAATACCCTTTACATATTCCCTTATGGAAACAATACCTTAGCTTAATATTTACTAAAAAATGATTTTCATACATTTAAAGATATGATTCACTAACGTCTAACTTTCCAATTCTGTGTATATTAATGTTCCTCTAAAAATTATTTCTAAAAACTCCTTAAATTTGGGCCTCTAAACCATGTTTTCTCCTCAACCACCAAATTTGTTGATAACAGTTGCGCTAAGTAGAGGTCTAATCTGAGTTAAGCATAGAAAAATACTCATTTTATAGCTATATGCTAAAGCAAACCTAGATAGGAAATCAGAGCCCTAATTGGTAATGATGGGGAAATATTTCATGACAATGGCAATAAAGCAATTTGCGAAAACTATGTACCAAAGGATCTTAGTCATACAAAGGATGACCTACGGCTCAAAATAGACAATATACTCAACAGAATTACCCTATAAAAGTCTTTTTGAAAAGTGATGGGACACCTACTCCTTGTAAGAGTTTTTGGGCTCTCTTATGGTTTATATATATCCATATTATTGTATGGATAGGAAATTAGCCAATTATTTATAGCTCATAAAAAAATATCTTTAACCATTCATATTAAGCAGATTTTATGAAGACCTTGAAAACTTTAATAAATTCCTTTTAACTAAGGGGTGGATTGCATATTTGAGAGAAAAATTGGCTGTAATTTAAAGCAACATTTCTAGGAATAATCATGTAGCCGGCCTCATTGGCAGAATGATTAGCATGCTAATCTTCTAACGCTGAGGTTCAAATCCTGGCTGAGGAGGAAATTTTCCTCTCAGGGTCTGGATGTTTGTGACGTCAGTTGTTGAGATTACGACCACACTGTAATTGTCCCGAAAGAGGATGTTTGTGCGGTCTTTGTTAATAAATAAATAAATAAAGAAGTTTAAACAGAGAAAAAACAACAAACTTATAGGAATCAAATCTTCTTCATAATGTAAATAATCAAACAAATCAAGTAAAAGGCAGTAAACAAAAAAGAGGTGTTATCAATTGATTTAATACTTTGATGGATGTATGCAAATTCCTCAGTTCAAAGAAAATCAGACCTAATTTTCAGAATTCTTCAATGTAAAACTTTTTTATTTTAACTTTAATTATCAAATTTTTCAAAACATAATTAATTAGCAACAATGTTCACAAATATTTTTCCTTTACATTGAAATTTTTAAAGCAAAATTCCCCCATATCATTCTTATCTTTCATTATAGTAGTAAGAGTGAACTATACTCTCCCATTTAAAATACATGAAGCCTTATGAAATACATTGTCCACTTTCAATGTGAACAGGAGTAAAGTAAACAGAACTAAATACTTCCTTATATTCCTTATACTTATAATATTCCATGCATAGAAAACAATGAAAAGTATTGGATGGAATCAGCTTCTAAGTTTCTAAACTCACCCTAAAAATGTTCAAGGTAGCACAATCAGAATTTACAGAAAAACTGCTCCTAATTTATATTTACGATGTAAAAAACTAGGTTGACAATAAATTTAGGATATATGTAGATCAGGGATGCGTAACCTTTCCGGCTGCACTACTGACTTTTTAAACTTTAGGAACGGCCACCAGTAAGTCCAAATAAACTTAATAATGCTTTATGATTTATGTAAAAATACAAGTAAAGGTGTGCCTGCTGACAGCAAGCAATCAAAAATTATATCTTTTAATAAAACGTAAGTTTTTCGAAAGATTTAATTCGGATAAGTCATGCTAACTTAAGGACATTCTCGCAGCGTATTTGCATTGACTTCGATTTCCCATGCATTTCTTACGACAGCATTATTCCCACCCCGGCGTGAAACCAAGGGCATTATACAAAACTCACTGTCATCTCTCGCTTATGTATGACAATATTTATAAACATGCCAAATTTCAAATGGAAATACATTAAGGAAGTACCTCAAAATGAGTCCTAAATTCCCCATGCATTTCATATGCAGATATAGTTAACGCCCCCTAGAAACGAACCAACGATCATTTATGACAATCTTAGGGATGCATTTATTTATAAATGGTCCCTTTTATGGCTGTATGAAATTTTGAACCTCTGCGCCGTTCAGAAGTGTCGTAAAAAGCTTTCGGAAATATGGTCAATGCTTGGCTATTGGGAAAAATCGAGATTACGGGACGCTCTGGAATCGAACCCGTGACACATAGGGTAGTATTTTTTTCAAAGTACACTATGCACGTATCTATACGTGTAGAAAGTTTGAATGATCTAAGTATCATATTGAGAGAGCTACGATTTTTCAAAATTTGAGAATATTTCACCTCCTGGCATCGAACCAGTGACCAGTTGTGCGTAAAATATAGCATATATATATATATATATATATATATATATATATGCTACATATATGTTGTATAAGCAGGTTTTGGTTTTCTCTGCAAAAAATTTAAAATAAATTGCTAACTTTGAATGTTAATTTAACACTGTAATTGTGCAGAAAGTAGATGTTTATGTAGTCTTTGATAATAATAAATATCTCCTTAACTTACAACTAGACGCAGCTAAAAAAGAAGCCTTTTCTTAATTTTGATCCTCTATCACCCAATGGTTGTCTTATTGAAAAGACACCTATGTTTATACTCCTTGTAAGATTGTGAACTTGTACAGAATAGGGAACAGAAGAGAAGTAACTATTGGTAATTCCTCTCAGTAATGATAGATGAACATGGAGAGCACCTGCTGACACTATTTTAAACATAATTTTGAATTGAATACTAACTTGCTCTCAAGAGATGATTCTCTATGGGAATCATTTCTATCATCTCGACAATCAGCATGTGGCGAACTATCTTCATTTCCCTGTCGCCTTTCATCTGATAAGGAACCAGCATGCCTATCATCCTTCCAATCTTTAGATTCCCGCCATTCTGAAGTTATTTGTCGATTGTCCACCTCTGGTTCAAAAGAATCTTGCTGCTGGAAAGAAGTCCATTTAAAAGCTGAATATATCTTATATAATGAACTACAAATATTATCTTAAAAAAGGTAACTGATATCTAGACAGATATCTTGAAACAAAAGAAAAATGCAAACAAACAATATATGCTGCATGATATGAAAAAATACTAAAAACATATTTATAAATATTAATTTGAAACAAAATTATTTACTCAGTTTTAGAATTACAGTTTAATAATTGATGGACACTATTCAATGAATAGTTTTTTCACTTACCCTTCTTTCTGGATAATTATCAGAACTTCCTTTCTTCAGCTCTAAGGCATCACCTCTTCGGTCATCAAAACGCCTCATGTCTCTATACTCACTGTTTCTCTGAGCTCTTTCAAGTCCTCTTCTATCATTTTCTCTATCCCTTTCAATATCTCTCTCCCCATCCCTTTCTACTGCCCCTCGCTCTCTCAACCAATCACGATTTGAAATTCTCGCCCCTCTTTCATGACTCCTTTCCAACCTCTCTCTTTCAGCACTACGAGTATCGCTTTCAAAGCTTCTTTCCCCTTGACGATCACTTCTTTCACCTGGCCTATCTACTCGATCCTTTTCTCCAACACGGTCCCTTTCATTTGGTCGATCTCTGTCAACAGCTCTATCCCGGTCTGTCATTCTCTCATTTGGCCTCTCACGATCATTTACACTGATACGCTCTCCATTCCTATCACATTGTCTTTCAACACCACCACGGTTTCCCCTATCTCTTTCTGATCTTTCCAGTAGCCTCTCTCTTTCAACTATTCTATCCAATCTATCATCCCTCTCAGAAACTATGCGTCTCCCATCCCTGTCATTTACTACTCTATCAGCAATACCTCCTCTTTCCAGAACTCTATCCCGTTCTCTATCCATCCTCTCTGAAGGCCTATCACATACTCTTTCTCGCTCTAGAACCCTATCTTTATCTCTGCCTTCTTTTTCTATAATGCGCCCATCTTTCTCTCTATCACGATCCCATGGATCAAAGTCCCTACTTTGAGAGGCAGCAACATGCCGTAATTCACTAAATCGTGATTGATCAGTATCTCCTGAATGATCTCTGTCACTTCTCCTAAAAGAAATGAGTTAAAATTAAAGATCAGTCAACCTCTCAGTGTTAAATTATTCAAACAAAATTTTATCAATTTGATTTAAAATGGAAAAACTTACAGCCTGTCAAATTCAAATTCCTGCGATGGTCTATTGTATCCACGACCAAAATCAGATCCGTCATAATAGGCACGACGGCCATTTTCCACATAACCACCTTGAGGGCCAGAACCACGAATATTGCGATCATGCCTGAACCTAAAATTGAAATTCAAACTTCATGATCAATAAGTAAGTTTAAATAATACTTTCAACAATGAATTAAACAGAAGTGACAAATAGCAACATGACTGGGACCCAAAGCAGCAGGTCACTCAATTGCCAAACGCTACACCACCAAGCGACGTCAATCCTTTTTTTCTTAATGTGAGGTCATGTGAACTTGATGCTGCATGGTGGTATAGGGGTCAGCATACCCACAAGTAGGATACCTGGGTTTATGTATATATAAATATATATATACACATACAGGGTGATGAACAATAGAGTTTTACCATGTGACCGCTATGATAACCATGTAGGCTTGTCATGAACCTTACAAAGCTCCAGAAAAACCAGTCGGATGTAGTATTTTTAACTTTGGTGAATATTATGCATTTAAGGATAGGTTAATTTAATTGAAATTGTGTTTACCATTAATGTATTAGAATACTAATTTACTGATCATTATATGGTGACAGCTTATATACATATACATGTATATGTATATATATATATATATATATGTATATATATATATATATATGTATATATATATATATATATATGTATATATATATATATATATGTATATATATATATATATATATATATATATATATATATATATATATATATATATATATATATATATATATATATATATATATATATATATATATATATATATATAAAGTTCGATGGTCATGGGTTCGATGCCAGAAGGTGAAATATTTTCAAATTTTGAAAAATCGTAGCTCTCTTAATATGATATTTTGATCATTAGAACTTTCTACACGTATAGATACGTATATAGTGTACATTGAAAAAAATCAACAGTTGCCTATGTGTCTAGGGTTCGATTCCAGAGCGTCCCGTAATCTTGATTTTCCCCGTTAAGAATGCATGGGGCCGTTTTTCAAATGATTTTAAAAATACTTCCCATTAAGTTAAAAGAATAAGATTTCGTGTGTCTATTGCTAATATATAAATCTACGGAAATATCTTATTGAACACGTACAACTGGTCATGGGTTCGATGCCAGGGGGTGAAATATTTTCAAATTTCAAAAAATCGTAACTCCCTTTATATGATATATAGATGATTCAAATTTTTTACACTTATAGGTACGTAAACAATCTACTTCGAAAAAAATCATCACGTGCCTACGTATCACGGGTTCGATTCCAGAGCGTCCCGTAATCTCGATTTCCCCCGTTAAGAACGCATGGGGCCGTTTTTCAAATAATTTTAAAAATACTTCCCATTAAGTTAAAAGAATAAGATTTCGTGTGTCTATTGCTAATATATAAATCTACGGAAAAATGTTATTGAACACGTACAACTGGTCATGGGTTCGATGCCAGGGGGTGAAATATTTTCAAATTTTAAAAAATCGTAGCTCCCTTAATATCGTACAAAGATCATTCAAACCTTCTACAAATATAGATACATACAAAATGTAATTAGAAAAAAATCAGCATTTGCCTATGTATCACGGGTTCGATTCCAGAGCGACCCGTAATCTCGATTTTTCCCGTTTAAAATACATTGGCCATATTTCCGAATGCTTTTCACAACACTTCCCAACCGCGCAGAGGTTCAAAATTTCTCACAGCCATTAAGGGGACAATTCTCATGTAAAAGCTATCCTAAGATTATCGTAAAAGGTCGTTGGTTCGATGCTAGGGGGCGCTAATTAATACTCCATTTGAAATACATAGGGAATTTAGGGCTCATTTTAAGGTACTTGCTGAATGAATTTACTTTTGCAATTCGGGGTGTTTATAGTCCACCATACTCAAGCGAAAGATTACAGTAATTTTAGCAGGATGACCTTGGTTCGACGCCGGGGCGGGATTTTAGCTGCCGAAAGAAATGCATCGGAAGTCGTATTCAGTGCATTTTCAGCTGCGTTAATGCCCTTTACTTAATTTTTAGCAACGTTTGAGCAGAGTAATCTTTCGAAATTTTATTATTCACTAAAGATAAATTATTGCATTGCTTGCTGTAAGCAAGCACACCTTTACTCGTATATATATATATAAAATATAACTGTCACCAGACTTATAGCCTACTAACTGCTTACTGGTATAATAATAAAATTAGCGTATTTAAATTGTCTTTCTATGAGGATATGTCATGTATACAAGGAATCTAAAATTGCAGAATGGAAGTATATTTGCATTAATTTCAAAAATTTTTACTGGGTATTTTTTTGGGTAATTTTGGAATGACAAAAAATAATTGGGATTGAAATAATATATTCATAAGACAATGAGGTATTCATGATCATAGAAGAATGTTGAAAAGTAGACAGCAGACGTAATCTTCAAGGTACCCAAAAAAATATTAAATTAATATCAGTAATAACAATGAGTACAAATATATATGAAGAAAATAAGTGCCACCAGGCTTACAGCATACTAGCAGGTTACTTGTTATAATAATAATAAATAAATAAATATTGATAGTCTGTGTATGAGTATATAAGTAATAATGAGAAAATTATCTGTTGTGTAATCCTAAGTCTCCGGTACTAATAAATATCCTATACTTATTTTTACGTGAAATGTATATTCAGGTAAATGATTATTGCAAAGTAAACTTTCAAAGTCCATAATCTATGTTAATCAGTAGATGTTAAGGATATATCAATTAAAATTTAAGAAAACAATTGCACAACAGCATCCCTTAAAGTAGGGCACTGAACAGTCTAGGTATGAAAACATGCTTTTGTAATTCATATATATGCCCCTGTTACCTTACCTATCATCTATTCGTCGATCCCTTTCCTCAGAAGAAGAAATAACTCTTTTTGGTTCAGAGGGCCTCTCCTTTTCTCTAATTTCAGCAGGATTTGAATTAGCTCTGGTTGTTTCGGTGGGATTCCCTCTCCCTCTATCTTCTCTATCCCTTTCTGCTTCCCTTTCACCACCAACCGACCCCTCATCCCTAATACACCTTCTACCAGTGGAAGAGCCAGACTTAATCCCGCCAATTCCTAGGGAAAATAACAAAATAAGTTCATTTAAAACCACCCAAAGTGATATTCTTGCTCACGAATATACATTTGAGGTGATCCATTCATAAGAAACCAGGTTATGGCTCTGATGTTGTTGTATATTAATATGTATATTGAGGGAGAGTTATATAATATAACTGCTAAATAAGATCTTCTACTTTTTGTTTAATATAATATATGAAAGAATCACATTTGTGAAAAATAAGCACATGATTACAGCATGATTCTTTTAGGTAATGACATTTTCCTATTTTAAAACAGACTATGAATTAATTATACTTTAGACTAAAAGGGGAGCAAAAGCATTTTCGGTCTGGGAACAAATACTTCTCTTAGGCTGGGCTTTCTCCGAGGTGAAAGTTTCTGTGTAAATTTTACAACCACAAGCAACTTTGGAGTGAAAGATATTAACAAAACAAAATGTAGAAAAAGGATCCTTCTCATTATTTACAATATTTTGAAGTACTGATGGAGACTAAAACCGATCTGAAGTCTTGGATAACATAATCCTGCATTGTGAGGGGCCTGCAACTGGACCCTCCTAATAATATGGCAAAGACAAATAAGCAACTGAATGATATCATTAGTAAGCATATCCTATCTGAAAGGTCCGAAAACAGAAACGGTAACTCCAAGAAGGAATTCTAAACTATAAAATTACTGAGAATGTGAAACAAAATGAATTTTCTACAATTCATACAATCTGAAATAAAGTTCTACAGTAAAAGAAATACAAAATAGATGTAATGGCACAAATCCGCATTATTCTTCTTTCAAATGTGTAACATCTATAGATTGCAAGATATTTAATAACATTATGAAATTTAATATGAGGTTGGGCGCAGAGATATAGTAACCACGGGCTCAATGGCATGTGAAGTTTTTGTATGACATAATCACTACTTTGCTCAACACTGAGGGGTTGAGGAAGCTTCTCTGGGTCATGATAGTCTTTTCCAATAGAGTTTAGTAAATTGAATCTAATTATTTCAAGGGAATCAGGTCTAAATTTAATGACCTTGAAACTAAAAAAAAGTTTTTAAGCTAACCAATATCTGGTTGTAATTATAGCTACAAGTTTATTGAAATGAAATTTGTAATTGAAGCACAAGTGACAATTTTCAAGATTTACTTGAGAGGAAACCACACAAACTAAACACAAGAGTGTGCAAGTTAAAAATCTTGAAGTAGGATAATATAAAATCCTCATCGTAATCTACTTCATGGAACTTGTACACAGCTGTACATAATGAAATTTATTATTTTTCTTACACTCTTATATTACCCTAATAAAACTCCTTTTTAAAACTCTTAAGAGAGAACAAATATGAATTTAAAGTATGTATAGATATAAAAGAGCATTTAAATTATTACCTTGGGCAGGATAGTGCATATGAGGTTGAGAAGATCCTAAGGAGCCCCATCTTGATTCATGAGTTCCTCTTCCTTCAGCAGGTGTTGATGGCTCAGATGAAGTAACCGATGGTGGAGAAGGTGAAGGTTGACCCCCTTCAGGAGGACTAGATCCAGAGGTTGGATTAGGGCGTAGAGGGGGAGATGGTGGCCCTCTAAGGATAGGAAGATGCTGTTGTTCAGCCTGCTGTTGCTGCCTTTGGAATCTTGGAGGTAAGTTTGACTGGAATGCTCGAGAAAACTTGTGATCATGACGATCCCTTTCTCTCTCTGCTCGAAGTTCTCGATCCCGTTCTCGAGTTAGACCGCTTCCTCCCTTCATATTAGAGAAATAATTTTACTCTTCAACTCAAAATATAAAAAAATTAATTCAGGACTGACATATGAATAGTCTACAGGTTGAATCAAACTGATGAAATCTTGGAACAGTTAACCCCTTGCATTAAAATGACAAATCTAGCTCGTCATGCGTTTCCAATGCCAAATCGCACAATGACGAGTCTGACTTGTCTTTGGGTTTAAACTATTGTTACGCTATGTATGAGCAATTTATTGACCTTTAGAGTAATCGATAAAGATACACTTGCATAGCATAACAACAGTTTAAAGCCTATGACAAGTCAGACTCATCATTCTGTCAGGTACCTTTACAAATGCCAGAGTGTTTTAAAAATAATGATACACTTTGAGATTAATAATTGTTGTAATCCGTTACATAATAGTGTAACTTATTATTCAATATCAATAATTTCCATTTCTTCAATTTCATATATTGATATTTTCGGAATCAATTAGGAAAATAATTTTTAAGAATTTGTCCCATTGTTCTTAGAATTGCTGATTTAATTAAAATTAGAGGCTATTTAAAATTTAATATTCATAGCCATGTACCTTGGAATATCTAATAATAAATACTTTTTGTTTCAAAGCTCTATGTTAATTATAACCTGTGAAATATCATTTTTGACCAACCACTACGCACAAAAAACCTCACAAATATTACATGGTGAGTAGGAGTAAGCCAGGAAAAGTTCAGAAAAATTTGCAGTAGAAGAAAGTAATGGGCAGTATATTTACACTTATTTATTTAACATTGACCACACAAACATCCATGAGAAAACATTGGACGGTATGATACTTTATTTGCAAATTAGGGTACACAAAACTCCACACCCTAAGAAAAAAATTTCCTATTCAGCTGAGATTTTAACAAAGGACCTCAGCATTAACAATTTAGTATGATAACCATTAATCAATCAAGGCCGGCCAAATTACTCGTGAACTACATTTTTTTCTCTTTAAATAAAAGGTATATTCAATGTTGAATCACTATGTAAACATGAAAAGCACTCACCATGAGTGATGGAGCAGCTCTGAAATCAGCAGGAGAATCCCTGGGAATCTCCCTAACAGACACTTTATCATCACTACTCAATCTAGAACGATCCCACTCTGGAGATCCTTCATCTATATGCTGCTGTTGACCATCTTTCTTTGCCTTGTTCACTCCCATCTTCTCCTCAAGATTTTGAAGTTTCTTTGCTGCAGCCTAATTAATAATTCAATAATTAATATTACTCCTTAATTCCATTAGTATCAAATTCTACAAAAAATTACATATAAAGGAAAATCTGGAAAAATAGTAAAAAGACTTCCTGGAACCTACAAGAGGGGTTAATGATTGACATCAGTACATGATAAATACACATCGAAGTGGTCTGAAAAACTGAAGCTAGAATATAATACATTAAGATTACATCCCAAAATTTATTCCACTATTCTGTGAAGTACTTTTTATTCATGCTGTGACTACTAGCTATACTTTCATCCAGACTGGAATTTCTCGCTCTCGATGATTAAATTTTCTTCAAAAATTTTAATGCTAAACTACCTATTTAAAAGGATGGATTAAATCAAATGTCAAATGAAAAGTATCAAAAACTTAGATTTAGAGATTTAAGAATGCTCAATTTCTTATATTCCTTTCCAAATACAACTTTAGTAAACAGATCTAAGAAAATTATGAATTGGCATAACTTTTATATTTGCATAAATGTATTAAGTAAAATAACTTAAAAATTTACAAGAAAGAGACAATCTCAATACATGCTTTATGGTAAAACCACTAAATGACAAATTACTGTTATGAATGAATGGAGCCTTAGGTACAATAAAATATATGAAGAAATAAAGCTTATCATTGAAGACCATACCTGTTTTGACTCTTCAAATTTTTTCTCTTCTTCTTCCTTTCTTTGTTTAGCTCTTACAACTGCAATAGCAACCTCCTCTGTTGTTTGCCGCCGTTTCTCAAGCCAAACTTCATCATCATCTAATAGTCTACCAGAAGCATATGGCTGTAAAGAACGAGTAAAAAGGATTTCACTCCAATACCTTAGTAAATATTAGAGTTTTTATGAATAAACAATCTTGGATGTCTCCTGACATAGGAGAACATAAGCCATCCTCAAATCTGTGATGTATGGAAAACTCTCTCTTACACTATGTTGAAATCGGTTAATCTAGCCATTTTTCTACCAATGATTAACAAAATTGAAATTATTAGCAACTATTTTTTCAAATGATTTACAGATAAAACTTGTTACACCTATTGGTCAATAATTCTTTATGAACTTTTCATTCCCCACTCTTTGTAAAGGAATCAGCTACTAGTAGTAGCTACTTTCCAATATTCTGGTATTGGACTTTTATTTATACTTTTGTTAATAATTCTATTTAAATATATCACTTATTCTTTTCCTCATAATGTAATTGCTGCACAGTATATTCTGTCAATTCCAAGAAAATTGTTTTGCTTTCTTCACCTTCCCCATAACAATGTGGTTATAATTTCAGCATTATAATATTCCAGATCTGCACTATCTTTTAATATTTTAGTAGGTGCATATTTATACCTGTAAGTAAAATAGGTTTCAAATTACTCTATCCATCCTTGACATCACATCTTTCATTAGGTCTTCTCCTTAATTCCCCTTTAAGATTATCACAGAAAGCATTTACATTATCCATGTAAAAACTGCAAAAAAATCTTTTTCTTCATATTAATAAAATTTCTTTCACCAGAGAAGAAATCACAGCAGTATATTGATTTCTGGTTGCTTATCCCTGGTATTACCTCCCATGTATTGGTAATTCTTACATTGCCTTGTTAACTATTGGTAAAAAAACTATTACTAACAATGAAAATTTTAAGCCCCTTGTACTATGTGAATGTTCTTCTTTGTCTAAAGTCAAACAATTGCATTATTTATTGGAATATAACTTTCAGGTTGAATTTGCCCTCTCACCCATTTAGGGGATTAAAATAGGACCCAGCTAATTTTATCTCAGACCATCTCATTAACCTCACTGACAGGAAAAGTGATGGAACATATCATTATTAGATTTGAAATGAAGTTTTTAGATAGCATTAATTACCACAATATACATGCTATACATACAATACTATTACAAGAGCCAACATGGCTTCACATACTTCAGATCATCCAAAACTCGGCTAGCATTATTAGTACACATCTTCAAATTTGCCATGAATATAAAGCAAGTAAAGGCCATCATCTTTAATTTAAAGAAAATTTTTATCAGTCCTACACAACAACTAAATCTTAATATTGAATTGTTAATCACTTAATTGAATAGGTAAGATATTTCCTCAGCAACAAATAACAAGTTGTACTTAATGGAGCAACTTCATATAAATTCAACATTACCAGAGGCATTCTACTAGGCACTAAAATTGGGCCCCTTTTATATTTAACACGCTATTTAAATCCCATCTCATGGATAAGGAACAGACATTTCAAGGAGTTTTAACCAAAATGACATAGACCAAAACCGCTAAAACTTTCTTAATTTTTAACGTATTTTAATAAAATTTGAAGCGTTTTCTTCACTAAAGATTCTAGTACTTGGTTTTTGCATCGTTTTTGGTGAAACTTAGTCCTTTGTGCACTGAAACCTTGCAGAATCCACAGATATACAGAGTTTCCTTACTTAGTTCATTTTCTAAACAATCTCGACACATCTGCAATGGATACCTCTCATTCATATGCCCCAGTATCCTCTCTAGAATGTGTCTTTGCTGGGTTATCTCGGCAAAACTCACACTGATTCGGCCTCTCTCCTGCCATCCTTGTTGTAATCGCAGGAAGACGCACTGTTTCCCTCCTCACTTTTAGCCCAACTCGTTACTAATTCCAAAACAAATTAGGAATTATTAATCAAATTATTGAAAGCTATATGGACTATGCCTGTATGCGCTTATTTTTACGGTAAAATTCACAGAACATTTCATTTTACTCACAGTCAGTCAACTACGTGACTTCAGAACTCAAAGGGAGAGAGAAAAGAACTAAAGAACGTCCCAGAGGAAAATAATATGCATTATAAGCAAGGAAAACAAAAGATTAACAAAGATAAGAACTGGCACCATCTGTCAAGTACCAAAAAATGGGATTAAGGATCAAAGGATCCTCAGATTCCTTGGCGCCTTGGGTACTTGTGTTTATGTTGAGCAATGCAGATAGGATTACTTGTGAAAATCCAAATGTGCGTAAAGACCAGACATAAATACGCATCAAAAGATGATGGGTAATAAAGACCCATGTATGTATGTATGATGTACGTTCCATAATGACTTTATGTCTCTATACAATAGGTGATCAGAGAATTATCAACAGAAAGATTTTATATTTAAACTGATTGGAAAATAATATTGCAATTTTAGCTATTCCTAACTAGTGACAAATCATAATTCTTAAAATATGAAGAATTGAAGAAGCTGAAAAATAGTCGCTTATTGGAAAAAATAATATTTAATCACGTTTTATTCACACAGTATGTCTAAGTTAAATTTTTTTAATACACCTTATTAATCCCTAAAAGCAAGTGACAATCATTCAAAAAATTTCATGAAATTATAGCTTTAAATGCTATAAATAATTGAATGAACTTTCTTATATACATTAGAAGCCATTATGGCTGTGTGAAATTTTGAACCTCTGCGCGGTTGGGAAGTGTCATAAAAAGCATTTGGGAATATGGTCAATGTATTCCTTATGAGAAAAATCGAGATTACGCAACGCTCTGGAATCGAGCCCGTGGCACAAAGGCAAGTGTTGATTTTTTTGCAATGTACATTGTATACATATCTATACGTGTAAAAAATTTGAATGATCTATGTATCATATTATGAGAGCTACAAATTTTCAAAATTTAAAAATATTTCACCTCTTGGCATTGAACCCATGATCTTTTGTGGATAATTGATAACATTTTTGTGTAGAAACGTATATTATCTATAGCCACATGAAATTTGGTAACTATACGTTCCTGGGAAGTATTTTTTATAAATTGTCAATAATTGGCTCCATGCATTCTTACGGGGAAAAATCAGTTTGGGGACTCCCAGGATTGATCCCATGATATTTTGAGTGGGTTTTGGATTTTTTCCTGGGTTTATTTTAGATGGGCATTTCGCAGAAAAATCAGCGAGTCGGTGGCTCTAGCGGTTTGGGCCATACATTTGTATCCTCAATTTTTATTGACCCCCTAGTTATCTATATATAATAGATATATGTTATATCCCCCCGAAACGTCTATACATCTTAATAGATATAGACGCTTCGGGGGGATATTTTAGTTTTATTATGAGGGAATAGTAGTAGTTCATTTAGTTTATATTTATTTGGTTTGGACGCTTAAAACACATTTTCCCTAACTGTTGTAATATGCACATACCATTGTGTTGCCATAATGTATTTAGTTTTATTTTCAATAATAATGCATCTGCCTTCATTTGTTTCATTAAAATTAACCATATGCCACCTCTTATAGTTTACACATATGCTGTAGAGTGTGACAATGATACATTATTTATGTCAAGAACACTTCCATAAAAATAGTGATTTGAAGGTTACAGGAGTAAGGTGTAATACTGTAAGTACTTTGGAAATAGAAAACAAGAGGTGAAATCTTTAATTCAAAATTAGTTATAAGAGATTAATAATAAAGGATTTTTGCTCCAATTGAAATGAAATATTACACATACCATATGAGAAGACATTTTGAAAGGCCCCGGCATAACATTTGCGAGGGACGCAGGTGCTGCAGATGATCCCTGCTGCGATACAGAAACTCCACTGCTACTTCTAGACCCGCCCCGATAATCCATAAGTGGAGGAGGCATCAAAGGAGGGGGAGCACTTGAACGGCTTCCTGTTTGCCCCCAACCAACTCTACTATCAATTAAACGATTCCCATCCAGCCGCTTTGTATCACGGTTTCTCTCTTCCTGATAAAAAAATTTTAACCTAATAATGATGTAGGTCTAACATTAATTAGTTGATACATGGGCTTCATTCATCCACAATCAAACCAATTTCACAGATGAATAATAATTAAATACTGTTGTGAATGCCTAACAATTAACAACGTGCAAAACATATATATGTGTGTATATATATATATATATATTATTAGACTGTCTTTTGTCCACCATACCTGCCCGTACTTGGTAATATTATGTTCTTAATAGCAGAGAAAGTTTGATAAAATAAAACAATAACAGAGCTATGAGTAAAATATCTATAGAGCAGAATGGTTAATAGTAATTTAATATAATAAAATCCTATTAAAACATGACACTTGACTCTTCTTATATTAGAATAGAACAATAAAGATATATCAGAACAGTTTACTCAAATTATACTACAACTAACCCCACGTCCACGATCATCCCGATGGTCAAAATCAACCAGACCATCTCTTTCGTCCTCTGGACTTCTTCCAATTGTACTTCTTCTACCTTCTGAATCCTTTCCTTTCAAATTCATGTGCAGAGTAGTATTTTGCGATTGAGTCAGTGATGACATTGAATTAAGCTGTGAAATTGTTTGACAAACACTCCTATTTCCCTGTTGTGGAGCTTGTGAACTAGAGGATGATGCACTTGATATTCCTGTATCCTTTCGTACAAGCTGAGCAGCTGCTGAATCATCTTCTGTACTCTCATCATCACTGAATGACAGCTTTTGGCTGCAATCCCAAACATTAATACTCATTATTTACCAATATCAAATTATTAATATAACTTTCAACAAATTAAATAGGATATAATGAGATTCAACTCAGCTCTTCTCAGGGTCTCAGATACTTTTGGAATTATCTTAATTTTTATTCTAAATAGTATGGGCAACCCGCAAGGCAAGGTTTATAACAATCGATAGCAAGAAGTAATAACAAACACATGTTCTTGTATTAAAGGGGAAATTCATTTTAAATTGATAATTTATATACCACATGATATAGTAAATGTAATATTTTCAGTTCTATTTTATTAAATAATGAGTAATTTTGAGAAACTTACAAGAAATAGTCAACAACAAAACTAAGGATAAACAATTCAATTAAACATAAGCTTCAGAAAAAAAGGGACCAAGTATGCTGACTCCAAATGACAAAAACAAAAAGATTATCAAAAAAAAAATGACTTTTTCTGAGCAAAATTTGAAAAAATAAATTATTAGGTGAGTGGTGAAACATGTAGATTTTAATAAAGAAAAGAAGATAAAATCCTTTACTTCCACTGTGAAAGTAGTGAACTACTGTACTACTTAGTAGTGAAGAGTAGTGAGTTAATGAACCTAACAGTAGAATAAGCAAATTTTGTTTGATTATTACTTAATTCCAATCATAGGATCTTTTCTTCTCTGTAATAGACGCACAGTTCATAACATGCAGTAACACCACTGCAGGAATAAAAGTACAGTATAATTGTATTCAGAAACTATTAATGAAATACCATAAACCATGGACAACCAACTATGAATAAATTGTGTTATAAGTCTCACTCCACCTTTCACTTCCAAATGCCTTATGCTCTTAAGGTTGAAACTATTAAGAAACATAAGGTACAATGCGAAGCCTAAAAAAACTAATTCATTCATTTCTCTTAGATGAAAACTAGTAATAAAAACGGGATGAGATTATGAAGAAATACCTACTTGTAATCAATATCATCCTGTGTTGCCCACCCATTCCCCCTC
This sequence comes from Pantala flavescens, assembly GCA_020796165.1. Taxonomy (NCBI): domain Eukaryota; kingdom Metazoa; phylum Arthropoda; class Insecta; order Odonata; family Libellulidae; genus Pantala; species Pantala flavescens. The sequence continues at coordinate 49,905,826 of CM036879.1, read as the reverse complement.
ACAATATCATCCATTTTATTTAAGTCTTCTTCTTTTATGATCGGTCTTTGATACACCTCATCCTCTGTAGCCTGTGATCCACCTTGGCCTATGTTTAGAGGTCCTGGGAGGCGGCCACCAACACCCCCCCCAAAACGATTTGTAGGTCCTCCTTCTCCTTCTATCCCTCCACTTGAAGCAATTGGGTAACCAACCCGTTGTGGTCTTTGTGAGGTACCATGGAGAGGAGGCTGGAAATTGGTTGGGAAGCCACCTGGTCCTGGAAATCCTCCTCTGTACATCTAACCATACAATATTTTTATTTACATATAACCTTATAAGTACTTAACTATAATAGACAGAAACTCTGATATAAAATGATACTTTAATTAATTCAGATAATAGACATTTTTCAAAAGCAATACTATAATTGAAAGTGAACTCCAAAAATTAGATAAATCTATTCACTAAGGGAGCCAGTGTCTCAAAGAAAATATTGCACAAAATAATATACATAATTATTAAAGAAACAAAAGACAAACATACAAAGCGAGGCATGATTCCAGAAAATGGAGTAGTGGTAGAAGTGTTTCCTCCTGCGGCGACACCAACCCCACCGGATGGTCCCGTTGGTGTAGCTCCAGTTGGAGGACCACTGCCACCTGCCACCACCTGGGTCTGAGCGAGGGTGGTGGAAGGGCCCCCTGCTCCCAATGCACCAGCTCTTGCAGCATCTCCAACCATGCCTGCATAGTTAAAACCCTTTCTATTTTACATGTAGTTACATCTCACATCAGAAAAGGCATGAATAACAAAGCATTCAGTAACTTTATTTTAACTATTTAAAAATTCATTTTATGTATAAAAACTTAATTAAAAATATCATTGCTACATGCAAGGAAAATAAATTATACAGATCAAAAAACAGCTTCTGTATATAGTCAAGGACCGAAAGTAAGGAAGCATTTGAAGTTGGAGCTATAAAAAAGTTATTCAAGATTACTACAAGTCCTAAACTTTAACATAGATTAAGATTCCCTGAGGTCTCCATCATAATTCATTCTTTCCTATACCTCAGAAAATGTAATTTCTTCAAAAAAAAAGCTAACACTGTAATTGCATGAGGGGCAGACAAGATATTACAGATTACAGTGGTACAGAGGATGAAAGACTTAATGGTGTTGCCTTCTTGATCAACAATAAATTGAAGAATAATATAGAGAAAATAGAAATCACATCAGATAGAGTACGTAGACTAGTACTCAAGATTACCAAGTGATACTCTGTTCAGATTATTCAAGTCTATGCACCTACAGCAGCAAAGAAGAAATCTGAAATTCCTATCAGACAGTCGACTCTAAGATTGAGAAGGAAAGCCACATTTTGAAGTAATAACGGGCGACTTCAATGCTCGAGTAGGCCAGAGGGAAGCCAATTCGCCAGACAATATGGACTACCACAGATAAATGAAAGAGCGGAACATTCTGCAAACTCTACCCACGGTAGAGTTAGCAGAATGCAACAATATGCAAGCAGCTAATACTTAAAGAAAAACCCTCCAAGGAAGTGGACATGGAGAATCTCTGATGAAGTAAAAAATGAAGTAGACGACATATTGGTGAACAAGCTCTATACGGCTGCAAGGTTTTGAACAACTTCATAACAGGGAGTGACCATAGGCTAGTGATATGTAGAATGAAGATCAATATCCAAACGGAATGCAAGAAATTGACTTCTAACTAGAGAAATGAGGTAAGTATTCAGAAACAGAAGAGAGCAAGGAAGCATTCCTGCTAGAGCCAAAAAATAGAATCCCAGCTCTTTAAGAAGAAGATTTGGAAGATTAAGTCAAAATAGTCAACAACAAAGCTAATTACCGTATTTTTCGGACCATAAGACGCACTTTTTTTTCACCAAAAAGTGGGGAGAAAAAAGCCTGCGTCTTATGGTCCGAATAGAAGCAGACGGGCAGCGGGTCCCATGTCCAGGCACTTGCAGAGCGGCAGCGGGACCCGCTGACACTAATGCCAGGCATTTGCAGGATGCTGCCTGTGCAGTGTCACCGCCATATGCTAATGGAGGATAGCATGTAGTAGGCGGTGTTACACTACACAGCAGTGCGCGGGGTTTTCAGAAGACTAGAGCAGGGGTCTCCAAACTACAGCCCAAGGCCACATCCGGCCCACGGACAGATTTTGTCTGGCCCGCGGAGAGCTAGCATACTTGAAAACTCCTTTCACAGAACATATTTTTTATAGGAAATTAAATTGAGTTTACTGAAGAATTCTAATTTTATGTTGAATAATTATTAATATGACATCTAAATTGATATGGTCATGGGCTAACTACTCATAACATTGTTATAGTCTTATTGTTTTTGTGATAAGTTGAATAAAGAAACACAGAATTGTAATGAGTAAAGACATGTTTAATATGCAGAAACTTTAACTTCAGTATATAATAACTAACAAATTATTGAAATGAATCCAACTAACATTTTATACATTTGAAATAAAAACATAACATTATAACAAGCATAATGTCATATGAAATACTGATGAGATTTATGTAATTGGTATAATATGGTTTTGGCTCTCGGAACTTGGTGGAGTAATCAGTATGGCCCTAAGGCTGGAAAGTTAGGAGACCCCTGGACTAGAGTACTCCAACCTTTGTCTTTATGTGTGATAATGGTTCTTAAAGCCACTGTTGACTGCTGTTCAGTTTATATGGTTCAAATATTATTGTTATACATTATTAAATACTTTATTACACTATTTGGTTCAGAATATTTTTTGTCCTATTTTTCTCCTCTAAAAACCATGGTGCATCTTATGGTCCGAAAAAAACAGTATAAACAATGAAATATAAGCTGATAAGAGAGGATTTTGGGTGTATTACTTAGCATGTTAAAGCATATGCTTTTTCACAAAGTTACACAGAAGTGAAAATAGCAACATGACTGGGACTTGAACCCAGATCCACCTCTGTTTTTGGTGATGCCTTGCAGAGAGGAATTGACGCAGCATGGTGGTGTAGTGGTCAGCATACTTGCCCGGCAAGTGGGAGACCTGGATCGAGTCCCAGTCATGTCGCTATTTTTCCCTTGTTTAACTTTCTTTTTAAATATAAGCTTAAGAAAAAAGGGACATAGTACTTCTTTTTAAAAACATTAAAATAAAATTTATCTTTTCTGAACAAAATTTTAAAAATAATGCAGCACATAGAGAGTGGTTAAACTGAAGTACCCCTAGAATAAACTGCAGAACAATCTGCTTATCTTACAAAGGTATCTATTATTGCTATCTTTACACAAATTTACAGCTGTTTTATTCCCTGTTAAGCAGCAATAAATAATTATGCAAATTCATCTCCCATATTTTTAAATGGGGAACTTTCCAATGAGCCTGGCACCAAACCAATGACCATCAGCAGAAAATAGATGGTAGTAAAAGATAGCAGTTAAGCATATCTAAAAATCTGTGAAATTTGAATCTTTTTCTTAAATGAGAAGTATTTTTTACAAATTGTCAAAAATCGATTCCATACATTCTTAAGGGGAAAGTCCAATTCTGGGTCTCCAAGAATCAAACCAAAGATATGTTTCCAATTGTTACCACGTGATGTGGAGTGGGCCAGTAGGCAAAAAATCAGCAAGCCTCATCAAGCATGGCCTCTATAATTTATGCTGGGAATTCATACACGGATTCCAATGTCATTGCAGATTTTTACAACTCTACATTAACTGCATAGTAATATAAACTTACTTTGAGGTCTGAGACTTGGTCCAGGACCATATTGAACATCTACACCAGACGTAGAACCTCCTTTCGCATTGCTCAAATGAGAAGCTCCAACAACAACGCTCCCTCCAGAATTTGTATTTGTTAAAGAACCATCTACATCCAAACCCCCAGATAGCTTTGGGAATTCCTAAAAAAGAGTAATCAATATAGCACAAAATAATTATTTATCAAGTATCTAAAAATAAACTATTAAATCATTACTTTCTGAAGATCAAGAATAATATTTGTATTATTAACAACTCTAACAACTTTTAAAACTCCCATCCAAAATGAGTTGTACAAAGTTAATCATAGAAAATATCAAGTTAACATGAGAGAATTAATAAAAAAATTTTAATGTTAGTAATATTTGTAGCCATCAAAACATGAGCCTCTTGTAAAAATTACTCCCTTTCATGGATATGGATTATGGAAAAAATACTTTGATTGACAAGCCAGAACTTAATGAAGGATAAGAAGTAACAATGGACATGTGTACCACTCTTGTTGAGTTAACAGAAAATATATAACCACTTGACATTACCATACTATAATGAAAACACTAATTTCCACAGAAAATTGGCTTTACTAGTGACCGGTTTCATAATGTTAAATTACATCTTCTACACCTCAAGATAATGATATAATTTTCAATCAATATCGTAAAATGATTATCATAAAGTAAGCCATATACAGTCATTTCCTTTCAATCAATTTCTTCCTCAATACTTCTGTTTGAACAGATTGCATGAAAATTTTCAATAGAATTACTAGTTTTTCTTTTATCATTCTGAGACCTTTGTTAATTCGTAACATTCATTTTGTTATTTTAGAATAGGTATGAGCTAGTCACCCACCACTAAGAAGGTTAAAAAACCTTAACAGAGATATTTATGTTAAGAGTATTTTGAAGGTATGTAAAAAATTAAAAGACTTATAAAAGAATTACTGGAGCATTGGTGTTTCCTACAGGCCCTGTGGCCTGCCTCGACTGTGAAGGGGGTTGAGTGGTATTTGAGGGTGTTGCTGCAGCTGAGGGCAACAGGGGAGCCGCAGCCACAGATCCTTGAGTTACAACAGGGCTTGCAGTTGCATTCCCTCCCTCTCCAGATGGCTTTGAACCCCATCCTGTTCCTCCTGAGGGTACAAGACTGACAGGTGGATCTGCACCAGATGTTTCTGCCTTCAGGCTGGGCAAGTTGATTGGAGCTCGGCGGGCAGTTGGCACACGACCAAGGCTTTGCATTCCATGTTTACGAAGGATAGTTTTTTGTGCAGGTTCCAAGGATTCACCCTAAGATCATATAAAAAACTTACTTGAAACAACACAAAAACAGTTAAAAATCATAGATAACATTGAAATGTTCCATATCAGTTTCTTCAAAATCATTTTGGTATCTCCTCACATCCTTTCAATAACTTTTTGGACTAATTATTGGATTTACATAATTTATTAAATTTGATTAAGGTGAGTATATACATGGTTCAGCATGTAATTGAATTCCATTATTACTGTAAAACTAATAGTAATACAAGAAAAACTTTGGAAAAATACATTACTTTAGATCTGACTGTCAAAAAATAATTTTCTCGAAAGTTTGTTCTAATCTATAACACTGAAATAAAAATATAAATGCCTAGAAAATGTAGAAAAATGTTATATTATGAAACTGTTCTACCTGATAAGTTAAAAAAACCTGAAATGAAGTTACATGAAAAATATATAATTTATATACATATATATATATATACGAGTAAAGGTGCGCTTGCTGACAGCAAGCAATCTAATAATATATCTTTTAATAAAATGTAAGATTTTTCGAAACATTATTCTGAAAGGCCAATCTAAACATAAAGTAAAGGCCATTTTCGCAGCAAGTATTGCTTTGATTTCGATTTCCAATGCATTTCTTACCGCAGCATTATTACCGCCCTGGCGTCGAACCAAGGCCATCCAACGAAAATCACTGTCATTATTGGCTTGAGTACGATTGACTATATAAACATTCCGAATTTGAAAAGAAAAATCATTAACGAAGTACCTTAAAATGAGTCCTTAATTCCCAATGCATTTCTTACGAAGGTATAAGGCCCCCTAGAATCGAACCAACGACAATTTACGGCAATCATTGGAATTCGTTTATTCGAAAATGGTCCCTTTTATGGCTGTGTGAAATTTTGACCCTCTGCGCGGTCGGGATGTGTCATAAAATGCTTTCGGAAATATGGTCAATGTATTTTAAACGGGAAAAATCGAGATTACGGGTCGCTCTGGAATCAAACCAATGGCACATAGGGAGATGTTGATTTTTTTCAAAGTACAATATGTACATATCTATTAGTATAGAAAGTTTGAATGATCTAAGTATCATAGTGAGAGAGCTACGATTTTTTAAAATTTCAAAATATTTCATCCCCTGGCATCGAACCCATGATCTTTTGTAAATAATCGATAACATTTTAGTGTAAATATGTATTTTATCTATAGCCACATGAATCTTCGTTGTACTACGTTCCCGGAAAGTATTTTTTTTTAATTGTCAAAAATCGACTCCATGCATTCTTAAGGAGAAAAATCCGACTTTGGGGCCTCCCAGAATCGAACCCATGATAGGTAGAGAGGGTTTTAGATTTTTTCCTGGGTTAATTTCAGTTGGCTATTACACAAAAAAATCGGCGAGCCCGTGGCCTTAGCAGTTTGGGCCAGACATTTGTATCCTCAATTTTTTTAACCCCCTAGTTAATTATATAATATAATAATAGATATAAATTCTATGATTGGGGGTGCCTTTGTTGCATCAGATTAAAAATCTGTGAATGACAACTGTCAGTCTAAAATATATAAATATCACTTAGGATGCATGAGGTTGGGTTGAATATTTCTGTAAAATTTAATGATATAACATTCATTATCTAGTCTGATCCAAAATGTTTCAATTCTATAAAATATTATTACTTCTTGTTAAAATAAAAGGAAAACCATAATTATTAATTACGAAACAAGGTCATTCATTCTGCTAATAAATTTATTTCTTTACAAGGAAGAAATCATTATTTGTAGAGATTGTTCCCTTGCCTCATTCCGTTTTGGAGATCATACTACATTTGGAGCTTTCTTTATCATTGTTATAACTAAGTGTTATATACATCAAAGCTGAGTCCTATTTTTACATTTCTTTAACTACTTCATTACTTCTTATAGTTCAAAGGTAAGAACAGAAAAAAATATGACAATATTAATTTCTTTTAATAAACAAATTTCATATGATCTTCTCTTTAATTGGTCGCATACTCTGTCACCCTGATGCAAAATGATTCCAAAAACAAGCTGAGTAAAGATTACTCGTTCTTTGTAGTAACTTGTACAACTTACTCATTTAAATTTTAGTCATTTAACAATGTAACTTTCAACAATCAAAGTAGTCAATATTATCATTAAATGTTATGAATCTGACAAATTAGTGCCATTTTCCAGATTCAGTATTTGCATTAATTTTGCATCTTGTTCTTTTGCTTCTCTGTATACTTCTATTTTCCTTTGAGTATCCCCAACATTCTTTGATTCCAACCACTGGACCATATTTTATTTGCAACAATTTAAACCTCTATAACAGAAGAAAATCCCTATCCGATTCTGATATTCAAATATTGAGACATAAAAATGGGTGTTTAAAATATATTACTATCAAAATTTAAATATTGCTAATATACACAGGTATATAGTTTTTTATTCATAATCCAAATTATGAATGTTAGATGATATATCCAAGAGTGGGAAAAGTAAAATAGTAAAAATAAATAAGGAAAATGAAAATGATTTTGCTTTATATTGTACAATGCATGATGAATTAGAGAGAGGGGTTTGGACCAAAACAGTATATACCTTCTTCCATTTAAGATTAAGATATTGGAACCAAACTTTAAGGGTAAAATACTGCATAGAATCCATCTATAACATACAAAGTGACTGGTCTGCCTACAAATATCTTTTGTAAGTTATTATTCTCAAGCAATAACTAAATTAAATTCCTTAGTTTGCTTTTTGCTTAGTCATAGCCCAAAATTTGATTAGTTATTTCTCTTCTGAATCAGGATGGAGTTCCACCAAGTAAAGGCTTCATGTATTGAATTTATCTTACAAGTTTTGAGGGTTAAAGAGACTTGAAAAATAGCTACATGACTGGGCCCAAGGTTTACCAGTTGCATGGCAGGTATGCTGATCACTATACCACCATACTGCCACATCCACTTCTGATATTAGGTGATGGTTTGTGAGCATAGTCATGGTACTTTGCTCACAAGTCTTTACTTTTCACTTTTGTTTAACTTTGTGAAAAAGAGTAGGCTATAACAAACAAAGATGGAAAAATATTTTATTCCCATTTCAAGTTGTATACTTTTTATTATGAAAAAAGTGTTATTGCAAGTCTACTGTAGGGAAATATTTGAGCCTTGACCCCATTAATGCCAGCCGCCTACATATTGATACAGGTGAAAAATACCACAGCTTTTTTTGCCTAACTTCAGTTTGTACATAGACATTTTTATTCAGCTCAATACTTATTTTCTGATGCCAGTTTTCTGTATATAAATTCTTTATTCCTACAGGTAAAATAAAAAATGATTTGTTATCTCTTATAGAAATTAAGGAAAAAGTTAATTCCAGAAATTAATTTTTTGAAGTTTAAACTTCTACATTAAAAGAAATTTTGTACTAAAAAGTTAATGATAATATTTATTTTATCATCATTGGTTTCTCCTATTAATTTATGGCTCTCCAATAAATTTCACTACTTGGAATATAACTTTTTGTAAAATTGAATAATTAATTTACCCAAATTTCAAACACTATTGAATATGCACACTTAGGATAAGATAATTATGCTAATTAAACTCTCACAGCTTTCAAAAAATGAACACCTAACACATTTTCTACTTTTTCATGACAGCTTTTATGAATTCTGTAAGTACAAAGTTATAAGAGGGAGGTCTACGATAGAAAATAGTCTATAGAAATTTTTAAAGTACTTTGGAACCCTTCCATGGTTACACTATTATAAAGGAGGATCCAATATTTCTATCCACATATCACAAAATGTTTATTGAAGAATAAAATACAGCAACACAAATACAAAAGATTATTCAAGCAAAATATCTTGTTTTGCCAGCTGTGTGATGTACACTTCTCTTGACAATTTTTAAATTATTTAATTCATTTAATTGCAAGGCGGGTCATTGCTGATTTATCCATGAAAACCGAACATGAAATAGGCTGAATGAAGACTAAATATGTAACCTTAATAGATAATGAAAAGTGACATCCTATCTACATTTTAAATATACTACTATAGATATAATAACTTAAAGAGATTTGAAATTTTATCTGTATCCTTATAAAATTCTACACTTTTTGTTTGAATTGTTTGCCAAATGATGTATGACGGTTTTGGTGGAAAAAATGATAAAATATTAAATATTGGGTCATCCTAAACTTAATATGCAAAATACTATTAAGGCATTCTGCTCCAGATGATTTTATAACTACCCTAGCAGTTGAACCTAGGCTAGACCTTTATAATTTAAATCCCTTTAATGAGGTAAAATGAAATTTTTCTCTCTAAAGGAGAAATTAAAATTTCAAACTTTTTAATTGTCATAGACAGAGCAAAGCTGAATTTATTATAATGTAAATATTTTGTACCTATTCAAGGACTGTGAGTGTGTCACTCAGGGATTAGATTAAGTGCTAGCAAACTTCTGCCACACCTAGAAACAGTTGAAAATTTTTGTATTTCAGGTATAATAATATATCTTACAATAAAAATTCTTACATCATTAAAACCCTTTATTTCCTTTTGGAGTGATGCACAGTGACATGTAAGCAAGCCATGCATATGCAATCTGAGATGTTATACCTTCCATGATGGTAATATTAATATATAGGTATAATTTAACTTAAGGTAAAGCTTCGCTGAACCAAATAGAAAATAATTTTGTATTGCCCTGTCACTCAATACTTCTCACACTGAAAAAGACTCTTCATTTCCTCAATTACTTCCAAAAAATATACAGACACCAAATACACATTAAGGTTATGAACCAAATTACTAAAACACAGTTGGATTGGAGGGTGATGCAAATATATTGAGATGAAAATAAAATTTCGCCACGAGGCATTTAATTCACTCAGGAGACATAAAATAGATTGCTATATTTATATACTTACTCTATATAAACTATTGATGTCCAGCGACTGAAATTTTGATTTTCCTTTCTCCCCCTTCGATGCAAGCCCTGATAGTGTGGACATAGTGACCACAGACAACCATTTAGATGAAACGGACCCTTAGAGCGAACCTTTAGGCTGAAAATAAAAATTTACTATTTCAAACACAAATATAAAAATCATAATCTCCGAGCTAACAATAAGGGTAAGTTTTAAATTCTTCAATTATAAACTTGAAAAAAAATATTCGATTCTGACAGTGTCAAGTGACAAGTGCCAGATTTGATAATAAATAGTATTTGTAAAACCAGGACGAATTTAAAACATAAGTATAATAAATATTTGCCAAAATTGACATGGACATTGAACAAGAACGAGCTAAAGGGCCAGGTATAATACAAAACAGCGTCTCTACTGGTAATAGTTGAACGATTGTCAGGAAGTATTTTGAACACGAAAATTTGCGAAATGAAGAGTAATATCATACACATCGTAATTATAGAGAATTGAGCTCTAATAAAATACATTAACAAAATTATTTTATCGACATCTGCATTACTTATGACACCTCGCACATAATAGATTACATGGATTACATTTACCTCTAATTACCGAGGAGTACTTCAATAATAACTACAGAAGAAATATTGAAATACACTAATTACCTTGGTCCGCCCAGATGGGTACAAATTACAAGGTGGAATAAAATTCCTTAAGAAAACAAATTAGGACGGATGATTACAGATTTGCTTCGCAACTTCGCTCAGCGACTAAAGCCACAAACTGCAAGATGGCGAACCACACTCTTCCGCGATCAATACTATGACGTCACACAGCTCCCATGAGGCCTGTACTTCAAATAAAGCATCACTTTAAGTCAACGCAGCGTAGTTGAGCCTAATTGTTTTTTCACGGCTTTTCAGTTTGCTGTAAATATATTTAAAATATACTGCTACTTTAATATTTCATGGTAGGTTATACCATAATTTAGTTCCGATATGAGACATGACAGTTTTCATTTCACTTGCGTTTTCTATATCTGTTGATCTTAAAACCCTCTTACTACAGGCTGCAACTCTTCATACGGATGTTGGCGATATTAAAATCGAGCTTTTTTGCGAATCCTGCCCTAAAACTTGTGAAGTACGAATTTGCATCTCATACTCTTTGCATTTGATGATTGTATAATTTCATTTCTTTTTGAAATAATAGAACTTCCTAGCATTGTGCGCAAGTGGATATTATAACGGCTGCTTATTTCATCGTAATATGAAAGGATTCATTGTACAAACTGGAGATCCCACTAATACTGGCAAAGGTGGTAATTCGATATGGGGAAGAAAGTTCGACGATGAATTTAAAGATGACCTGAAGGTATTATGCTCATTTCATATACTTAGTTTACATTTTGAAAGTTGATAAAAATCTCTCATATTCCATGTATTCTCTTTCATTATATCATCATTGTAAGTTATTACTCACGTAGCATAGCTGCAGAGGTATCGTGTCAATGGCAAACAGTGGACCGAACACAAATGGAAGTCAATTTTTCATCACTTACGCCGAACAGCCACACTTAGATTTAAAATATACCATATTTGGAAAGTAAGTAGCATTAATGAGTTTACAAATATGAATTATCTCATTTAATTACAGTTGTTATTTGAAACTTTTTCTAGGGTCATCGATGGATTCGATGCTCTCGAAGAACTCGAAAAGCTCTCTGTTAACCCAAAAAACTATCGACCTCTAACTGAAACACGGATTACAGATATTACTATTCACGTTAATCCTCTCGCTTCGTAAAACAAGTATGTTAAATTGATTCTTTATTTAAATTTTGTCTCATTTTGCTGCGCACATGTTGTACACTTCTACTGTTTAGCGATCTAAGTTTATTCCCGTAGCACTCGTAAGAGTATTTTACTATTTTGTTATTTATTTTTATTATATCGTTACAATTTCAGGCACCATATACGAGCCAAAAATCTTATTTACTCCTGGCGAAATCGTAGTTATTGTTAGTAAAAACAATATGGCTAATTTCATGTCTGAATATTAAAATGAAAATTTGTAACACGACAAGGAATACCATCATAAAGGCATTCATTCTGTCAGATTTTCATTGTTATGTTATTATTTTGTAAAGTTTTTATTAAATTATTCCTCATTTATAATTTTTCCTTACATTATCTGATATTGAGCTCTTTTGACCTGAGGAGGGTTGAAATTCTGTTCATAATTTTTAACAAATCATTCACATGTTGTTAATTTTTTCAGATAATTGCCCTCTTGGAGTTATGAAGTATGTCCATCAGTGAACTAGTGGTTGGCATACTTGTATGCTAACATTCCTTTTTTATTCCTGAGGTCTCAGGTTCAAGTTCTGGCAGATTGGAGAAAACCAATTTGGGGTTTTTAATAGTTGTCCCATGTAGGGTTGTGACAGTTGTTGTAAATGTAACAGTCAGCTTTTTAGATTAAATTTTTCCTGAAAATAAATAAATACATAATCTTATTCTTCTAAATCTTGTTTGGTATTATTAATAACTTATTACATTCTCTAGTTCTACATGAACAACAGTACATCTCTTATAAACTCTTATCCATGGAGCTTAAGATGAAGGTTCATTTATATTTTCATTATCTATTTTATCAAATATTTCAGAACATACGTAATTTGGGTAACCTATTATTTGTATTTAAAATATCGTTACTCATATTTTTTGATTTTGCAATTTTAGTCTGGTTTGCCTGCCACAATAGGTTTTCTTTTTGGAATTGCTTTGCTCAATTTGATAGAAGTAATATCATTTTAGATTGATTTTCCAAATTAATTACTCCAGCATGATAGTAATTTTCATAAATTAATTTTATTGGTGAAATTGTCATGATTATTGAAATGTAATATTATGATTGATTTATTCTATTTAAATTTTTTTAGTATATAAACCAGATTGTTTTATTATGAAGTAGATTACAATTTTGAATTAAGGGCAAGTTCTTGTTACACAGACAATCAACAATCAAATGTCTATATCAAACTAATCATTTCTTCTCAATTACTATTATTCTATCTTGTAGCAGGTGAATATCTTCAATAATGTAAGGCTGACGTTAAATTTCGACTGTGAGTTTGCTGAAAATCTCTGTTGATGAAAAGGTTTTTTTCATTTTTTAATCGAGTTGTAATTTTTTCTCTGCTCTTTAATAGTTTTATATAGAATATCTGAGTTCAGTGATAAATTACTGTTACTCTCTATTGAAATCAGTATGTATGCTCCCCTTTGTTAATCATCAAAACCTAGCTTGCTAATTCAATCTTATTTTAGTACAGGTGTTTTGTTTATTCAGCATTCTCATTGGATTTGTACCGTGAAGTAAAACCTAAGTCAATTAATTGCATAATATTAGGTTTTAATGTTTCTATAAACAATTTTATTACTGGCATGAAGATTTCTTAAGCATTATTAAACCATTATTTTTTCATTTTCTCTATTAGAAATTTAAAGTTTTTTGTTGGATTTTTGTATTCATTAGGATTTGCTGGCAAAAAACGCTGAAAGCATTAATGCTATTTTTTTATAATCTAATTTGTTAAAATATTAAAAGAAATACAACTTATGGATTTAAATTATTTAAAATTTAAATATAATTTGTAATATTTAATCAATAATTGAAATTATATAAATTCTGCATGTTCTGCAAATTGCTGAATACGTGACAACTGTATGGGACCCTTATCAATATAGTCATATAAGGAAAATAGAAAAAGTACAATGGAAAACTGCTGAGTATGATGAAAAATCAACTTTCATATTTTGCTAAAATGATGGAACTCGGAAAATAAATCGTTTTTTGGGTACCCTTGTTTATATTTTTTCTTGCAGTAGATTAAGTATTCAATCTGCAGAGGCAAACAAAATCTCACTTGAAGTTAATAAAATTATGCTTAGTTTGATGTAAAAACAATTCCTGTAGGTTGCATACTAAGCTAGCAATAAATTCACCAATTCCAGGGGCACATAATTAATACTTTGACTATAGGTTGTATTTACAACATAATTACAAATAAAGCTAGTTGGGTACCCTTTAAATATTCAATTGAGAAACCTGATCTTTGCGGTAAAGATAGCCACAAAGTTAAAGTTAAGCCTTGGTGGTAAAAATAGACATTAAGAAGTAATCTTTTCTAAATAGGGATATTTTGAAATGGAACAAGTTATCTGTATCACTCTTGAAACCCTTGTAAAAATAAAAAATGTAAAACACTTTTAAAAAATGCACTGATTTATTGTACTATTGATATATGTATTGTACAAGGATAAAGCTGCTCAATATGCTAAGGGAAGATTTAGAAAAAGCGACAGTGTTACAGCAATGTTAGATACACTTGGATACTCTGGAAAAAAGGAGAAAAATAAGTCCACTGGGTTTACAAAATAGTTTCAAATATTGATGCTTGGGTATCCTTTAAAATTTCACTTATGAAACCTGATTTTTGCAGTAAAAATAGCCATGAGTTTAAAATTAAGCCTCGACGGCAAAGAGTAGATATAAAGAAGTATTCTTAACTTAACATTATGAGTAAAGGTGTGCTTGCTGACAACAAGCAATGCTATAATATATTGCTATCAGCAAGCACACCTTTATTCGTATCTATATATATCTATTATATATAGACGCTTCGGGGGGATATATATCTATATCTATTATATATAGACGCTTCGGGGGGATATATCTATTATATATAGACGCTTCGGGGGGATATATCTATTATATATAGACGCTTCGGGGGGATATATATATATCTATTATATATAGACGCTTCGGGGGGATATATCTATACATATAGACGCTTCGGGGGGATATATATAACATATATATATATATATATATAGGATATTAATGTCAGGCCCAAGCCGCTTTGGCCACGCAGCCGCCGATTTTTTTACGTAATGGCCAACTAAATCTCACCTAGGAAAAATTGGGAAACCGACCCTACCTATCATGGGTTCGATTCTAGAAGGCCCCAAAAATCGATTTTCCCCATTAAGAATGCATTGGGCCGTTTTTCAAATGATTTTAAAAACACTTCCCATTAACCTAGAAGGATAAGATTTCATATAGCTATTGCTACTATATATATCTACGGTAAAATGCTATTGCTTACGTCCAACCGGTCATGGGTTCGATGCCAGGAGGTGAAATATTGTCAAATTTCAAAAAATCGTAGCTCTCTTAATATGATACATAGATCATTTAAACTTTCAAAGCCTATATATACGTATAAAATGTACTTTGAAAAAAATCAACAGTTGTCTATGTGTCACGGGTTCGATTCCAGAGCGTCCCATAATCACGATTTTCCCCGTTAAGAATGCATGGGGCCCTTTTTCAAATAATTTTTAAATTTCTTCCAATTGAGTTACAGCGATAAGATTCCATGTACCTATTGCTAATATATATGTCTACGGAAAAATGCAATATTTTACGCACAATCGGTCCTGGGTTCGATGCCAGGAGGTGAAATATTTTGAATTTTAAAAAATCGTAGCTCTCTTAATATCGTACATAGACCATTCAAACGTTCAAAACGAATAGATAATTACAAAATGTAATTGGAAAAAAATCAGCATTTGCCTATGTGTCACGGGTTCGATTCCAGAGCGTCCCGTAAATTGGATTTTTCCCGTTTAAAATACATTGGCCATATTTCCGAAAGCTTTTTTTGACACTTCCCAACCGCGCAGAGGTTCAAAATTTCACAGAGCCATAAAAGGGACCATTCTCACTTAAAAGCGACCGTAATAGTATCGTAAATGGTCGTTGGTTCGATTCTAGGGGGCGTTAACAATAACTTCGTAAGAAATGCATAGGGAATTAAGAACTCATTTTAAGCTACTTCCTGAATGAATTTCCTTTTGAAATCTGGAGTGTTTATAAAGTCAAACATACTCAAGCGAAAGATTACAGTAATTTTAGCAGGATGACCTTAGTTCGACGCCGGGGCGGGGTTTTAGCTGCCAAAAGAAATGCATCGGAAATCAAATTCAGTGCATTTTCAGCTGCGTTAATGCCCTTTACTTAATGTTTAGCAACGTTTGAGCAAAGTAATCTTTCGAAAAATTTTATTATTCACTAACGATAAATTATTGCATTGCTTGCTGTAAGCAAGCGCACCTTTACTCGTATAACATATATATATATAGGATATTAATGTCAGGCCCAAACCGCTTTGGCCACAGAGTCGCCGATTTTTTTCCGTAATGGCCAACTAAATCTCACCTAGGAAAAATTGGGAAACCGACCCTACATAACATGGGTTCGATTCTAGAAGGCCCCAAAAATCGATTTTCCCCATTAAGAATGCATTGGGCCGTTTTTCAAATGATTTTAAAAATACTTTCCATTAACCTAGAAGGATAAGATTTCATGTAGCTATTGCTACTATATATATCTACGGAAAAATGCTATTGCTTACGTCTAATCGGTCATGGGTTCGATGCCAGGAGGTGAAATACTTTCGGATTTTGAAAAATCGTAGCTCTATAAATATAAAATATAGATTATTAAAACTTTTTACACGTATAGATACGTATAAAATGCACTTTGGAAAAAATCAACAGTTGCCTATGTGTCACGGGTTCGATTCCAGAGCGTCCCGTAATCTCGATTTTCCCCGTTAAGAATGCATGGGGCCGTTTTTCAAATAATTTTTAAAATACTTCCCATTAAGCTAGAAGAATAAGATTTCGTGCAGCTATTACTAATATAAATATCTCCGGCATAATGCAATATAACACTCTCAACTGGTCATGGGTTCGATGCCAGGAGGTGAAATATTCTCAAAATTTGAAAAATCGTATCTCTCTTAATATGATACATAGATCATTCAAATTTTTTACACTTATAGGTAAGTATATTATATACCTCGAATAAAATCAATACGTGCCTACGTGTCACGGGTTCGATTCCAGAGCGTCCCGTAATCTCTATTTTCCCCGTTAAGAATGCATGGGGCCGTTTTTCAAATCATTTTAAAAATATTTCCCATTAAGTTAAAAGAATAAGATCTCATGTAGCTATTGCATATATATATATGTCTACGGAAAAATGTAGTATTTTACGTACAATCGGTCTTGGGTTCGATGCCAGGAGGTGAAAAAGTTTCAAATTTTGAAAAATCGTAGCTCCCTTAATATCATAAGTAGATCATTCAAACTTTTTACACCTATAGATACTTACAAAATGTACTTGGAAAAAAATCAGCATTTGCCTATGTGCCACGGGTTCGATTCCAGAGCGTCCCGTAATCTCGATTTTTGTAAATTGGGAATTTACAAATTGGGAAACCGACCCTACCTATCATGGGTTCGATTCTAGGAGGCCCCAAAAATCGATTTTCCCCATTAAGAATGCATTGGGCCGTTTTTCAAATGATTTTAAAAATACTTCCCATTAACCTAGAAGGATAAGATTTCATGTAGCTATTGCTACTATATATATCTACGGAAATATCCTATTGTTTACGTACAAACGGTCATGGGTTCGATGCCAGGAGGTGAAAAAGTTTCAAATTTCGAAAAATCGTAGCTCTCTTAATATGATATTTTGATCATTCAAACTTTCTACAAGTATAGATACGTATATAGTGTACATCGAAAAAAATCAACAGTTGCCTATGTGTCACGGGTTCGATTCCAGAGCGTCCCGTAATCTCGATCTTCCCCGTTAAGAATGCATGGGGCCGTTTTTCAAATGATTTTAAAAATACTTCCCATTAACCTAGAATGATAAGATTTCATGTAGCTAATGCAACTATATATATCTACGGAAAAATGCTATTGCTTACGTCCCACCGGTCAGGGGTTCGATGCCAGGAGGTGAAATACTTTCGGATTTTGAAAAATCGTAGCTCTATAAATATGAAATATAGATCATTCAAACGTTTTACACGTATAGATACGTATAAAATGTACTTTGCGAAAAATCAACAGTTGCCTATATGTCACGGGTTCGATTCCAGAGCGTCCAGTAAACTCGATTTTTCCCGTTTAAAATACACTGACCATATTTCCGAAAGCTTTTTATGACACTTCCCGACCGCGCTGAGGGTCAAAATTTCAGACAGCCATAAAAGGGACCATTCTCACATTAAAGCGACCGTAATAGTATCGTAAATGGTCGTTGGTTCGATTCTAGGGGGCGTAAACTATAACTTCTTAAAAATGCAAAAGGAATTAAGGACTCATTTTAAGGTACTTCCTGAATGAATTTCCTTTTGAAATTCGGGGTGTTTATAAAGGTAATCGTACATAAGGAATAAATGACAGTGATATTCGTAAGATGGCCTTGGTTCGACGCCGGGGCGGGAATAATGCCGCCGAAAGAAATGCATGGGAAATCGAATTTACTGCATTGTCCACTGCGAAAATGTCCTTTACTTAGCATGACTTATCCGAATAGTCTTTCGTAAATTTTTACTTTTTATTAAAAGATATATTTTTCGATTGCTTGCTGTAAGCAAGCGCATCTTTACTCGTAACATATATATATATATAGGATATTAATGTCAGGCCCAAACCGCTTCGGCCACGGAGCCGCCGATTTTTTTAAAAAAAAGCCCACTAAATCTCACTCAGAAAAAATTCGGAAATCCACCCTACCTATCATGGGTTCGATGCCAGGAGGTGAAAAAGTTTCAAAATTCGAAAAATCGTAGCTCTCTTAATATGATATTTTGATCATTCAAACTTTTAACACGTATAGATACGTACCTAATGTACTTTGAAAAAAATCAACAGTTGCCTATGTGTCACGGGTTCGATTCCAGAGCGTCCCGTAATCTCGAATTTCCCTGTTAAGAATGCATGGGGCCGTTTTTCAAATAATTTTAAAAATACTTCCCATTAAGCTAAAAGAATAAGATTTCACGTACCTATTGCTCATATATATGTCTACGGAAAAATGTAGTATTTTATGCACAATCAGTCCTGGGTTCGATGCCAGGAGGTGAAATATTTTTGAATTTTAAAAAATCGTATCTCTCTTAATATCGTACATAGACCATTCAAACGTTTAACAGGTATAGATACTTACAAAATGTAATTGGAAAAAATCAGCATTTGCCTATCTGTCACGGGTTCGATTCCAGAGCGACCCGTAATCTCGATTCTTCCCGTTTAAAATACATTGGCCATATTTCCGAATGCTTTTTATAACACTTCCCAACCGCGCAGAGGTTCAAAATTTCACACAGCCATTAAGGGGACGATTTTCATATAAAAGGTATCCTAAGACTATCGTAAAAGGTCGTTGTTTCGATGCTAGGGGGCGTTAATTAATTCTCCATGTGAATTACATAGGGAATTAAGGGCTCATTTTAAGGTACTTCCTGAATGAATTTCCTTTTACTTTTCGGGGTGTTTATAAAGTCCACCATACTCAAGCGAAAGATTACAGTAATTTTAGCAGGATGACCATGGTTCGACGCCGGGGCGGGATTTTAGCTGCCGAAATAAATGCATCGGAAATCGTATTCAGTGCATTTTCAGCTGCGTTAATGCCCTTTACTTTATGTTTAGCAACGTTTGAGCAAAGTAATCTTTCGAAAAATTTTATTATTCACTAACGATAAATTATTGCATTGCTTGCTGTAAGCAAGCGCACCTTTACTCGTATCTATACATATAGACGCTTCGGGGGGATATATATAACATATATATATATATATATAGGATATTAATGTCAGGCCCAAACCGCTTCGGCCACGAAGCCGCCGATTTTTTTACGTAATGGCCCACTAAATCTCACTCAGGAAAAATTAGGAAATCCACCCTACCTATCATGGGTTCGATTCTTGGAGGCCCCAAAAATCGACTTTCCCCCGTAAGAATGCATGGGGCCGTTTTTCAAACAAATTAAAAAAATACTTTCCATTGAGATAGTACAGTAAAATTTCATATGGCTATTGTAATTATATATGTCTACGCAGAAATGCTATTTTTTACGCGCAACCGGTCATGGGTTCGATGCCAGGAGTTGAAATAGTTTCAAATTTTGAAAAATCCTAGCTCTCTTAATATGATACATAGATCATTCAAACTTTTTACACTTATAGGTAAGTATATTATATACCTCGAAAAAAATCAATACTTGCCTACGTGTCACGGGTTCGATTCCAGAGCGTCCCGT
This sequence comes from Pantala flavescens, assembly GCA_020796165.1. Classification (NCBI taxonomy): domain Eukaryota; kingdom Metazoa; phylum Arthropoda; class Insecta; order Odonata; family Libellulidae; genus Pantala; species Pantala flavescens. The sequence goes on along the minus strand of CM036879.1, from coordinate 49,885,639 downwards.
AATCTCGATTTTCCCCGTTAGGAATGCATGGGGCCGTTTTTCAAATAATTTTAAAAATACTTCCCTTTAATTTAAAAGAATAAAATTTCATGTAGCTATTGCTAATATATATGTCTACGGAAAAATGTAGTACTATACGTACAATCGGTCCTGGGTTCGATGCCAGGAGGTGAAATATTTTCAGATTTTGAAAAATCGTAGCTCCCTTAATATCGTACAAAGATCATTCAAACCTTCTACAAATATAGATACATACAAAGTGTAATTAGAAAAAAATCAGCATTTGCCTATGTATCACGGGTTCGATTCCAGAGCGACCCATAATCTCGATTTTTCCCGTTTAAAATACATTGGCCATATTTCCGAATGCTTTTTACAACACTTCCCAACCGCGCAGAGGTTCAAAATTTCACACAGCCATTAAGGGGACCATTCTCATATAAAAGCTATACTAAGACTATCGTAAAAGGTCGTTGGTTCGATGCTAGGGGGCGTTAATTAATTCTCCATGTGAAATATATAGGGAATTAAGGGCTCATTTTAAGGTACATCCTGATTGAATTTCCTTTTACTTTTCGGGGTGTTTATAAAGTCCACCATACTCAAGCGAAAGATTGCAGTAATTTTAGAAGGATGACCTTGGTTCGACGCCGGGGCGGGATTTTAGCTGCCGAAAAAAATGCATCGGAAATCGTATTCAGTGCATTTTCAGCTGCGTTAATGCCCTTTACTTAATGTTTAGCAACGTTTGAGCAGAGTAATCTTTCGAAAAATTTTATTATTCACTAAAGATAAGTTATTGCATTGCTTGCTGTAAGCAAGCGCACCTTTACTCGTATATATATATATATAACATATATATAGGATATTAATGTCAGGCCCAAACCGCTTCGGCCACGGAGGCGCCGATTTTTTTCCGTAATGGCCCACTAAATCACTCTCAGGAAAAATTGGGAAACCGACCCTAACTATCATGGGTTCGATTCTAGGAGGCCCCAAAAATCGACTTTCCCCCGTAAGAATGCATGGGGCCGTTTTTCAAATAATTTTTAAAAATACTTTCCATTTTTCTAGAATAATGAAATTTCATAAAGCTATTGCTATTATAAGTATCTACAGAAAAATGCTATTTTTTACGTACAAACGGTCATGGGTTCGATGCCAGGAGGTGGAAAAGTTTCGAATTTCGAAAAATCGTAGCTCTATTAATTTGATACCTAGATCATTCAAATTTTCAACACAAATAGATAAGTATATTTTTTACTTCGAAAAAAAACAGCATATCCCTATGTATCATAGGTTCGATTCCAGAGCGTCCCGTAAATTCGATTTTTCCCGTTTAAAATACATTGGCCATATTTCCGAAACCTTTTTAGGGCACTTCCTAGCCGCGCCGAGGTTCTAAATTTCAAACAGCCATTAAGGGGACCATTCTCACTTAAAAGCTCTCCTAAGATAGTCGTAAAAGGTCCTTGGTTCGATTCTAGGGGGCGTTTATTACATATCCATTAGAAATGCATTGGGATTTTAGGATTCATTTTTTAATACTTCCTTTAGGTATTTCCATTTGAAATTTGGTGTGATTATGAAGATAATCATACTTAAACGAAAGATTACAGTGATTTTAGCAGGATGACCTTGGTTCGACGCCGGGGTGGTAATAATGCCGTCAAGAGAATAGCATACGAAATCGAAGTCAATGCAACGTACGCTGCGAAGACGAACTTTAGTGAAAGCTTAGCATGACTTATCCGATTAATCTTTCCAAAAATTGTTAGTTTTATTAAATAATATATTTTCCGATTGCTTGCTGTCAGCAAGCACACCTTTACTCGTATAATATATAGACGCTTCGGGGGGATATATATATATAACATCTATTATATATAGACGCTTCGGGGGGATATATATATATACAGATATATATATATAGGATATTAATGTCAGGCCCAAACCGCTGGGGCCACGGAGCCGCCGATTTTTTCACGTCATGGCCAACTAAATCTCACCTAGGAAAAATTGGGAAACCGACCCTACCTATCATGGGTTCGATTCTAGAAGGCCCCAAAAATCGATTTTCCCCTTTAAGAATGCATTGGGCCGTTTTTCAAATGATTTTAAAAATACTTCCCATTAAGCTAGAAGCATAAGATTTCATACGGTTATTTATATTATATATATCTACGGAAAAATGCTATTGCTTACGTGCAAATGGTCATGGGTTCGATGCCAGGAGGTGAAAAAGTTTCAAATTTTGAAAAATCGTAGCTCCGTTAATATCATAATTAGATCATTCAAACTTTTTACACCTATAGATACGTATGCAATGTACTTTGAAAAAAATCAACAGTTGCCTATGTTTCACGTGTTCGATTCCAGAGTGTCCCGTAATCTCGATTTTCCCCTATAAGAATGCATGGGGCCGTTTTTCAAATAATTTTAAAAATACTTCCCATTAAGTAAGAAAAATAAGATTTCATGTAGCTATTGCTATAATATATATCTACGGAAAAATGCTATTGTTTACGTACAATTGGTCATGGGTTCGATGCCAGGGGGTGAAATATTTTCAAATTTTAAAAAATCATAGCTCCCTTAATATCGTGCATAGATTATTCAAACTTTCAAAACCAAAAGATACGTATATATAGTACTTTGAAAAAAATAAACACTTGCCTAGGTATCACGGGTTCGATTCCTGAGCGTCCCGTAATCTCGATTTTTGTCATAAGGAATGCATTGGCCATATTTGTAAAAGCTTTTTAGGGCACTTCCTAGCCGCGCCGAAGTTCAAAATTTCAAACAGCTATTAAGGGGACCACTCTCATTTAAAAGATACCCTAAGATAGTCGTAATAGGTCCTTGGTTTGATGCTAGGGGGCGTTAATTAATTCTTCATGTGAAATACATAAGGAATTTAGGGCTCATTTTAAGGTACTTCCTGAATGAATTTCCTTTTGCAATTCGGGGTGTTTATAAACTCCACCATACACAAGCGAAAGATTACAGTAATTTGAGCAGGATGACCTTGGTTCGACACCGGGGCGGGATTATAGCTGCCGTAAGAAATGCATCGGAAATCGTATTCAGTGCATTTTCAGCTGTGTTAATGCCCTTTACTTTATGTTTAGCAACGTTTGAGCAAAGTAATCTTTCAAAAAATTTTATTATTCACTAAAGATTAATTATTGCATGGCTTGCTGTAAGCAAGCGCACCTTTACTCGTATATATATATATATAACATATATATATATATATATATATATATAGGATATTAATGTCAGGCCCAAACCGCTTCGGCCACGGAGCCGCCGATTTTTTTAGGTAATGGCCCACTAAATCTCACTCAGAAAAAATTCGGAAATCCACCCTACCTATCATGGGTTCGATTCTAGGAGGCCCCAAAAATCGACTTTCCCCCGTAAGAATGCATGGGGCCGTTTTTCAAACAATTTTAAAAAATACTTCCCATTGAGATAGATCAATGAAATTTCATATGGCTATTGCAATTATATATATCTACGCAAAAATGCTATTTTTTACGCGCAACCGGTCATGGGTTCGATGCCAGGAGGTGGAAAAGTTTCGAATTTCGAAAAATCGTAGCGCCCTTAATATCGTACGTAGATCATTCAAACCTTCTACAAATATACATACATACAAAATGTAATTAGAAAAAAATCAGCACTTGCCTATGTATCACGGGTTCGATTCCAGAGCGACCCGTACTCTCGATTTTTCCCGTTTAAAATACATTGGCCATATTTGCGAAAGCATTTTATGACACCTCCCAACCGCGCAGAGGTTCAAAATTTCACACAGCCATTAAGGGGACCATTCTCATATAAAAGCTCTCCTAAGATTATCGTAAAAGGTCGTTGGTTCGATGCTAGGGGGCGTTAATTAATTCTTCATGTGAAACACATAGGGAATTTAGGACATATTTTAAGGTACTTCCTGAATGAATTTCCTTTTGCAATTCGGGGTGTTTATAAAGTCCACCATACTCAAGCGAAAGATTACAGTAATTTTAGCTGGATGACCTTGGTTCGACGCCGGGGCGGGATTTTAGCTGCCGAAAGAAATGCATCGGAAATCGTATTCAGTGCATTTTCAGCTGCGTTAATGCCCTTTACTTAATGTTTAGCAACGTTTGAGCAGAGTAATCTTTCGAAAATTTTATTATTCGTTAAAGATAAATTATTGCATTGCTTGCTGTAAGCAAGCGCACCTTTACTCGTATATATCTATACATATAGACGCTTCGGGGGGATATATATATATATACGAGTAAAGGTGCGCTTGCTTACAGCAAGCAATCGAAAAATATATCTTTTAATATAAAGTAAAAGTTTACGAAAGACTATTCGGATAAGTCATGCTAAGTAGAGGACATTTTCGCAGTGGACAATGCAGTAAATTCGATTTCCCATGCATTTCTTTCGGCAGCATTATTCCCGCCCCGGCGTCGAACCAAGGCCATCTTACGAATATCACTGTCATTTATCGCTTATGTACGATTACCTTTATAAGAACCCCGAATTTCAAAAGGAAATTCATTCAGGAAGTACCTTAAAATGAGTCCTTAATTCCCTTTGCATTTTTTAAGAAGTTATAGTTTACGCCCCCTAGAATCGAACCAACGACCATTTACGATACTATTACGGTCGCTTTAATGTGAGAATGGTGCCTTTTATGGCTGTGTGAAATTTTGACCCTCAGCGCGGTCGGGAAGTGTCATAAAAAGCTTTCGGAATTATGGTCATTGAATTTTAAACGGGAAAAATCGAGTTTACGGGACGCTCTGGAATCGAACCCGTGAAACAAAGGCTAATGCTGATTTTTTCCAAAGTACATTTTATACGTATCTATACGTGTAAAAAGTTTGAATGATCTATATTTCATATTTATAGAACTACGATTTTTCAAAATCCGAAAGTATTTCACCTCCTGGCATCGAACCCCTGACCGGTTGGACGTAAGCAATAGCATTTTTCCGTAGATATATATAGTTGCATTAGCTACATGAAATCTTATCATTCTAGGTTAATGGGAAGTATTTTTAAAATCATTTGAAAAACGGCCCCATGCATTCTTAACGGGGAAGATCGAGATTACGGGACGCTCTGGAATCGAACCCGTGACACATAGGCAACTGTTGATTTTTTTCGATGTACACTATATACGTATCTATACGTGTAGAAAGTTTGAATGATCAAAATATCATATTAAGAGAGCTACGATTTTTCAAAATTTGAAACTTTTTCACCTCCTGGCATCGAACCCATGACCGTTTGTACGTAAACAATAGCATATTTCCGTAGATATATATAGTAGCAATAGCTACATGAAATCTTATCCTTCTAGGTTAATGGGAAGTATTTTTAAAATCATTTGAAAAACGGCCCAATGCATTCTTAATGGGGAAAATCGATTTTTGGGGCCTCCTAGAATCGAACCCATGATAGGTAGGGTGAACTTTGTGAATTTATTGCTACTATAGTATACAACCGATAGGAATTGTTTTTACATCAAACTAAGTATAATTATATTAACTTCTAGTGAGTTTATTTTGTCTCTGTAGATTGAATTCTTAATCTACTGCAAGAAAAAATATAATTAAAGGTAACCATTAAAACTTTTTCGAGTTCTGTCATTTATGCGAAACATGCAAGGCAAAGGTACAACTTACAGCAATGCAATTTCAGACTGAGTAGCATCTTAACTAGCTCCTAGTGGTATTTTTAATTATTTAATAATTAGTGTTATTTATTTAATTAAGCACAAATTTGAAAAATATTTATCTTAGAGTTTTACCAACAAAATCCATTATTTCTTGTGCAGAAATTAAAGACGCTAGGATGTGCCCTGTTCCCCATCTCAATCGTTAATACCCTGTACATATGCTCTAATAGAAAAAATAACTTTGGATAGGAATTACTTAAAAAATGTTTTCTATTATCTACAAAATATAACACACAAATGTAGGAATTACATTACAATGCTGTGTGCATTACCATTTCTCTATAAACATTCTTAGAATTCCTTTAATTTCAGGGCTCTAAACTAGTTTTACCATTAATTTAGTTGCTCCTGCAAGCCTTATTTTCAGATAGAAAAATTAATTGCTCAAGATTTATTATCATTAGTCTATATTTACTATCATGTATTCTACTTTTACATAAACTGGGATTATTTCTTACTTTAAGCTGCATATTGTGCTGCCACCTTTTACATTGATTACTTGTCTACTTCTTAAGTGAGACTCGATAAGTTTATGCACTATAAATAAATTGTCACTCATTTCTTTCTTCTCAACCTTCTGAGAATACAGCAGTTAAACTCTTTGTCTTTTGTTTTTCCACAAGGAATTTGAGTTAATATTTATCACTTGGTTTACCCAGTTGAGCAGTAATTCAGGTAAAGCTTTCCTTAAAGCTAAATTGAAAATAACTAGCTTGAAAAGAACTGCTTTCCAGAACTGCATTCTAAGATGAATAGTCTCCTCTAAGTCTTCTACCTTCAGGATCAAATGGACTGCGCATATGGAGGGAAGCATCATAGAGGGTGCCCATCACTTCTATCTGGTATTTCCCACTTTCAAGAAAATTTTTTGTAACAGTTTTTCCTTCTGGATGCCTTACATATCTATTTATGAAAATAAGAACATCAGTTTATAATCAATTACATGTATATGAGGTAAAATATAAGTTAAAATTAACTTGGTATATATAATAAGTAACTTAGATTTAAAAGCCTTTCCTTATGCTTGAATGTTGAAATAATTACAATGTATTTATCTCAAGCTTACTTGGTGGATAGCACGTAAAGAGGTTTCTTGGGTTTCCAACAAGGTCACTTCTGACACAGTTGTCACCTAAATTTTATTCTTTGCCATTTAGGTCTGTGAAATTTAGAATAAAATAAACTTATTGGCCCAGATGTGGCTATATATAAAACATAGATTAGGCTAGAAAATAGTTCTTATGGTCAATTTTTAAAATAGATTAATCATCTGAGCCATTTTTTCATTAAAGCCCTGATTCCATAGTATATGAAAACTTTCTATCTTATTGGAATTTTAAAAAAATTTCTATTGGAAAGTTCTACAATTCAGTCCTTTTTGAATGTACCCCTTTACTTTCCTGTGTTGAAAACAGATCTACTAATGAGAACTGTTTACTTTAGCCAGATTTACACTAATTTCTTAATTATCATTCCTCTTTAATATGCCTAGTTCCTCCTCCCAGAAATATTCAATATATCCAATGATGTATTTTCAGTTAAGTTAAATAAACAAAATATTCAAACAATTTTTGCATCAACTTTTTATTTTGTCTTCATTTGTTGCCTATGTGTAAAACTACTAATGGTGACTACAGTGTAAGAACAATTACTCACCCATAACCTATACTTTTTTTCAGGGAAAATCCATACTCTGCACGTCTGAGAAAACCAACTACATCTCCATCTCTCCAAATAGTCTCTAGGCCCCATAGTGGCACCTTCCTATTTATGATTATATTTAACAAAATTTCTCATCATGAGCATGATATAAATTAAATGAAGGTGTATTAATAATCCACAACAGGTGTTAATGACAGTAGGATAAATTGAATTCAACATTCTAAGATAAAGTGTTATGAATATCTTTGTATTGGCAACTATAGTTCCCTCTGCTTTTATTATAGTATCCAAGTGAAGTGCCAAAACATAGATTTCAAAGAGTTAAAAGGTTATCTGGTTGGTGTCCAATCACTCTTGGCCATAAAAGCAAATACTCATAGAGGCAAAAAGCCCTCTTAAAAATTATTATGGACAACAAGGTTCAGTTTAACAGACAAACTGTCACACAACTATGTTCTCAGAAGAAAGTGATATATAAAAAGAGTCCAAAGTAACTAACGTTCTTGCTTAATTGTAAAGTAACTTACATGTTCATTTTTCTTTGATAAAATTTTAATACAGCAAGTAGTCTACTATCTTAAATATTGCTTTTAAGACCAATTAATTTTATTATGCAATGTCTCAAGTTGTCACTATATGTTCTAAAAATCTCTCAAGAATTAATAATGAATCTGCCAAAGTCAAAACTAGAAAGGAAATAACTTTGGAAAGTCATGTAAAAACATAAGAGATACTAAAATTTACATCTTGAGATACAGTAATGTATTTAACATACTTAAAGAATAAATGTTGCATTACTCTAGGATAATGCATTTACAATTATTACATATTATTTCATCTCATAAATAATTTGAGATTAAAATATATAGTTTGATGTAATGATAATTTAATTACTTGTAGATTGATTACGTATTACAATTATCAAATAGGATTTAAAATTTAAAGTCAATCCATGATAAGATGAGAGAAACTTACTCTTCCATACTAAAGAAAACAAGACGTTTAAATGGACCTTGTTTACGCATCATATCAATAGCTTTCTTTCCGAGGTATTCTCCAGTTTTACGACAGGTAAATCCAAGGCCAGCCTCCAATGGATTGTCATCAGACCTCAAATCAGCATTCCAGAGATGATATCCTATAAGATAGCAGGAATTCATATTTGTATGCACTTTTGCTAAGAAATGCCACAAAATGCCAATCATGAATCTTTCATTATAAGTTTTTCATAGAGGGCTACTAAAATACAAATCTTTTGATGTAACAAGTTTTATCAGATTTTCAGATATCGACTGGAAAAATTACGGAGTAAAGAAAAGAGCCCGGGATGCCGATTCGTGTAAAACTTTACTAAATATGATGTAAAAGAATTCTCTCAGTCAAACGGTAAAATCACCAACCAGAGAAGAAAGTATTCTCGATCTTCTTATGATCAACTTTCCAGAGCGTGTGAAAAACGTTTCCATCGACGAAGGACTTGGTGACCATAAAGGCGTATTCGTAAATATAGACATAGAATTAATTAAACATAAGAAGCCCAAACGGAAAATTTACCTTTTCTCAAAAGCAAATTTGAAGGCTTCGATGAGGCTCTTTTAAGTAATTTTCATTCATTTAAATCGCGGGTAACTAATATGTCTCCCGACGTAACTTGGAACGCCTTCGTGGAAACAATGCGTAATTTTATAGATTCATATATACCGTCGAAACTTTCAAAAAATAACTGCGAACCAAGGTGGTACGACAAAGAGGTTAGAAAAGCTCTGCGGAAACAGAGAACTCTCCATAGAAAAGCAAGGGCTCACATAGGAATAGAGCAGTAAGAACAGAACGCAGTTGTATCGTCATTATTAGATGAATATAAACAGGCGAAATCCGAAACCAAACGTGCCATGCGTAATGCCCTTCGTAACTTTAAGCAAAAATTTCTCGTAGATAGTTTAACAGAAGATCCTAAAGCGTTCTGGTCATACGTTAGAGAAACGCAAGGAAAACCTCAAACCGTAAATTCATTAAGGCTGCTGTAGCGCTCATTTGCAAGTTACATATGCAGGAACGCCTTCCGGACCTGGGGATTACTTAATGTCGACCTTCGATAGGTTTCTAATTCCAGTAACAATTAATTCCAACTTGCTCATTTTGGTGATGACGCGAATTGGAAAATCTTTAACGCGACCGTCATCTAGTGTGAAACATTTTTTAAAGTGCCTATTTAGAATGTTCGCCTTATCACGGGTATCTGTTACTGTGCCTCAATTATCGTCAATGACGTGGGAAATGGTTGACTGTTTGCCTCTGGTCTCACGAACGTATGACCAGAATTCTTTAGGATTTCTCTCCAATGATTCGCGCAATGTTACGGATCTGAACGCTTCAAATTCGCTGCGGACTTCGTTATCGGCTTTAGTTTTGGTTTTTAAATACATATATACGCCGATGATATTTGTATTCGTCACTATTCGTTTGGAATGCCTTCATGCGGGAACATAAAATTCTCTGTTTTCTTTGAAGGGAACGTAGTTTCAGTTTTACCCATCGCGGTTCCTTTCGATCTCGCACTATTTTGGTCGGAACGAATTTCGAAGTACCTTCACGGAGGATACGGATAAACTCAGACCAGCTGTCGTCTACCGAGTGATTTTGAAGAAAACTAACGAATGAATATGTATGTATATAACGTAAGAAACAAAACTAGTTTTCGTTAGTCAGCACAAACACTTAGATGTTACATTCGGTAGAAATTTATCGTTTAAGGCTGCTGTAGCGCTCGCCGAAAACGGCCGTTTTAGCCTGTCTCATTTCCCAAATTACGACATAAATATTCATTGTAGAGATTTCCGGTTTTCAGCATTTGCAAATGATCGAAACCTTACTTTGAGTTTTTAGAATTTAAATTTAAATCCTTTTATGGACGTTGAATGCTTTGGAATTCGGAAAAATAAGCTTCTTTTTCATCACAATTCACTCGCTTACTATGAAAAAATTTGAAAAAATAAACAGACAAAACCCGACATCAAATCTTGCTATAACGGTATGTGTAAACATATATGGGGGTTACAGATCAAAATCAGCTGTAATTGGGGAATTGGAACACCTCTGTCGAGGTAGCTGATTGCTCGACCTCTACACAGCCTGAAAGTAGGGGAAAGGACTCGGAGGGTAAATTCTCCGAGAGACGGCGATCAGGGTGGCAGCCGTGTTCTTATATTTTTGAAGTGAAGTGGTGAAGGAGGCCGAACTAAGTGTTTAGATAAGTCCATTCGCTATGTAATCCAGACGACTATTAGCGTACGAATTTAGTTACAATGTTGCGGGCACCTGGACTGTAGTTCGTCGCTTCGTCCTTGGAACGTGAATGTGACAATCGAGCATTGCGCAGAAATACACTTTTCCCGACCAGTGCCTTATAACAGTAACATATTATAAATATTCGGATAAATTGCCTATAAATAAATAGATTGTCGGATCGGTCTAGATAGTAGAGGGGTCGCATAATTTCAATTATGTCTTCCGAAAACGTACTTTCTCTAAACTTATCTAATAAACGCAATCTGGCTGCTAATATTCTATCTGCTAATGTTTCCCAACCTGCGTCTGATGATAGTTTCGTTACGCTTGCCTTCTTATCGTAGCAATTCTTTAAAAATCTTATTGCTTTACGTTGAACCTTTTCTAGTTCGCGGGTACTAATTTCGTCCGCGGGATCCCAAATACTAGATGCGTATTCTAGTTGTGGTCTTACTAACACGAAGTTACAATGCTCTCTCACTCTTTCGTCGCTTTTACCTACATTACGCCTAATAAAGCCGAGATGCTAGGACGAATCGTTTTATGAATTCCTTCTTCCCGCGCACGATATGCGACAACAATAGACTAATATACGCGGTAAAATGGAATAGGTGTTTACACCCCCTGCCACACGCCGAAACGCGGCCTGCAGGGTACGTACTTATGTATATGTAGATGTACATTACTTTTATTGGCAGGGTCACTTACTCTACATGTGCATTCAAGGCGAGGCCTGACTAGCGCAAATTAACATCGCTCGCGAACTTTTTCTACACTCTTACCGACTACCCTCTTAACAAATCCGAGCCTACTTTGACTTCCGGAAGCCTTTGATACTGTCGATCATAGTCTACTTTTGGTTAAACTTTACAACCTTGCAATCAGTGGCTCATTGTTCATGATTATGCACATCTATCTTCGCGGTCGTTCTCAAAGAGTAGAATTGATAGTATCTTATTGTCAAGTGCAAATGTTACCTCCGATGTCCCTCAGGGTTTCATCTTAGGACTTCTGCTTTTCAACCAATGAGTTATCAATCATATATTAATCCAAGCATCTTCTCCTCTTCTGTATATCTATACACTAATGACTGTAAAATCTTCAAGAAACTAGATAGTCTACAGGATACCCTTCAACTTCAGAAGGATATAGAAAGTTTTTTCAGCGTCGTCAGAAATAGCATTTATATCCAAATACCAGTAAATCGAAAGTTTTGCCCTTCGCAAGTCCTTCCGATTACACCCTAACAAGATGAATGGAATCGAACTCGAAAGAGTAAACTCAATCAACGATCTTGGAGCACTGCTTGACTCCAAATTGAATTTCAAATCTTCACCTGAAGAGCCTTTGTTTACATGCATTCCGTCTTTTGTTTTATTAAGCGCAACTCGTTTAGAAAGTTCTCCGTAAAAACCATCACTATTTCGTACACAACATTGGTCCGTCCCATTTTGGAATTCACGTCTTTGGTATGGAGTCCCTGCTACCAAACACAAATTGATGAGTCCAGAAAAGATTGTTAAATGGCTGTTGTAAAGTCAGAATCAAATACAGGGGAGATGATAATCGATCCCTATGTAAATATATCGGCATCCAACTACTGTGGGTTAAACGAAGAATGTTTAATTTATCCTTTGCTCACAAGATTCTAAAAGACGCAATTGATTGCTACGCACTCTTTGGAATAGCTGTGCCATCTCTCAAAATGAAAAGGATGAAAAACATGAAAAGGTTCCCCACTCAAGAAAAAGTTTTCCCCTATTCCTAGAATCAACTGTGAATCACTTTTTTGGTTCCCTTGCAGATATAAACTTTTCTTTCGCAATTCTCTTCACTCCATAAGGAGAAAGGAGTATTCCATATTTAGTGCAAAATTTTAAATCATGCTGCTCTTTTTTTCTTCTTTTTCTTTACTTAATTCTTATTTATATTTTTTATATTCTGAGCTCTTTTGTGTTCAAGGTTTATTGTAAAGCATGTGATTGGGTAATCTGTTTGCGTTAAAAAAATTATTGTTACTATTATTATTGTTACTATTATTAATGTTACTATTATTATAGTTATTATTATAATTGTTAGACTGTTTCTTTACTACTTGTGCAATTTTGATATAACTGAGGTAATTGTGTGATAATGTGTTAGAATTATATGCTTTAGAAAAATTATGTTAAGTTTTAGGATCAATGATTCTTTAATAATTGTAGAATAGTATAATATAGCATATTTGAAAAATATAACTATACAAGCTGTGCCTGCGCCTAACAGGCGCGCGAGATTTAAGTAATAATTTCTCAAATTTTCAGGACGAATGGATGTATGGTTTCTGAGTCTATAGTGTACAGACAGACAGACACACAACACACACTAATCAAGTATACAATTGTGAAATTTGTTAACAAAGTAGGTAACGTCATTAACTCACCAAGTTGTGCAGTACATTCAATCTCTCGAATTTATCCCGATTTCATTTTCATTTAATATCAAAAACCGTTTACTCTACGAAAGTATACGTAAATATTTACGTTGCTATAAACAAACATCATTTACATACTGATTTCTCAATGCGTTCTTAAGAGTAAATTCAACAATCACATTCGTAGTAACTAAGAAATAGTTTGTTTACAGCCTCAAAATTATCTTCTAATTTTTCCAAATTCTCGTAATTTCTGATCGTGAACTATATTTCATGACCAACATAAGAAACTTTATTCAATTTCACTTCTTTTGGTGCTACTTTCAAATCCATACGTGGGTTATTTCTAATTTAATTTTGCAAAAGAAAGGAAGCATGCAAGTAATAAAATCTAAGTTTACATGTATTTCTTACGAGAACACCGTAAACACCGGACACACACCAAACGGATTTTATACATATAGAAGATATATAACACCTGAATATATCAGCTCGCTGACAAAACCGGTCGAGCAACAGTAATAGTTTTTGAATTTTATACCTGAGAGCGGGTCCGGATCAATCCGAATTACGCTTACGGGTCTGGGAGTCTTGAGCAAAAAAGTAACAATGATTAGCAATCGGAGCGCTAAATCAATTACTCTCTCGGTTATAAAATTCAAATCTAAAGTTCTGTTCAAGATATCGACTCAGAATAACCTGTAAATGAAAATAACAACATTTATCTCAATTTCTCTTGCGACAAGTTTTTCGTAACGTAAGAAACAAAAAATTTTTAGGCGATGTATAAATTTGACTGCACGATCCAATTTTTCGGAAGTTGCGTTCCACTTAAATTATTTTTCACTAAATTATTATCACTCAAAATTTAATATAAGTTGACTTTTATGTATTCATAAGGTATAAAGAGTAATCTAAGAAAAAACTAGCACTTAATGTTAGATAGGATGAGAGAAATGGCAGTTTTAGTAATGTTCACGGCCGGTAAGGTGACCATTTTTTTTCATTCCGCTATAAAATTTATTTCTTTGGTTATAAAGTTGAAAAGTGTTGATCAACATGTAGAACCATCCTTTCTTATCCAAATTCTATAAAAAAATTGGAAAAAATCCACCAAATTAAGTTGAATTTATTAATTTTATCCGTACAAGTACGTCAGAAATAATTAACTGACGTCTTTGGAGAGGCTACGTTGCTCCCTTATGGGAATTTACGTGCATTTATTTCCCCATAAACTTCCCGTACTGCCAGCTTTTGTAGAACGGACTATAGAGTGCCTACACTCCTTCCCTCCCTCTCTGCGTTCACCTTCGTTAGCCGAACTTGTCCGTCACCAAAGTAACACTTATTATTCTAAATAACTCTAAATAACTTTTTGAGATATGAGCTGGAGCTCAGGCCATATTTTTATTCAAGATACGAGCCCAAATTCGTGTTTCCGGAGAGTCCAGCTAGTTGGTGCGCAGGGTGGAGCATCATCCGCGAAAATCTCTCGCTCACTTGCAAGTGTTACCCGCTTGAATCAAAGTGTATCTTCTGCGCTGTAATCATTTTTGCGTGATTACTGAACTTTTTTTTACAGTACAGAAAGTGCAGCCAAGAAGGCAGAAACAAGTGATAGTTAAATTTATGGTTAATGTTAATTTTAGTTTAAGTTTAAAGTTAAGAGCACTGTTTTAAGTATTTTCTTTTATTTGAAATAAATAAATGGTAGTTTTAGTTTAAAGTTACAAAAATAGTTTTTAGTTTAAAAAAAAGCACCGTTTACGTATGTGTCTAGAGTGCCCTCCTCCTCGCCGTTCACCTTCGTTAGCTGAACTTGTCTGTCAACAAAGTAAGACTATTCTAAATAACTCTTTTATTTCCTTGTTTCATAATTTTTTAAATTTTTAATTACTTACCACATATTAACGGTTTACTTAATGCTTTTAATTAGTTAATTTTTCTCTAAAATTTACCCGTATGTGTCTAGAGTGCTCCTTCCCTCCTCCTCGCTGTTCACCTTCGTTAGCCGAACTTGTCCGTCACCAAAGTAAGACTATTATTCTAAATAACTATTTTATTTGTTTGTTTCATAATTTTGTTATGTATTTATTAATTATACATGTTTATTTGTTAATTAAAAACATATCTTTATTCATAATTTACAATGTTTTGGGGATATTTCATAGGTCCGGAACGGATTAATGGCATTTTAATAACTTTCAATGGGGAAAAATGCTTCGAGATACGAGCAATTTGACATACGGTTACGGAACGAATTAAACTCGTATCTCGGGGTACCACTGTATATCAGTATTCCTATCATATGAATGGATGTGTAAGTGGTCAATTTGTCATTTATGCTAAACTAAATTTTTCTTTCCTTTTCAAATTCAAAAGTTTTCCAACTCAATAAAAATGCATATCAGATTATATAGACTGTTAATAAAATTTCCAATAAAAATTGTCATTTTATTCCTTTTCTTTCTGAAAGGGGTGATGCATACTGATATAAGTAATTTATTGTCTCATGATTATATTAAGCATTGACTCTTCAGTCACTTTTTCCTTCTCAGATTAAAAAATAAATGATGGATTCATAGCTTACCTTTTTCGTGACTTAAAGAGTCCAATGCTCTGTAGCCAGCATGTTTTATACCAAATTCACTTCCAATGCGACAAATGACTCTTAGGACAGGAACACAGGCGTCTGAAGGAAGGTGTAATTCCCATCCTAGCTCTCCAACAAAACTAATTCGTATAGCTCTTGCCAATACATGAGGTTTACCTCTTCCAATATTGATTCTGATTAGTTGAGATGTGGATAATGGAAAAGATTCATCATCTAAAGGAACATCCACAATTTTATCGAGTAGAGCACGGCTGTAAGATAAAATTGTTAATAATAAGTATTAGATTTACGGATGAAAATAATCAGCTAAACTTATAAAATAGGATAATGTAATTCATAATCATGCACAAAAGTGTATTAGATACATTAACCCATTGCTGATTATTTATATATAGATATTTTTTCTCTATAATTTAAGCATTATTTAAAAATCGGGTAATTTAATTCATAATCTTGCCACTCTCTATGCCACGTTACTTCTGTTATTTTTTGACATATTTGATGATATCTCTGTTCCATTGGTCCTTTGTTCTCAGTTCACGGTCTCTTCTCATGGTATCCAGTTGAGAACAGCTGACGTCCAACTGTTGTCGTTTCTTCTTGCCACATGTCCTCATCCATTCTAGACTTTATCTCCTCTATTAAATAACTCCTGTCATCTTCCTCACCCTCATACTATGCTTCCTATCTCTTCTTGTGATCCCAAGCATTCAGTGCTCCACACTCCTTTGAGTGATCTGCAGGTGCTGAGTTAATGTTGCATTCAGAACCCACATTTCACTACGGTACTTCAGGACAGGGAGAATGATTTCATTGAAGACCTTCTTTTTCAGTTCCATCGGTATTCTTGACTTAAAAATGTTTGAGTTCCTTCCAAAGGCACTCCAACCCAGTTTGATTCATTGGTTTATTTCCTTGTCACAAGTCGTCCAAGGTACGAGCACACTCCCAGTGTGGTTTCTTCAAGATTTATAAGCACTTGCTTTGCAGCGGAATTATACATTACCTTCTTTCTTGCTGAAGTTTATCCTGTCCTGAGTCCTGTATTTTTCCTGCCATATTTTGCTGTTGAAGCCAATTCCTCTCCATTCTTGGCAAAAAGTACGATATCATCTGCATAACGTATGTGACTTATGAAATTTACCTGCAGGGTTTTTTCCTCCCAGGCTCAGGTTTTGAAGATTTCTTCGAGAACAGCTGTGAAATGAATGGGTGAAAGGCAAATCACACTGTCTTACCCCTTTTCCGTTCTTGAATGCTTAAATTCCTTCATGTGACATTACTGAAGCAGTGGCATTGTTATAAATGTTAAGATGAATGTATTCCTCTTCCACCCCTTGTCTCTCTAGGGCTTGTAGTATGGATGAGGTACTTACGGAGTCGAAAGCCTGTGCATAGTCCACAAAACACGGAACTAACGGAATCTCGATAAACGTTGATATTTTCCTTTAGTGTATGGATGTGGTCCATCATACTGTAACCTCTTCAGAATCCGGCTCGTTCTCCCAGCTGCATTGCTGAAAGCGTTGTCTTCAAACGTTCACATCCTCATCAATGTTTTGTTAATAACTGGGAGGAGACTGATGGGGCGGTAGTTGTTCAAATCCTCCTTGTTTCCTTTTAAGGACAATCTTTGTATGGTTCCAATCTTTGTGTATTTTTCCTTTCTCTAAAACATTTAGTAAATGCTTCCGCTAAGATGAGAGCAATTTCTGTCTCTCCAAACTAAAAAATTCCTTTCATACTCCATCTGCTCCACTAGCTTCTCTGCTCTTCATCCTTTTAAAGCTGCAGTTAATTAATTCTTCTGGTAGAATCGAAGGTATGAATCTATATTTTTTTATATCTTGGTTTTTCTCTTCACAATTATGTTTCCTTGTGAAGGCAACTGAAGTATTCTTTTCCAGTCTTCAGTATCGTATACCTGATGGTGATTGTTGTGCCATCTTTTTCTGTATGTCCAAAATCTGTTTCTTCCCAATCGTTTACCGAATCGCTTCTTTCACAATCCTTTGGTTGAAATTTCAGTTGTCCTATATAATTGCTCTTCTGATCGACTTGCGAATCTTGATATGCCATTTCTTTTAGTGTCTGAGTTCTTCAGTCCCCTTTTATCAATCTACAGGTTTTATCTCTGTTTATCTTTTGGTACTTTAGGAGAACTTCATGCTTCCTCCATCAGAATTTAGTGACTTTCTCTTCCAAATCTTCCTCCTTAAGAGCTGGGATTCTATTTTTTGGCTCTAGCAGGAATGCTTCCTTGCTCTCTTCTGTTTCTGAATACTTACCTCATTTCTCTAGTTAGAAGTCAATTTCTTGCATTCCGTTTGGATATTGATCTTCATTCTACATATCACTAGCCTATGGTCACTCCCTGTTATGAAGTTGTTCAAAACCTTGCAGTCATGTACTGTATAGAGCTTGTTCACCAATATGTCGTCTACTTCATTTTTTACTTCATCAGAGATTCTCCATGTCCGCTTCCTAGGAGGGTTTTTCTTGAAGTATTAGCTACTTGCATATTGTTGCATTCTACTAACTCTACCGTGGGTAGAGTTAGCAGAATGCAACAATATTGTCTGGCAAAAGATTTATTGGCCTACTCGAGCGTTGATCATTCAAACTTCCTACACTTACAAAAACGTATATACGTACTTTTAAAAATATTGGCAATTCCCCATGAGTCATGAGTTCGATTCCAGTGCGACCCGTAATCTCGAATTTCCCCATAAGAAATACATGGGCTAGATTTCCGAAAAGCTTTAAGGGCACTTTCCGTTGGAGTAGAAGATTTAAATTTCATACATGCATCGATAAGCCACATTTATATATAAAGTTTCCGTAAAAATGTCGTAAATGGTCGTTAGTTTGGTTGGGGACGTTTACTGTATCTCCATAAGAAATGCATTGGGAAACTGGAACGCCTTTTCAGGCACTTCCTGTATGAATTTCCTTTTGAAATTTGGTGCGTTTTCAAATACAGTCATACTCTAGCGAATTATTAAAATATTTTTCGCAGGATGGCCTTGGTCCGACGCCAGGGCGGTAATGATGCTGCCTAAAGAAAAGCATGAGAAATCAAATTCAGTGCATTGTACGATGCGACAATGTCCTTAAGTTTATGTTTAGCAATGTTTGAACAGAGATATCTTCCAAAAAATCTTATTTTCCAAAAAAAAAATATATTAAAGGAATGATTGCTATGAGCAAGCTTAAGGAAAAAATATCTTTTAATAAGACATATATATCATATAACGCATATACATTTTTCGGAACATTATTCTTCTTACTCATTGCAAAAATAAACTAAAGTGCCTTTTCGCAGCGTACATTGCATTGATTTCTATTTCCTATGCATTTCTTACGGCAGAATTATTCCCGACCCGGCGTCGAACCAAGAATATTCTGCTTAAAATACTTTAATTATTCGCTTGAGTATGATTGTCTTTATAAAAAATCAAATTTCAACAGGAAATTCATTCAAGAAATGCCTCAAAAAAAGCTTCTATTTCTCAATACAAGTAGATATAGTTAACGCTCCCTAGAATCGAACCAACGACCGTATTCGATATTCTTACGGAGGTTTGTGCAAGTTTTTCACACACCCCTTCATTGCTAGTGTTTTCCTGCAGTGGATATTTTCCCTGAGAATTTTCTTAGTTTTTTATATCCACTCAAATCTCTCTTATAATAATTATTTTAATCATCTCTTTCTATTTTTTTTGTACTTTAAACTTTTTTTAAAGAGGTTAGATGGAAGAAGAGACTTTTTAGTCTCCTCTTCCTTGAACGTTTCTTCTCTGAATCTATTTAGTAAATCTAGTCCACGCTTTAATCTTCTCTGTTTCTAATGATTCCCATCCTTGAGCATTCTAGTGTCGCTCATAAGTTAATCGTTGCAATGTTTCAAGAAAGTATCACCTTACGTTGGACCTTTTCTAATTCGCGTACATTACGTTTATCGGCAGGGTTCCCATACACTTCACAGATATTCGAGGTGTGGTCTGACTAGCGCAAAGTAACATCGCTCGCGAACATTTTCTACGCTCTTACTGACCTCTTCAGTAAGTAACTCTTCAGAGCTTCTTAACGAATCTGATTTTCTTTAAAGCTTTTTCACATTTATTACGGGTAGTAATACTTGCATAGTCAATCTCAAATAAATTGTACATCGACTGTTAAATTCATTTGACTTAGTTCCCGCACATTAAAATTTTACAAGGGGTTAAAGTAGAACAAATATTGAGAAAAACGGCCGTTTTCGATTTTTAGCAGAAATCTTCAATTTCAAACCAACGCTGAACCAAAATGAATAAAAGGATCGGGCAAAAAAACTTTTTCACGTTATAAACCTATTCTTCATGCTTCATAGTACTCAATTTAAATGATCATACTTGAAAGTATGACTACTATTTTATGACCCTTATTTTAGAGGCGATTTTTGCATAAAGCGAGGAAAATAGTTGTGATGAAAATCGATGTACAAAGAGTTACTTATACCACAGTACTCGTGAAAGCTTCCTGAAGAAGCATCTGAAATAAAATCCTGCGCATTTTTGCGCCTTGCGGCTTCTTCCCCAAATTGAAAAAGCCTATGAAAGACGATTTGCAACGATTGCGGAGATTAAGGCTGCATCCCCGGAGGAGGGCAATACCCAAAAGTGCAGAAATGTTTTGACGACTGGAAAAATGCGCTAGTGCATTGTATCGGAGGGGAATTATATGGAAGTGGATCACATAATTTTGGATAAATAAATGAATATTTTTTTATAAAAATGGAAAGTCACCTTACTTTTTGATTACTTCTCGTATTATCATACCATGCAGTTTCATTTCCACCAACTGTTTCTACTTATTCCATATTTTTAAAAGTTCCAACAATTGAGATAAATCTTTTGTTCATCTGATCCAGTTATTCTTAAAAAGCACCTTGGATTTTTACAATCAAGAAGGGCTCAATGAATGCATGGAACTTGTGGTGTTCAGTACTACCAAGAACCACTTATCTATCATTTATAATACGTAGAATTGGGAATCCATGTCACTCATTTGTTTCATACATTGGCTTATTTACAAATTTAAATTAATTCCGCATGTTTTGCTCTTTCATAATGATTTAATTTCAATGATTTACCTTCATTATATTAATTCTTACAAGTTGATATACTTGATTAAATTCATATTAACACAAATTTATATCTATTTATTTTATTATCTCTTCTTCAAGTTGTATCATAAGTATGATAAATATATAGGTACATAAGTAAACTCAGTGGAAAACTTAGATATATTCTTACTAAAGACTAAAATTTTAACTGGGGATTAAAAAAGACCGATGATAACTTTCCGTACGCGCGATAATCTCACGGAATTCCTTAGACGTATGGTTCCGAAAATTACGATCGCTAATTACGGGAATTATGATGTTGCGTATCTCGTTGTATAATTCACCCTCGAAATTTTTCAAAAAGTTTTAATCTATATTCAATTCGTCTAACCTCAAGAGATGTCCAGCCGAGGGTTTTAATCATCTCTGATACACTGCTATCGAACCCGTAGTCTCCCTTAACGAAACGAGCCGCTCTACGCTGCACACGCTCTAGCTCCAAGGTTAAACCATTCTAGTGCGGATTCCACACCGCGCAGCAGTACTCCAGCAGCAGACGAACTAACGAAAAGTAAGCCACCTCTTTGACTTTCGACTGACTACCTCTAAGGATGCAGTTACATAGCCTCGTCATCCGATCAGCTAATCCTACTACGCTTTGGATATGTGTTATGAACGATAAATCACTACTGAAAACGACACCTAGGTTTTTATACTGGTTCACGAATTCTAATTTTACGCCGCTAATCTGATTGGGAGATCGCTTTACCGAATTTATAAGGAAACGCAACATGTTCAGTGCTGCGCATTTCTCTACGTTCAACCCGAGCTGCCAGTCTTCACACCATTTGGAGATAATATCCGGGTCACGCTGTAGTATCGATTGATCTTTCGCGGTTTGTATTTTTCTGTATATTAGAGTGTCGTCCGCAAAGAGCCTGATGTTACTCTTTGTATTATCTACGATATCGTTAATATAAATTAGGAACAATAGCGGCCCAATAACACTGCCCTGGGGAACCTCTGATATAACGTTTACTTCGTCGGAAAAACACCATCCAAGACAACGCGTTGGCATCTACTTGTTAGGAATGACTCAATCCATCGAATGATACGACCGTCAATAATATAACCCCTAGGGGGCGTTAACAAATATTTCAAATGAAATGCATAGGGAAATAAGGACTCATTTTGAGGTACTTCCTTAGGGTATTTCGATTTGAAATTTCTGGTGTTTGTACGGGTTATCATACATAAGCGAAGGATGACAGTGATTTTCGTAGGATGGCCTTGGTTCGACGCCAGGGCGTGCATAATGCTGCCGTAAGAAATGCATGGGAAATCGAATTCAGTGCATTGTCAGCTGCGAAAACGTACTTTAGTAAAGCTTTGCATGATTTATCCGATTAATCTTTCGAATATCGTAATTTGAAGTGAAAGATACAATTTCCGATTGCTTGCTGTAAGCAAGCACACCTTTACTTGTAATAGATAATAGATATAGGATATTAATGTCAGGCCCAAACCGCCTTGCGTCGTTTTTCAAATTATTTTAAAAATACTTCCCATTAAGCTAAAAGAATAAGATTTCATGTAGCAAATACTAATATATATGTCTACGGAAAAATGTAGTATTTTACTTACAATCGGTCCTGGGTTCGATGCCAGGAGGTGAAATATTTTCAGATTTTGAAAAATCGTAGCTCCCTTTATATATATAATAGTAATAGCTACATGAAATCTTATCCTTCTAGGTTAATGGGAAGTATTTTTAAAATCATTTGAAAAACGGCCCAATGCATTCTTAATGGGAAAAATCGATTTTTGGGGCCTCCTAGAATCGAACCCATGATAGGTAGAGTCGGTTTCCCAATTTTTCCTAGGTGAGATTCAGTTGGCCATTACGGAAAAAAATCGGCGGCTCCGTGGCCAAAGCGGTTTGGGCCTGACATTAATATCCTATATATATATATATATATATCCCCTGAAGGGTCTATATATAATAGATATCCCCCCGAAGCGTCTATATATAATAGATATATATCCTCATTTAACCAGCTTCCTTTCCCTATCAAAATTTCGGTATTATGACTACGGATGAGGTGTTCTAAATCGGATACCTTATTCAAAAGTGTGAATTAGTAAGGGTCCAACTTAAAGCGATGGTGGTAGACTTGGCGAAGCAGTACGAGCGTAGTTCTTCAACGATATGTTTACACACTTCTTTTCACTTTCTTTACACTCTCCTTTATTATGTTTTTATATGCCTTCATGCGAGAATGTAAAATTCTCTCTTTTCTTTGAAGAGGACGTAAGTTCGGTTTTATCCATCTAGCTGCATCTCAAAACGTGAACTATAATTATACCTAATTTAAAATTAAATACAGTGTGAATTTTCATGTACTCAATGAATATATTATCCGATGTCACAAGCAGATTGTATGATTTATGTAAAAACATGTTACTTGAAAGATGAAATTTCTGTTATATTTTATTTTAATATAAGCTGTGTTTTAATGCTAAAATGTAGCCCACATAAAATTAATGTAAATATATCAAATAGTAGTATTCTTAATACTATTCCATCGACAGGTACTTGACTGACGGAACTATATGTTCTTTATTGCATTAAAAAAATAAATAAAAATTATTATTATATTATTATTTAGATTTAATCTTTTGTTCCAGATTTGAAAAGAGAGGTTAACTGATACCTGTTGGGACCTTGGATTGAGAGAATTCCCATCTCCTCACTGACATCATTAAGGCAAGCCCTGAATCCTTTTTCACCCAATTGTGATTGTATGTGAGCCCAGCAATGGTATGCTGAAGCTCCACCAGCAGCTATATAGAAACCTTTGCCCTAAATGGTTGATTAAATACAAAATATAAAATAAGAGATAATATATAACAAAAAACATCTTTGAAAAATACAATTTTGGCCTATTTGATGGTGTGGATCAAATAAAAAATCAGCCTGGACAATAAGAATCGCATTAAGGATGTAAACTTATTCTATTGACTACTTCAGGGAAAAGTGAGGTCCATTAATATACTGCATTAACTTCATGTAATAATAGACTTAAATGTAATGCAATGCAATTTTTCTATTAAAATTAGAGTTATCTAATACAATATTTTGATAGAATTAAAGTTTTAGGAAGATGGAGGATAATGAATCATTAAATTAAAATTACGAAACCGGTTGTGATTAAATCAAAAATTTTCTGAGGAAATTAGAAAGTTTTTCATTTTACTATAGCTTTCTACAAAGTCACGCTTTCTAATATTGATTCTATTCAGATGGAGAAGTAATAGAATCTGTTTCAAAAAGATACCTACCAGATGTAAGGTGGTTATGGGAGGAGGAGCAAATCTAAAATTTTGACAAAGTATCTTAATAGTAATTATAAACAAAGAACTGATATTTTCTTAAATCTTTGGATTGATGACTTTTAAAGAATTATTAATGCAGACATTAATAATAACCTAATTATCTAGAGATATCCATAGGAGTGGCTTAGATGTTGGGAAAAATGAACTTCATGTAAAGATAGTATGTTAATCATTTCAATACCTACAAAAAACGTAAGTTTCATAGTCACTCTATAGCAGTGGTTCCCAAAGCTGTCTATATAGCGACCCCTAGGGATCTATGACAACCTCTAAGGGGCCTACATCAGCAAAAAAAATTCGGATTGTTTATTTGTTTTTTTTTGAGTATTTTTTCAATGTTTATTTCGAGTAGTTTTAATTTTAATCAATTAATGCATATACAAAAATTAACATATGTTTTTACTGTATGTTTTTTACACTAAACTTCACTACAGTTAGAAATTTACAAAAATTCAGGTAAGTAGGGGATCTACCCAAAACGGAGAAACATGGGACTACGACACAAAAAAGTTTGAAAACCTCTGCTCTATATTCTCAAATTCCTTTACATAAGTAATTACCTGTTCCCAATTGTCTTCAAAGAGAATTTCTAACACACTGTTCATCCTATCTATCTCAGATCTTTCTCTTTTAGGCCTAAATTCTGTCCCTCAATCCTATCCTAATAAACTTAAAAAATGTATATGTTTCCTGAGATCTGATGATGGCATGAATGTTTTGATAGAAATATAATGATCATAATTGTGTCAAATAGTATACAAACCTTAAATATAGGATCACAGAAACCACCGTTACCACTTTCAATTGCAGTGACCGTTAGATCTGCTTCAATGCCTCCTCGAAAGTTCAGCATGCATGTATAGGATGTTTTTGATTTGCTTTTTGAGTTAAAGTTTCTTGTATCTGTGGTAAAAATCCAATCAGCAGCCTCCTGGGCTTGAGGTCCAGTCAAGAAGAATTTCCCAAAATATGACATATTAAATATGGCAGCTCTTTCTCTACATGCATTACATTCTTCACCAATCTGTATGATGAAAATATTGGTTTTAGAATTTGAAAAATAATAATCAGCAAAGAAGAACTCTAATCTTTGTAACATCTTGTAATTTAGTTGTTTGTTTGTGGTCCCAACAGGTTGTAACTTTGTAAGTCTATTCCACAAGTATATTTTCTTTAATGCCATCTACTAAACATTATAATTTAAAACCTGCTACTGTAATTAAAGATGAAATGCAATTGAAATTTGTCATAAATGGAATGAAGAACCTGAAATAATTATATCACAATCTCACCTGATTCAGTTGGCTAATCACTTTTGAAATAAAGTAAATCATAGATTAAACAGGAAATAAATTGAAAGGAAAAGACATGGAACAATATTATCTAAATTAAATTAAGATTAATTATTAATTAAATTCCTATAAAAGGCTGTTTATTAATGAAAATCTTAGGAAGAATAATAAAATAGTTTATCATCATTATCCTGAAACTTTGTGACCTCTGGACAAGAAAGGAATTAAAGTATTTTGTGCAAAAGAATCCATTTTAGGGAACCTATTTTAGGAATGGGGATATTCTTTTTCCAAGAGTAGCAATGGTTTTGCTCTAACAAAATTTTGGAGAACAGCAACTATTCTGGGTGGTAGTTGTGGAAACTACTCCATCTTTCTCTAGAAGAATCACCTCCCACTAGAACTGCTATAAACCCACAGCTTAGTTTAAGATGCTGATTAATATATCCTTAATATGATACTTAGATCATTCAAACTTTTTAAACAAATAGATACGTATGAAGTGTACTTTGAAAAAAATCAACAGTTGCCTATGTGTCACGGGTTCGATTCTAGAGCGTCCCATAATCTCGATTTTCCCCGTTAGGAATGCATGGGGCCGTTTTTCAAATAATTTTAAAAATACTTCCCATTGAGTTAGAAGAGTAAGATTTCATGTAGCTATTGCTTATATATATGTTTACGAAAAAATGCAATATTTTACGCACAACTGGTCATGGGTTCGATGCCAGGAGGTGAAATGTTATCAAATTTTGAAAAATTGTAGCTCCCTTAATATCGTACAAGGATCATTCAAACTTACTACACGTAAAGGTACTTCTATAATGTGGTTTGTGAAAAATCAACAACTGCCTCCGTTTCAGGGGTTCGATTCCAGAGCGTCCCGTAATCTCGATTTTTGTCATAAGGAATGCATTGGCCATATTCCCGAAAGCTTTTTATAACACTTCCCATCCGAGCAGAGGGTCAAAATTTCACACAGCCATACAAGGGACCATTCTTACTTAAAAGCGACCGTAATAGTATCGTAAATGGTCGTTGGTTCGATCACAGGGGGCGTAAACTATAACTTCTTAATAAAAAAAAACTTCCTGAATGAATTTCCTTTTGAAATTGGTGGTGTTTATAAAGGTAATCGTACATAAGCGATAAATGACAGTGATATTCGTAAGATGGCCTTGGTTCGACCCCGGGGCGGGAATAATGCTGCCGTAAGAAATGCATGGGATATCGAATTCACTGCATTGTCCACTGCGAAAATGTCCTTTACTTAGCATGACTTATCCGAATAAAATCTTTCGGAAGATCATACATTCTTTTAAAAGATATATTTTTCGATAAATTGCTGTAAGCAAGCACACCTTTACTCGTATATATATACGAGTAAAGGGGCGCTTGCTTACAGCAAGCAATGCAATAATTTATCTTTAGTGAATATTAAAATTTTTCGAAAGATTACTCTGCTCAAACGTTGCTAAAAATTAAGTAAAGGGTATTAACGCAGCTGACAATGCACTGAATTCGATTTCCGATGCATTTCTTTCGGCAGCTAAAATCCCGCCCCGGCGTCGAACCAAGGTCATCCTGCTAAAATTACTGCAATCTTTCGCTTGAGTATGGTGGACTATAAACACCCCGAATTGCAAAAGTAAATTCATTCAGCAAGTACCTTAAAATGAGCCCTAAATTCCCTATGTATTTCACATGGAGTATTAATTAGCGCCCCCTAGCATCGAACCAACGACCTTTTACGATAATCTTAGGATAGCTTTTACATGAGAATTGTCCCCTTAATGGCTGTGAGAAATTTTGAACCTCTGCGCGGTTGGGAAGTGTTGTGAAAAGCATTCGGAAATATGGCCAATGTATTTTAAACGGGAAAAATCGAGATTACGGGTCGCTCTGGAATCGAACCCGCGATACATAGGCAAGTCCTGTTTTTACTAATTACATTTTGTATGTATCTATATTTGTAGAAGAATTGAATGATCTACGTACGATATTAAGGGAGCTACGATTTTTCAAAATCTGAAAATATTTCACCTCCTGGCATCGAACCCAGGACCGATTGTACGTAAAATACTACATTTTTCCGTAGACATATATATTAGCAGTAGCTACACGAAATCTTATTCTTTTAACTTAATGGGAATTATTTTTAAAATTATTTGAAAAACGCCCCCATGCATTCTTAACGGGGAAAATCGAGAATACGGGACGCTCTGGAATCGAACCCGTGAAACGGAGGCAGTTGTTGATTTTTCACAAACCACATTATAGAAGTACCTTTACGTGTAGTAAGTTTGAATGATCCTTGTACGATATTAAGGGAGCTACAATTTTTCAAAATTTGATAACATTTCACCTCCTGGCATCGAACCCATGACCAGTTGTGCGTAAACAATAGAATTTTTCTGTAGATACCAATAATAGCAATAGCTCTATGAATTTTCATTGTTCTATCTCCATGGGAGGTATTTTTAAAAATTATTTGAAAATCGACCCCATGCATCCTTACGGAGGAAAGTCGATTTTTGGGGCCTCCTAGAATCGAACCTATGATAGTTAGAGTGGATTTCCCAATTTTTCCTGAGTGAGATTTAGTGGGCCATTACGTAAAAAAATCGGCGGCTCCGTGGCCCGAGCGGTTTGGGCCTGACATTAATATCCTATATATATGAATATATATATATATATATATATATATACGAGTAAAGGTGTGCTTGCTTACAGCAAGCAATGTAATATCTTGTAATGAAAAAAAAAGATTTAATGGAAAGCCAACTTTCGTCTTCATTAATATATTCTACGAAATTATCATAGAGCATGTATTCTTTGACATGTTCTTCCCATGCTTTTCTTGAGGCAGCATTGTTACCAGGCGTCGAACCAAGGATTTTCTGCGAAAAACGCTGTCATCTTTCGCCTTAATATGGTTATCTCTAAAAACACTCGAAATTTCAAATGGAAATACACTAAGGAAGTACCTGAAAATAAGTCCTGAATTCCCTATGCATTTCTTATGAATTCATAGTTAGCGCCCCCTAGAATCGAACCAACGACCATTTACGATACTATTACGGTCGGTTTTATGTGAGAATAGTCCCATTTATGTCTTTGTGAAATTTTGAGGCTCAGAGCGGATGGGAAGTGTCATAAAAAGCTTTCGGAAATATGGCCAATGCATTCCTTGTGACAAAAATCGAGATTACGGGTCGCTCTGGAATCGAACCCATAGCACGTACGCAAATGCTGATTTTTTTCAGAGTACAATCTGTTTGTATCTAATTGTTTTGAAAGTTTTAATGATCTATGTAACATATTAAGAGAGCTACGGTTTTTCAAAATTTGAGAATATTTCACCTTCTGGCATCGAACCCATGACCGATTGTATGTAAAATACTGCATTTTTCCGTAGACATATATATTAGAGATAGCTGCATGAAATCTCATTGTTCTAGCTTAATGGGAAGTATTTTAAAAATTATTTGAAAAACGGCCCCATGCATTCTTAACGGGGAAAATCGAGAATACGGGACGCTCTGGAATCGAACCCGTGACACGTAGGCAACTGTTTAATGTTTTGCAAAGTGCACTTTATACGTATTTATACGTGTAAAAAGTTTGGATGATCTATATATCATATTTATAGCGCTATGATTTTTCAAAATCTGAAAATATTTCACCTCCTGGCATCGAACCCATGACCGGTTGGACGTAAGCAATAACATTTTTCCGTAGATATATATAGTAGCAATAGCTACATGAAATCTTATTCTTTTAGCTTAATGGGAAGTATTTTTTAAATTATTTGAAAAACGGCCCAATGCATTCTTAAAGGGGAAAATCGAGATAACGGGACTCTCTGGAATCGAACCCGTGACACATAGGCAACTGTTAATTTTTTTCAAACTACACTTCATATGTTTCTATTTGTTTAAAAAGTGTGAATGATCTAAGTGTCATATTAAGGAAGCTAGGATTTTTTAAAATTCGAAAATATTTCACCTCCTGGCATCGAACCCATGACCAGTTTTACGTAAGCGATAGCATTTTTCCGTATATATATATAGTAGCAATAGCTACATGAAATCTCATTCTTCTAGCTTAATGGGAAGTATTTTTAAAAATTATTCGAAAAACGGCCCCATGCATCCTTAAGGGGGAAAGTCGATTTTTGGGGCCTCCTAGAATCGAACCCATGATAGGTAGGATGGATTTCCCAATTTTTCCTGAGTGAGATTTAGTGGGCCATTACGGAAAAAAATCGGCGCCTCCGTGGCCGAAGCTGTTTGGGCCTGACTTTAATATCCTATATATATATATCTGTATATATATATATATCCCCCCGAAGCGTCTATATGTATAGATATATATATATATATATATATATATATACGAGTAAAGGTGCGCTTGCTTACAGCAAGCAATCGAAAACTATATCTTTTAATAAAAAGTAAAAATTTACGAAAGATTATTCGGATAAGTCATGCTAAGTAAAGGACATTTTCACAGTGGACAATGCAGTAAATTCGATTTCCCATGCATTTCTTTCGGCAGCATTATTCCCGCCCCGGCGTCGAACCAAGGCCATCTTACGAATATCACTGTCATTTATCGCTTATATACGATTACCTTTATGAGAACCCCGAATTTCAAAAGGAAATTCATTCAGGAAGTACCTTAAAATGAGTCTTTAATTCCCTTTGCATTTTTTAAGAAGTTATAGTTTACGCCCCCTAGAATCGAACCAACGACCATTTACGATACTATTACGGTCGCTTTAATGTGAGAATGGTCCCTTTTATGGCTGTGTGAAATTTTGACCCTCAGCGCGGTCGGGAAGTGTCATAAAAAGCTTTCGCAAATATGGCCAATGCATTCCTTATGAGAGAAATCGAGATTACGGGACGCTCTGGAATCGAACCCGTGATACCTAGGCAAGAGTTGATTTTTTCAAGGCACAATATATACGTCTCTATTTGTATTGAAAGTTTAAACGATCTATGTATCATATTAGAAGAGATACGATTTTTCAAATTTTGAGAATATTTAACCTCCTGGCATCGAACCCATGACCAGCTGAGCGTGAAATATTACATTATCCCGGAGATATTTATATTAATAATAGCTGCACGAAATCTTAATCTTCTAGCGTAATGGGAAGTATTTTTAAAATTATTTGAAAAACAGCCCAATGTATTCTTAATGCGGAAAATAGAGATTACGGGTCGCTCTGGAATCGAACCCGTGACACATAGGCAAATGCTGATTTTTTGCAAAGTACATTTTATACGTATCTATACGTGTAAAAAGTTTGAATGATCTATATTTCATATTAATAGAGCTACGATTTTTCAAAATCCGAAAGTATTTCACCTCCTAGCATCGAACCCATGACCGGTTGGACGTAAGCAATAGCATTTTTCGGTAGATATATATCGTTGCTATAGCTGCATGAAATCTTATCATTCTAGGTTAATGGGAAGTATTTTTAAAATCATATGAAAAACGGCCCAATGCATTCTTAATAGGGAAAATCGCAATTACGGGACGCTCTGGAATCGAACCCGTGACACATAGGCAAATGCTGATTTTTTTCCAAATACATTTTGTAAGTATCTATACGTGTTGAACTTTTGAATGATCTATATATCATATTAAGAGAGCTATGATTTTTCGAAATTTGAAACTTTTTCACCTCCTGGCATCGAACCCATGACCGGTTGCGCGTAAGAAATAGCATTTTTGCGTAGAAATATATAATTGCAATAGCCATATGAAATTTCATTGTTCTATCTCTATGGAAAGTATTTTTTTAAATTGTTTGAAAAACGGCCCCATGCATTCTTACGGGGGAAAGGCGATTTTTGGGGCCTCCTAGAATCGAACCCATGATAGGTAGGGTCGGTTTCCCAATTTTTCCTAGGTGAGATTTAGTTGGCCATTACGGAAAAAAATAGGCGGCTCCGTGGCCCCAGCGGTTTGGGCCTGACATTAATATCCTATATATATATATATATATATGTTATATATATATATCCCCCCGAAGCGTCTATATATAATAGATATATATATACGAGTAAAGGTGTGCTTGCTTACAGCAAGCAATGTAATATCTTATAATGAAAAAAAAAGATTTAATGGAAAGCCAACTTTCGTCTTCATTAATATATTCTACGAAATTATCATAGAGCATGTATTCTTTGACATGTTCTTCCCATGCTTTTCTTAAGGCAGCATTGTTACCGCCAGGCGTCGAACCAAGGATTTTCTGCGAAAAACGCTGTCATCTTTCGCCTTAATATGGTTATCTCTAAAAACACTCCAAATTTCAAATGGAAATACATTAAGGAAGTACCTGAAAATAAGTCCTGAATTCCCTATGCATTTCTTATGAATTAATAGTTAGCGCCCCCTAGAATCGAACCAACGACCATTTACGATACTATTACGGTCGGTTTTATGTGAGAATGGTCCCATTTATGTCTCTGTGAAATTTTGAAGCTCAGAGCGGATGGGAAGTGTCATAAAAAGCTTTCGGAAATATGGCCAATGCATTCCTTGTGACAAAAATCGAGATTACGGGTCGCTCTGGAATCGAACCCATAGCACGTACGCAAATGCTGATTTTTTTCAGAGTACAATCTGTTTGTATCTAATTGTTTTGAAAGTTTTAATGATCTATGTAACATATGAAGAGAGCTACGGTTTTTCAAAATTTGAGAATATTTCACCTTCTGGCATCGAACCCATGACCGATTGTATGTAAAATACTGCATTTTTCCGTATACATATATATTAGAGATAGCTGCATGAAATCTCATTGTTCTAGCTTAATGGGAAGTATTTTAAAAATTATTTGAAAAACGGCCCCATGCATTCTTAACGGGGAAAATCGAGAATACGGGACGCTCTGGAATCAAACCCGTGACACGTAGGCAACTGTTGATTTTTTTGCAAAGTGCACTTTATACGTATCTATACGTGTAAAAAGTTTGAATGATCTATATATCATATTTATAGCGCTATGATTTTTCAAAATCTGAAAATATTTCACCTCCTGGCATCGAACCCATGACCGGTTGGACGTAAGCAATAACATTTTTCCGTAGATATATATAGTAGCAATAGCTACATGAAATCTTATTCTTTTAGCTTAATGGGAAGTATTTTTTAAATTATTTGAAAAACGGCCCAATGCATTCTTAACGGGGAAAATCGAGATTACGGGACACTCTGGAATCGAACCCGTGACACATAGGCAACTGTTGATTTTTTTCAAAGTACACTTTATATGTATCTATTTGTTTAAAAAGTTTGAATGATCTAAGTGTCATATTAAGGAAGCTAGGATTTTTAAAAATTCGAATATATTTCACCTCCTGGCATCGAACCCATGACCAGTTGCACGTAAGCGATAGCATTTTTCCGTAGATATATATAGTAGCAATAGCTACATGAAATCTTATCCTTCTAGGTTAATGGGAAGTATTTTTAAAATCATTTGAAAAACGGCCCAATGCATTCTAAATGGGGAAAGTCGATTTTTGGGGCCTCCTAGAATCGAACCCATGATAGGTAGGGTCGGTTTCCCAATTTTTCCTAGGTGAGATTTAGTTGGCCATTACGGAAAAAAATCGGCGGCTCCGTGGCCAAAGCGGTTTGGGCCTGACATTAATATCCTATATATATATATATATATATATATATATATGTTATATATATCCCCCCGAAGCGTCTATATATAATAGATACGAGTAAAGGTGTGCTTGCTGACAGCAAGCAATGCAATAATTTATATTTAGTGAATAATAAATTTTTTCGAAAGATTACTCTGCTCAAACGTTGCTAAACATTAAGTAAAGGGCATTAACGCAGCTGAAAATGCACTGAATACGATTTCCGATGCATTTCTTTCGGCAGCTAAAATCCCGCCCCGGCGTCGAACCAAGGTCATCCTGCTAAAATTACTGTAATCTTTCGCTTGAGTATGGTGGACTTTATAAATACCCCGAATTTCAAAAGGAAATTCATTCAGGAAGTACCTGAAAATGAGTCCTAAATTCCCTATGCATTTCAAATGGAGATATAGTTAACGCCCCTTGCATCGAACCAACGACCTTTTACGGCTATCTTAGGATAGCTTTCAAATAAGAATGGTCGCCTTAATGGCTGTGTTAAATTTTGAACCTCTGCGCGGTTGGGAAGTGTTATAAAAAGCATTCGGAAATATGGCCAATGTATTTTAAACGGGGAAAATCGAGATTACGGGTCGCTCTGGAATCGAACCCGTGAAACATAGGCAAGTGCTGATTTTTTTCTAATTACATTTCATATGTATCTATATTTGTAGTAGGTTTGAATGATCTATGTACGATATTAAGGGAGCTACGATTTTTCAAAATCTGAAAATATTTCACCTCCTGGCATCGAACCCAGGACCGATTGTACGTAAAATACTACATTTTTCCGTAGACATATATATTAGCAATAGGTACATGAAATCTTATTCTTTAAACTTCATGGGAAGTATTTTTAAAATTATTTGAAAAACGGCCCTATGCATTCCTAACGGGGAAAATCGAGATTACGGGACGCTCTGGAATCGAACCTCTGACACATAGGCAACTGTTGATTTTTTTCGAGGTATATAATATACTTACCTATAAATGTAAAAAATTTGAATGATCTTTGTATCATATTAAGAGAGCTAGGATTTTTCGAAATTTGAAAATATTTCACCTCCTGGCATCGAACCCATGACCGGTTGCGCGTAAATAAAAGCATTTTTCCGTAGATATATATAATTGCAATAGCCATTTGAAATTTCATTGTTCTATCTCAATGGAAAGTATTTTTTTAAATCGTTTGAAAAACGGCCCCATGTATTCTTACTGGGGAAAGTCGATTTTTGGGGCCTCCTAGAATCGAACCCATGATAGGTAGAGTGGATTTCCCAATTTTTCCTGAGTGAGATTTAGTGGGCCATTACGGAAAAAAATCGGCGGCTCCGTGGCCGAAGCGGTTTGGGCCTGACATTAATATCCTATATATATATATATATATATGTTATATATATCCCCCCGAAGCGTCTATATATATAATAGATATACCTATACATATAGACGCTTCGGGGGGATATATATAACATATATATATATAGGATATTAATGTCAGGCCCAAACAGCTTCGGCCACGGAGGCGCCGATTTTTTTCCGTAATGGCCCACTAAATCTCACTCAGGAAAAATTGGGAAATCCATCCTACCTATCATGGGTTCGATTCTAGGAGGCCCCAAAAATCGACTTTCCCCCTTAAGGATGCATGGGGCCGTTTTTCGAATAATTTTTAAAAATACTTCCCATTAAGCTAGAAGAATGAGATTTCATAGAGCTATTGCTACGTTATATATCTACGGAAAAATGCTATATTTTACGCACAACTGGTCATGGGTTCGATACCAGGAGGTTAAATATTTTCAGATTTTGAAAAATCGTAGCTCTCTTAATATTATACAGAGATCATTTTAACTTTCAAAGTCTATAGATACGTATAAAATGTACTTTTGTAAAAATCAACAGTCGCCTACGTGTCACGGGTTCGATTCCAGAGCGTCCCGTAATCTCGATTTTCCCCGTTAGGAATGCATGGGGCCGTTTTTCAAATAATTTTAAAAATACTTCCATTAAGTTAAAAGAATAAGATTTCATGTAGCTATTGCTTATATATATGTCTACGGAAAAATGCTATTTTTTTATCTGAGATTCCAGAGCGACCCGTAATCTCGGTTTTTCCCGTTTAAATTACATTGACCATATTTCCGAAAGCTTTTTATGACACTTCCCGACCGCGCAGAGGTTCAAAATTTCACACAGCCATAAAAGGGACCGTTTTCACTTAAAAGCGACCGTATTTATGTCGTAAATGGTCGTTGGTTCGATGCTAGGGGGCGATAACTATATCTGCATATGAAATGCATAGGGAATTTAGGAGTCATTTGAGGTACTTCCTTAATGTATTTCCATTTGAAATTTGTCATGTTTATACGGATTATCATACTTGAGCGAGAGATGACAGTGATTTTCGTAGGATGGCCTTGAGTCGAAGCCGGTGCGGTAATAATGCTGTCTAGAGAAAAGCATACGAAATCGAAGTCAATGCAAGGTACGCTGCGTAAATGTTCTTTAGATAGTATAGTAAAAATCGTAAGTTTGATTAAAATATATATTTTCCGATTGCTTGCTGTAAGCAAGCACACCTTTACTCGTATATCTATTATATATAGACGCTTCGGGGGGATATATATAACATATATATATATATATATATATATATATATATATATATTCATATATATAGGATATTAATGTCAGGCCCAAACCGCTCGGGCCACGGAGCCGCCGATTTTTTTACGTCATGGCCTACTAAATCTCACTTCGGAAAAATTCGAAAACCGACCCTACCTATCATGGGTTCGATTCTAGGAGGTCCCAAAAAACGACTTTCCCCCGTAAGAATACATGGGGCCGTTTTTCAAATAATTTTTAAAAATACTTCCCATTACGCTAGAAAAATGAGATTTCATACAGCTATTGCTATTATTGGTATCTATGGAAAAATGCTATTTTTTACGTACAATCGGTCATGGGTTCGATGCCAGGAGGTGAAATATTTTCAGATTTTGAAAAATCGTAGCTCTCTTAATATCGTACATAGATTATTCAAACCTTCTACAAAGATAGATACATACAAAATATAATTCGGAAAAAATCAGCACTTGCCTATGTATCACGGGTTCGATTCCAGAGCGACCCGTAATCTCGATTTTTCCCGTTTAAAATACATTGGCCATATTTCCGTATGCTTTTTACAACACTTCCCAACCGCGCAGAGGTTCAAAATTTCACACAGCCATTAAGGGGACCATTCTCATGTAAAAGCTATCCTAAGATTATCGTAAAAGGTCGTTGGTTCGATGCTAGGGGGCGTTAATTATATCTCCATTTGAAATGTATAGGGAATTTAGGACACATTTTGAGGTACTTCCTGAGTGAATTTCCTTTTGAAATTCGGGGTGTTTATATAGTCAATCATACTAAAGGAAAACATAACAGTAATTTAAGCAGGATGACCTTTGTTCGACGTCGGGGCGTGAATAATGCTGCCGAAAGAAATGCATGGGAAATCGAATTTGGTGCATTTTCAGCTGCGTTAATGCCCTTTACTTAATGTTTAGCAACGTTTGAGCAGAGTAATCTTTCGAAAAATTTTATTATTCACTAAAGTTAAATTATTGCATTGCTTGCTGTAAGCAAGCGCACCTTTACTTGTATATATATATATAGGATATTAATGTCAGGCCCAAACCGCTTTGGCCACGGAGCCGCCGATTTTTTTCCGTAATGGCCAACTAAATCTCACTTAGGAAAAATTGGGAAACCGACCCTACCTATCATGGGTTCGATTCTAGGAGGCCCCAAAAATCGACTTTCCCCCTTAAGGATGCATGGGGCCGTTTTTCGAATAATTTTTAAAAATACTTCCCATTAAGCTAGAAGAATGAGATTTCATGTAGCTATTGCTATTATATATATCTACGGAAAAATGCTATCGCTTACGTAAAACTGGTCATGGGTTCGATGCCAGGAGGTGAAATATTTTCGAATTTTAAAAAATCCTAGCTTCCTTAATATGACACTTAGATCATTCACACTTTTTAAACTAATAGATACATATAAAATGTACTTTCAAAAAAATCAACAGTTGCCTATGTGTCAAGGGTTCGATTCCAGAGGGTCCCGTAATCGCGATTTTCCCCGTTAAGAATGCATGGGGCCGTTTTTCAAATACTTTTAAAAATACTTCCAATTGAGTTACAGCGTTAAGATTTCATGTACCTATTGCTTATATATATGTCTACGGAAAAGTGTAGTATTTTACGCACAATCGGTCCTGAATTCGATGTCAGGAAGTGAAATATTTTTGAATTGTAAAAAATCGTAGCTCTCTTAATATCGTACGTAGAAAATTCAAACTCATAACACAAATGGATAAGTTTATA
Organism: Pantala flavescens; assembly: GCA_020796165.1. Classification (NCBI taxonomy): domain Eukaryota; kingdom Metazoa; phylum Arthropoda; class Insecta; order Odonata; family Libellulidae; genus Pantala; species Pantala flavescens. The sequence goes on along the minus strand of CM036879.1, from coordinate 49,848,057 downwards.
TTGTACTTTAAAAAAAATCAGCATTAGCCTATGTGTCACGGGTTCGATTCCAGAGCGACCCGTAATCTCGATTTTTCCCGTTTAAAATACATTGACCATATTTCCGAAAGCTTTTTATGACACTTCCCAACCGCGCAGAGGTTCAGAATTTCAGACAGCCATAAAAGGGACCGTTCTCACTTAAAAGCGACCGTTTTTATATCGTAAATGGTCGTTGGTTCGATTCTAGGGGGCGTTAACAATAACTTCGTAAGAAATGCATAGGGAATTAAGGACTCATTTAAAGGTACTTCCTGAATGAATTTTTTTTGATATTTGGAGTGTTTAAAAAGTAAATCGTATTCAAGGGGAAGATAACAGTAATTTTCGTAGGATGACCTTGGTTCGACGCCGGGGCGGAAATAATGCTGCCGAAAGAAATGCATGGGAAATCGAATTCGGTGCATTTTCAGCTGCGTTAAGGTCCTTTCCTTTATGTTTAAAACTTTATTTTTTACTAAAGATAAATTATTGCATTGCTTGCTGACAGCAAGCAATGCAATAATTTATCTTTAGTAAATAATAAAATCTTTCGAAAGATTACTCTGCTCAAACGTTGCTAAACATAAAGTAAAGGACATTAAAGCAGCTGACAATGCACTGAATTCGATTTCCGATGCACTTCTTTCGGCAGCTAAAATCCCGCCCCGGCGTCGAACCAATGTCATCCTGTTAAAATTACTGGAATCTTTCGCTTGAGTATGGTGGACTTTATAAACATCCCGAATTGCAGAAGGAAATTCATTCAGGAAGTACCTTAAAATGAGCCCTAAATTCCCTATGTATTTCACATGGAGAATGAATTAACGCCCCCTACCATCGAACCAACGACCTTTTACGATAGTCTTAGGATAGCTTTTATATGAGAATGGTCCCCTTAATGGCTGTGTGAAATTTTGAACCTCTGCGCGGTTGGGAAGTGTTATAAAATGCATTCGGAAATATGGCCAATGTATTTTAAACGGGAAGAATCGAGATTACGGGTCGCTCTGGAATCGAACCCGTGACATATAGGCAAATGCTGATTTTTTTCCAAGTATATTTCGTAAGTATCTATACGTGATGAACGTTTGAATGGTCTATGTACGATATTAAGAGAGCTACGATTTTTTAAAATTCAAAAATATTTCACCTCCTGACATCGAACCCAGGACCGATTGTGCATAAAATACTACATTTTTCCGTAGACATATATATTAGCAATAGGTACATGAAATCTTAACGCTGTAACTCAATTGGAAGTATTTTTAAAATTATTTGAAAAACGGCCCCATGCATTCTTAACGGGGAAAATCGAGATTACGGGACGGACGGGATTTACGGGAGTAAAAGTTCGCTTGCTTACAGCAAGCAATGCAATAATTTATCTTTAGTGAATAATAAAATTTTTTTAAAGATTACTCTGCTCAAACGTTGCTAAACATTAAGTTAAGGGCATTAACGCAGCTGAAAATGCACTGAATACGATTTCCGATGCATTTCTTTCGGCAGCTAAAATCCCGCCCCGGCGTCGAACCAAGGTCATCCTGCTAAAATTACTGTAATCTTTCGCTTGAGTATGTTAGACTTTATAAACACCTCGAATTGTAAAAGGGAATTCATTCAGGAAGTACCTTAAAATGAGCCCTTAATTCCCTATGTATTTCACATGGAGTATTAATTAACGCCCCCTAGCATCTAACCAACGACCTTTTACGACTATCTTCGGATAGCTTTTAAATGAGAATGGTCCCCTTAATGGCTGTGTGAAATTTTGAACCTCTGCGCGGTTGGGAAGTGTTGTAAAAAGCATTCGGAAATATGGCCAATGTATTTTAAACGGGAAAAATGGAGATTACGGGTCGCTCTGGAATCGAACCCGTGATACATAGGCAACTGTTCATTTTTTGCAAAGTACAAAATATACTTATCTATTTGTGTTGAAAGTGTAAATGAATTATGTACGATATTAAGGGAGCTAAGATTTTTCAAAATCTGAAAATATTTCACCTCCTGGCATCGAACCCAGGACCGATTGTACGTAAAATACTACATTTTTTCATAGAAATATATATTAACAATAGCTACACAAAATCTTATTCTTTTTACTTAATGGGAAGTATTTTGAAAATTATTTGAAAAACGGCCCCATGCATTCCTAACGGGGAAAATCGAGACTACGGGACGCTCTGGAATCGAACCTGTGACACGTAGGCAACTGTTGATTTTTTTCGAGGTATATAGTATACTTACCTAAAAGTTTAAAAAATTTGAATGATCTATGTATCATATTAAGAGAGCTAGGATTTTTCGAAATTTGAAAATATTTCACCTCCTGGCATCGAACCCATGACTGCTGCGCGTAAATAAAAGCATTTTTCCGTAGATATATATAATTGCAATAGCCATATGATATTTCATTGTTCTATCTCAATGGAAAGTATTTTTTTAAATTGTTTGAAAAACGGCCCCATGCATTCTTACGGGGGAAAGTCGATTTTTGGGGCCTCCTAGAATCGAACCCATGATAGGTAGGGTGGATTTCCCAATTTTTCCTGAGTGAGATTTAGTGGGCCATCACGTAAAAAAATCGGCGGCTCCGTGGCCGAAGCGGTTTGGGCCTGACATTAATATCATATATATCTATACATATAGACGCTTCGGGGGGATATATATATATATAAGATATATAGGATATTAATGTCAGGCCCAAACCGCTGGGGCCACGGAGCCGCCGATTTTTTTCCGTAATGGCCAACTAAATCTCACTTAGGAAAAATTGGGAAACCGACCCTACCTATCATGGGTTCGATTCTAGGAGGCCCCCAAAATCGACTTTCCCCATTTAGAATGCATTGGGCCGTTTTTCAAATGATTTTAAAAATACTTCCCATTAACCTAGAAGGATAAGATTTCATGTAGCTATTGCTATTATATATATCTACGGAAAAATGCTATCGCTTACGTGTAACTGGTCATAAGTTCGATGCCAGGAGGTGAAAAAGTTTCAAAATTCGAAAAATCGTAGCTCTCTTAATATGATATATAGATCATTGAAACTTTTAACACGTATAGATACGTACCTAATGTACTTTGAAAAAAATCAACAGTTGCCTATGTGTCACGGGTTCGATTCCAGAGCGTCCCGTAATCTCGAATTTCCCCGTTAAGAATGCATGGGGCCGTTTTTCAAATAATTTTTAAAATACTTCCCATTAAGCTAAAAGAATAAGATTTCACGTACCTATTGCTCATATATATGTCTACGGAAAAATGTAGTATTTTATGCACAATCAGTCCTGGGTTCGATGCCAGGAGGTGAAATATTTTTGAATTTTAAAAAATCGTATCTCTCTTAATATCGTACATAGACCATTCAAACGTTTAACAGGTATAGATACTTACAAAATGTAATTGGAAAAAATCAGCATTTGCCTATCTGTCACGGGTTCGATTCCAGAGCGACCCGTAATCTCGATTCTTCCCGTTTAAAATACATTGGCCATATTTCCGAATGCTTTTTATAACACTTCCCAACCGCGCAGAGGTTCAAAATTTCACACAGCCATTAAGGGGACGATTTTCATATAAAAGGTATCCTAAGACTATCGTAAAAGGTCGTTGGTTCGATGCTAGGGGGCGTTAATTAATTCTCCATGTGAAATACATAGGGAATTAAGGGCTCATTTTAAGGTACTTCCTGAATGAATTTCCTTTTACTTTTCGGGGTGTTTATAAAGTCCACCATACTCAAGCGAAAGATTACAGTAATTTTAGCAGGATGACCATGGTTCGACGCCGGGGCGGGATTTTAGCTGCCGAAATAAATGCATCGGAAATCGTATTCAGTGCATTTTCAGCTGCGTTAATGCCCTTTACTTTATGTTTAGCAACGTTTGAGCAAAGTAATCTTTCGAAAAATTTTATTATTCACTAACGATAAATTATTGCATTGCTTGCTGTAAGCAAGCGCACCTTTACTCGTATGTTATATATATATATCCCCCCGAAGCGTCTATATGTATAGATATATATATATAGGATATTAATGTCAGGCCCAAACCGCTTTGGCCATAGAGTCTCCGATTTTTTTCCGTAATGGCCAACTAAATCTCACATAGGAAAAATTGGGAAACCGACCCTACCTATCATGGGTTCGATTCTAGGAGGCCTCAAAAATCGATTTTCCCCATTAAGAATGCATTGGGCCGTTTTTCAAATGATTTTAAAAATACTTTCCATTTCCATCGAACCTAGGCCATCTTACGAATATCACTGTCATTTTTCGCTTATGTACGATTACCTTTATAAGAACCCCGAATTTCAAAAGGAAATTCATTCAGGTAGTACCTTAAAAGGAGTCCTTAATTCCCTTTGCAGTTTTTAAGAAGTTATAGTTTATTCCCCCTAGAATCGAACCAACGATCATTTACGATACTATTACGGTCGCCTTTATGTGAGAATGGTCCCTTTTATGGCTGTGTGAAATTTTGACCCTCAGTGTGGTCGGGAAGTGTCATAAAAAGCTTTCGGAAATATGGTCAGTGTATTTTAAACGGGAAAAATCGAGTTTACGGTTCGCTCTGGAATCGAACCCGTGACACCTAGGCAAGGGTTGATTTTTTTCAAGGTACAATATATACGTTTCTATTTGTATTGAAAGTTTGAACGATCTATGTATCATATTAGAAGAGATACGATTTTTCAAATTTTGAGAATATTTCACCTCCTGGCATCGAACCCATGACCAGGTGTACGTAAACAATAGCAATTTTTGTAGATTTGCATATATATGCATAGATATATATATACATATATATATATCCCCAAAGCGTCTATATGTATAGATTTGTCTTAATATAATCTGATTGGTCAAAATACTATAACTATTTCTTAAAAAATCATCTTAAAAAATAACATCTTCCTTGTTATCCTCTTATTCTTACTACATCATAGTCATATGAACATTACCATGTACATTCATATCTGATTTATTGAGCAATAATTAGCACTAGAAATTAATATGGATATAGAGAGCATATGGTATAAGCACAATAAAAATGACTAACCTCATGGTGATGATTTGGAAAATCAAATGTGTATTCCTTGCTTAGCAAATCTCTGTAAAGATTATTAGAGGAGCGCTTATACCCATAAGCACCATACCAGTCATAAGGCAGTGGCTTTGGCAAAGAAAAAGAAGAAAACCATCCTGGACGTTCCCAACCAAGACGCTCCTGAAACACACATCCTGCATCTAGAAGCTCCTGGCAGTGAAAAGAAATTTGATTACATGACAAGATAAATTTCAACAATGAAATATGATTAAATAGGAATATGTGACAAAGTTTTTAATTTTACTTGATGCATTGGATCAATCCTTAGATTTCTGCACGCAAGGGGCTCATCATGAGGAAAGACAATCGAATAATTCTTGGCATAGCTTTCATGAGAACGCTCTCTTGCCCATTTTTCATTATTACACTGCTCCGGAGTGAATCGCCTGAGATGAAATTATAATAATTATTAGAAAAATGCTTGACTCAGCTCAATATGTTTTTCTCCATATAACTTTGTCACAAATACTTCTTGTGTATTTAGAAATGTACAGTTAAATACTCATTATCACCCATGAAGGGGTATAATATAGTATATAATAACAATGATATAATTTAAGTAACTAGAAAAAATACTAAAAGTCAATGATACTACTATGAAATTTTGGAGATGTTTGACTCAGACCAGAATGCAAATAATCTTATTGAATTTGAAAAAGAAACTGAAAATTAGAACTCAGTATATTGAGATTTTACTCACATCTCAGGAGACATAGATGGTAGACAATTTTATTACTGTGATATCAATCAAAACTTTACTAACATTAAATTGAACTCTCTTATAATAAAAGGAATTTGAATGTAACATTTCATTTCTTATCCGAGATAAGAGCTCTACTGAGTGTGTTCATTATTAGTGAATGAGTTTCTGATGAGCTGAATTGATTGCAGTCTTTTAGATAATATTTTCCATATTCTATATGCAGCTAAGGCCAGCTGTAGCCAAATGTTCTTGATTGTTCCTTTCAGTCTCCATTTCACCTTTAGTTTGACTAACAGCCATATTGGTTTCTGCATAAATTTTGTACTGCTGATTTAATATTTACCTTGAATTTATCTCATTTAGCAAATTTGTGAACCAAAAAATCTTCATTGTTTCTTCAATAATGGATAGATTTTTAGAATAGAATGTTCAGTAAACTAAAGATATCTAAGCAAATGTTTAACATCAGTTCACTTTTCAATTCTTGCATTAATACTATGCTGACTTAACTTGGAAACAGAAAACAAGATGTCTTGCCAAGTTGAAGCATTCAAATGCTAAAGAATTCAAATTCCTTCTTGAAATGTGCTGGATCAATATGGCCCTCTCATTCTCAACACTCAATTAATTATCATTGTTCACTACAAAATTAGTGTTTTATCCCTTTGCTGCTTGCATCCCAAAAAGTTCAAGTTCACTTGGTATATGAAAACTAATCCGAGTAAAAGTTCCTTTAATCACAATATGTTATCTAGAGAGACAAGAAATTACACACTTCTCACAAAACTTTAATAGCTAAAATCTTCAATAACTTCTTGGCCAGCTATGAAGCTTTGAATTTAGTTCCTTAAATTCCTATGTTCCTTATATTCCATATATACTGTGATGTTTCAAAAATTCATAAGAGAGATGATTTTGATCTTCAAACTGAAAGATGGAAGATTTTGTCTTTAATTCTTCGAAAAAAGAATATCATTAAATGGCACATTTTATTGTCAGAATATTGGCAGCTTACATGCCGCAAGGAGCGGAGAGAAGTTTTCGGTTAGATATGTATAAATCTCTTCTGATTTTAGATATCTATTATTTATTCAAACTGACTAAAATAAAATATAATAATTTAAGTTTGTATGGAAGGTAGGTGCAAGAAGAGGATCACAGATAATAAACTTATGGAATAAAAATTATGGTTTGTTACCGTTTTAATCCTAAGAAGAAAATCTTCTATATTCAGTGAATTTTTCTGGTGACCTATCATTTTTAGGAAATAACTAAAAATAAATTCTATCGAGTTAAACTTTTCATCAATAATATTATATCTATGAATGTATTTCATTCTCAGACACTCAAATATCTAACCTCTTCCATAGATATAAGAAACTCAATGATAGATTAAATATTGAAGAATTAGGTATGATAGAATCTTCTATCTCAGGTAGGTCTTACCTTATGTCATATGCATACATATGGAGCATTGGTCTTCCAGTTAGCACCCAATGAGCCAATTGCTCACCACAGCCTCCACCCAACATCATCCCTGAAGAATTAAATCCGCAGCCATGGAAGAAACCTCTTATTCTTGGATCTTCACCTGTTTTAGTTTGAGCAAATAATCAAGACCATAAATTAATAATATATAACATAAAATAATAATCTTATAATTTTCTTTTCCAAAATCATTGCAATTTTGAAATCATGCCTCAACCTCACCCTTAATATGTCTTCTTTCTGCAGTATTTCCTCTAGATTCTTTTTCTTTAATGATTTTCTTACCCTTCTTATAAGTGCAATTTTTTGCTGTATTTGTTATTGTTAGATTGTGGTCTGAACCTATATTCTAATTATCTTCACATTCTTCACCCAGATTCTGAATTTATACTTAATCAGAATGTGATCTAACTCACATGTGATTTTATCTGCTGGACTTCTCCATGTGTATTACCTTCTCTTACAATTCAAAAAACGTGTTTGTAATTTTAAGTTCGTTGTTCGAGAAGAAATCTACTGAACTGTTTCCTCTGTTTACTCCTCGAACTAGATCATCCTATCACCCATTATGATACTATCAATTTTTCATTTTCTATCATCATTTTTTATCTCATTCATCTCCTTCTATGTCATTTGGATCTCCTCATCATAGCTTGGTGTATTATGAATAGCAACTTTGAAATTATTGTGAAAAATTAGGGTTATGATTGATTGATCTAACATATATTGAAAATGACTTTAATCCATTATATGATCATGTAATGTACATCATACGCTAATGATTTTAAAAATACGTAGTATAATCTTGACAGTTTTTCAGCAATTGTATTTAGAAAGAGAATAAAGTTGATCTTACCAAGGAACAGGGGAACAAACACCAAATTTATTATAAATCATAAAAAGACCAAATGTTATTATATGATTATAGATGGTACAAACTTGAGCCTTATATCTGCACTGGTTGGGATGTTTATAAATCTCATGTCAAAAGTTATCATCATAGATTAACTCATCTTTCCTTCAAATATTCACTTAAAACTAAGCAAAAGGTAAGAAATTTCTCGAAATGTATATAAAATGTACATTTCCATGATATGGGTTTTTCTGTGAACGACTAGATAGAGGAACTGCCATCATTAAATATGCTTAAAAATTTGTAAAATAATAATATTGCAATATTGGAAAATAGCAAGAAAGAATCCACAATATAAATAGTTAGTATTTTGGTTGGAAAAAATTTCCTGTTTACATGAGTGATATTTAATGAAAGTGCTTGGTTATTTAATTTGGAATTGATTGCATGAGTAAAATTTTTTAAAAAATTCTGTGTAGTTTTTCAAAATCTTAGTTCAGGTTTATGGTTCTTAAATTCTGGTTATAAGAACTTGAGAGATCATATTTGATATTTGTGACTTCTTAAGTATTTGGGTTTTTCTATGCACAATTAATTGTAGGAACTGCCATCATTATGTATGTTGAGATCATTATTCTCTGAAAGTAATTGAGATATTGTTTACCAGGCAGATGAAATATGGAAATGATCTTTTGCTGTTAGCAAATTTATTATAAATCACTATTAATGAAAAGAATAAACACACATCTAACCAAAGTGACTATTTAAATATATTTTATATAATCCAATAACTCAAATTTTGCTTCATTAAAAAACATGCATTTACATACAAACTATAAAAATTGGCTATATTCTTAGAAAAAAAGATAGTTTATAGTTACCCATTATTGGCTTATGATCAGGAGTAAAGCTTTCAGGTCCACAGATGGTAGATTTAATTCCTGTCTGTTGTATGATAGGAGCTAAATGTGTTGCACCTTTGACATGAACTCCAAAAACTTCCCAGTCTAGATCATAGAGACCAAACTCAAAATCTCTTTCAACCTGTGCACAATCAAACGTAATTCACTGATATGACTTAAAAGAATTTAATGGAAAGTTTAATTTTTTTATCAAAAAACTCAAGGCCATTAATTATGGTTAAAGTTATGTTTAACAACTAATTTTTAAGTCTATAATTCATAATTTAATTGGTTTAAGATTTTCCGTTTTGATGAAATGGGTTATATTAGCATTTCATATAGTATAAATCAATCCAATAGTTTATAACTTACTGAAAGTAGGTGAATTCTGAACAAATTTTCAGAAGCCTTACTTTGAGTTTTGACAGTTCTTATTAATCCAGCTGAAGGTACCAGTCAGATACAAGAAATGCAATAGAACACATCTTCACAAGCATTATGAAAACAAATTGAAAGTAACTAACTCTGTGTTTTATGAATCATGACATTAAACCATGACAATTAATTAACACTGAAACAGGTATTATTTGGTATATATATATATATATATATATATATAATTTTTCCTGCCAGTTATGGAGTTATTAACCATAGGTGTCTAAATTACTTGACTCACCAGGATATCTACCTCAGGTATACACAGCCCGATTAATTTAAAAAAATATCAATCCCACTTTCTCATCAGACAAGTAGAAATAATGTGTAGCTTAGAAGATGGTAGGAGTAAGGCATCTTTCAGGGAGCTGGATTAATCAGAATTGAATATTTGCTACAATATCTTTGATTTAAAAAATTGGTAAATCTGTGTTGAGTTCAGTTGAATTAAGTTCAGTTGTTGAATTAAAATTAAATTTTCAAATAATTCCTGTGTTTGATACTCAATGGAGTAGCTGAATGAATGACAGGGTCTCTTTTGCTTGACAGCTCAGAGATTAAAAGATACCTGTATGTACGGACGAAATCCAAGCTGTGGTCATGATTATGGTTGTTAAATTATAGTCATAAGAACTTAAATGGTCAAACTTGATCATTTTAATTTTGTAAGGTTTAGCTTCCATGGTTTAAGGAGAAAATATCTTGAGCAATAGTTATGGTTCAGTAGCAAAAAATTGTAATTAAAGCAAATATTTATTTTTAGGGTGAAGAAGAATAATTTGAAATTGCAAGTCTTTAACTGAAGCTTAAAACAGATTTATAATTTGAAATTTCAAGGATATCTGTTCACCTTTTATACATGATGTTATGTCACTTAGGATGTGGTGTCCAGGTGAGTCAATGCCTTATAGTGCACTCTTTCTTCCTATGGTTTTTCACTATATGTATTTGATTTATTTTTTCTTAAGTGGGTTGAAATTGAATTGAGATTGAGTAAAAATCTAAATTGAAATGAGTGTATAAAAACCTTATATAATTCTATTAAGTTTCAATTTATTGTTCAAGCAGTGACAACAATTATAAATTTTGAGAGAATGGAATGCTTAAATTAAAAAAATTGTGAATTATGCTATTTCCATATTATTTAAAGTATTAAGGAATAAATCATCATAAAGTTGTTATTTTTATTTACTGGTTACTCTGAGATGATATCTTGAATAGAACATTAGTTTTTGAATTTCATATACTACAGAAAGAGTCTATTTATTGTGAAGGTTAGTGCATGAGTATACAATATGGAAAATTAGTATGTAATTAGCATTTGTACTAATGTAGAATATTCAAACACATTATTTATGGTATGGAATAATTTTATGCAGATTATGATCAATCCATTTAATCTATATGGTAATAGTATTTGCTATAAAGAGAAACTTAACGAAATTGATATGATAACATAGTTTTCACATGATATTTATTGAAATCATATGGCTTTTAATGACTACAATATTGCTTTCAATGCATAAAAAATAAATCATTAAGGTATATATTAATTGAGTATACACTCTTCACAGTATGAATTTTAGTTAGTTGTGATAGAGTAAATTTCATCATTTTTATTACTAAGATATTCTCTGCTATTTGAAATCATATCATTGAATTAACTATTTTCCTTCTTTTAGAAAATATTTTCAAATACAGTTCACAATGGTAAATATACATTAAGTGCTATTGCCAGAACCTCTAGGGAAGGGTACTTAAATAAGAGATCACAGTCAACATCAGAAGCTTTTCCCGAGACTGCAAATGTTGTTATTATAGGTAAGATGTTTTGACATTAATTAATTTAATATAATTCTTTCTTCTATAACCTCTCAAAATTAATGAGGACAGGTTTCGCATGGCTTTCAGTATAATGGAACATTGCTTTCTGCAATTTAAAATTTTGGACCTGATGTACAATTAAGTCAGTATTTCAAGGATTAAGGTCTTTGTCATAATTGAATTTTATCCGATTAAAATATTCTTCTATTTCATTGAATAAAATGTTAGTGATTTCTGCGGCAAATTTTAAGATTAGTATTGGATGCAGACCAAGAGTTTTTCAAAAGATGTAGTATATGTCTTATAAATAGGTATAGGAGTTTTCAGTTACTTTAGTCTTAAATTTCCTTGAAACATAATGAGGGAGAGTTAGCCTGAATTTTGAAATTCAAAACTAATTTCCTTAAAAAAAATTAAAAATTTTCAATTTGATTATAGAAGTAGGAAAATTAAATAAACACAAATGATATGTATTACAAGGCAGAAATTAAAAAATGACTCATCAAATGACAACAGCACTTGGAAATCCTACCTTCTCCTGAGAAAGTCTTTGTGACCTTTATTCTAAAAGCAACGTTTGAGTCGATTATAAGCATAATAAAGCAACTAGAAAATCATATATAGAAGTTTTGTTATTTATCTCAATTCCTGTGAACATGGTCATCTGATGCATTGCCCAATATAACTTGATACACAAACATTATAATTATGAATCAAATACTCTTAGGCAGCATCCTTTAAATTGATTTTCATAGAAGTTCTTAATTGACTACATGCACACTCAAGGTAAAACTTAATGAAGGTAATAACAAAATTTTGGGTATCTTTCATTGCTTTTGCTGATTTTGTAGCTTAACTGGTGATGTTACCGAAAGTCGTTGTGTTAGTTTCTTAAAAAAGATAAAGGGTGGAATTTTTATTTTTAGGAGGAGGAAGCATTGGATGCAGCACCTTGTACCACTTATCACGTTTGGGAGCTGGAAATGAGGCTGTTTTACTAGAAAAGGGTAGGCTTACTTGTGGAACTACTTGGCATACAGCTGGACTCATTTGGCGCCTACGGCCTTCTGATGTTGAAATAGCTCTCTTGGATGCAACTAGAAATCTTTTAATTAGACTTGAAAGTGAAACAAATTTAAGTTCTGGATGGGTGCAAAATGGTGGACTTTTTATTGCAAGCTCCAAAGTAAGTGAATAATGAACATACTAAACCTTGCAACAATACTATAAAAATAACAACGCTCTTAAGGACCAATTCAATTAAAACTATAAATTCATAGGATCTGACTTTCCCCCATAAGAATGCATGGACTCAATTTTCAAAGATTTTAAAAAACTTCATTTTCAACCAATCATACTTATGCTAATGATGTACGCTGTGATAATGTCGTTCTGTTTATTTTTAGCAAAAAGTAAGCAGAGTAACCTTACGAAATTCTTGATTTTCATCATTGGATATATCTTTTAGTTATTGACGCTTCAGGGATATCTATACATATAGACGCTTCGGGGGGATATATATATATATATATATACGAGTAAAGGTGCGCTTGCTTACAGCAAGCCATGCAATAATTAATCTTTAGTGAATAATAAAATTTTTTGAAAGATTACTTTGCTCAAACGTTGCTAAACATAAAGTAAAGGGCATTAACGCAGCTGAAAATGCACTTAATACGATTTCCGATGCATTTCTTACGGCAGCTATAATCCCGCCCCGGCGTCGAACCAAGGTCATCCTGCTAAAATTACTGTAATCTTTCGCTTGAGTATGGTGGAGTTTATAAACACCCCGAATTGCAAAAGGAAATTCATTCAGGAAGTACCTTAAAATGAGCCCTAAATTCCTTATGTATTTCACATGAAGAATTAATTAACGCCCCCTAGCATCAAACCAAGAACCTATTACGACTATCTTAGGGTATCTTTTAAATGAGAGTGGTCCCCTTAATGGCTGTTTGAAATTTTGAACCTCGGCGCGGCTAGGAAGTGCCCTAAAAAGCTTTCGCAAATATGGCCAATGCATTCCTTATGACAAAAATCGAGATTACGGGACGCTCAGGAATCGAACCCGTGATACCTAGGCAAGTGTTTATTTTTTTCAAAGTACTATATATACGTATCTTTTGGTTTTGAAAGTTTGAATAATCTATGCACGATATTAAGGGAGCTATGATTTTTTAAAATTTGAAAATATTTCACCCCCTGGCATCGAACCCATGACCAATTGTACGTAAACAATAGCATTTTTCCGTAGATATATATTATAGCAATAGCTACATGAAATCTTATTTTTCTTACTTAATGGGAAGTATTTTTAAAATTATTTGAAAAACGGCCCCATGCATTCTTATAGGGGAAAATCGAGATTACGGGACACTCTGGAATCGAACACGTGACACATAGACAACTGTTGATTTTTTTCAAAGTACATTGCATACGTATCTATAGGTGTAAAAAGTTTGAATGATCTACTTATGATATTAACGGAGCTACGATTTTTCAAAATTTGAAACTTTTTCACCTCCTGGCATCGAACCCATGACCATTTGCACGTAAGCAATAGCATTTTTCCGTAGATATATATAATATAAATAACCGTATGAAATCTTATGCTTCTAGCTTAATGGGAAGTATTTTTAAAATCATTTGAAAAACGGCCCAATGCATTCTTAATGGGGAAAATCGATTTTTGGGGCCTTCTAGAATCGAACCCATGATAGGTAGGGTCGGTTTCCCAATTTTTCCTAGGTGAGATTTAGTTGGCCATGCCTTAAAAAAATCGGCGGCTCCGTGGCCCCAGCGGTTTGGGCCTGACATTAATATCCTATATATATATATCTGTATATATATATATCCCCCCGAAGCGTCTATATATAATAGATATAACATATATATAGGATATTAATGTCAGGCCCAAACCGCTTCGGCCACGGAGCCGCCGATTTTTTTACGTAATGGCCAACTAAATCTCACTCAGGAAAAATTGGGAAATCCACCCTACCTATCATGGGTTCGATTCTAGGAGGCCCCAAAAATCGAGTTTCCCCATTAAGAATGCATTGGGCCGTTTTTCAAATGATTTTAAAAATACTTCCCCTTGAGAGAGAACAATGAAATTTCATATGGCTACACATTTTGAGGTACTTCCTGAGTGAATTTCCTTTTGAAATTTGGAGTGTTTATAATGTCAATCATACTCAAGCGAAACATAAAAGTTATTTTAGTAGGATGTTCTTGGTTTGACTCCGGGGCGGGAATAATGCCGCCGAAAGAAATGCATGGGAAATCGATTCAACGCATTTTCAGCTGCGATAATGTCCTTTAGTCTATGTTTAGCAACGGTTGAGCAGAGTAATCCTTTGAAAAATTTTATTTTTTAACTAAAGATAAATTATTACATTGCTTGCTGTCAGCAAGCACACCTTTACTCGAATATATATATAGACGCTTCGGGGGGATATATATAACATATATATAGGATATTAATGTCAGGCCCAAACCGCTGGGGCCACGGAGCCACCGATTTTTTTATATAATGGCCAACTAAATCTCACCTAGGAAAAATTGGGAAACCCACTCTACCCATCATGGGTTCGATTCTAGGAGGCCCCAAAAATCGATTTTCCCCATTCAGAATGCATTGGGCCGTTTTTCAAATGATTTTAAAAATACTTCCCATTAACCTAGAATGATAAGATTTCATGTAGCTATTGCTACTATATATATCTACGTAAAAATGCTATTGCTTACGTCCAACCCGTCATGGGTTCGATGCCAGGAGGTGAAATACTTTCGGACTTTGAAAAATCGTAGCTCTATAAATATCAAATATATATCACTCAAACTTTTTAAACGTATAGATACGTATATATTCTATAACAAAAAAAATCAGCATCTGCCTATGTGCGATAGGTTCGATTCCAGAGCGACCCGTAATCTCGATCTTCCCCATTAAGAATGCATGGGGCCGTTTTTCAAATAATTTTTTAAATACTTCCCATTACGCTAGAAAGTTAAAATTTCATGTGGTTATTGCTATTATATAAATGTACCGAAAAATGCCATTGATTACGTACAACCGGTCATGGGTTCGATGCCAGGTGTTGAAAAACTTTCAAATTTTGAAAAATCGTAGCTCTATGTATCTGATACCTAGATCATTCAAATTTTCAACACAAATAGATAAGTATATTTTTTACTTCGAAAAAAAAACAGCATATCCCTATGTATCATGGGTTCGATTCCAGAGCGTCCCGGAAATTGGATTTTTCCCGTTTAAAATACATTGGCCATATTTCCGAAACCTTTTTAGGGCACTTCCTAGCCGCGCCGAGGTTCTAAATTTCAAACAGCCATTAAGGGGACCATTCTCATTTAAAAGCTACCTTAAGATAGTCGTAAAAGGTCCTTGGTTCGATTCTAGGGGGCGTTTATTACATATCCATTAGAAATGCATTGGGAATTTAGGATTCATTTTTGGGTACTTCCTTTAGGCATTTGAAATTTGGTGTGATTATGAAGATAATCATACTTAAACGAAAGATTACAGTGATTTTAGCAGGATGACCTTGGTTCGACGCCGGGGTGGTAATAATGCCGTCAAGAGAATAGCATACGAAATCGAAGTCAATGCAACATACGCTGCGAATACGAACTTTAGTGAAAGCTTAGCATGACTTATCCGATTAATCTTTCCAAAAATTGTTAGTTTTATTAAATAATATATTTTCCGATTGCTTGCTGTCAGCAAGCACACCTTTACTCGTATATCTATACATATAGACGCTTCGGGGGGATATATATATATATATAGGATATATATATATAGGATATTAATGTCAGGCCCAAACGGCTGGGGCCACGGAGCCGCCGATTTTTTTCCGTTATGGCCAACTAAATCTCACCTAGGAAAAATTGGGAAACCCACTCTACCCATCATGGGTTCGATTCTAGGAGGCCCCAAAAATCGATTTTCCCCATTCAGAATGCATTGGGCCGTTTTTCAAATGATTTTAAAAATACTATCCATTAACCTAGAATGATAAGATTTCATGTAGCTATTGCTACTTTATATAGCTACGGAAAAATGCTATCGCTTCCAACCGGTCATGGGTTCGATGCCAGCAGGTGAAAAAGTTTCAAATTTCGAAAAATCGTAGCTCTCTTATTATGATATTTAGATCATTCAAACTTTCTACACGTATAGATACATATATAGTGTACATCGAAAAAAATCAACAAATGCCTATGTGTCACGGGTTCGATTCCAGAGCGTCCCGTATTCTCGATTTTCCCCGTTAAGAATGCATGGGGGCGTTTTTCAAATAATTTTAAAAATGATTCCCATTAAGTTAAAAGAATAAGATTTCGTGTAGCTACTGCTAATATACATGTCTACAGAAAAATGTAGTATTTTACGTACAATCGGTACTGGGTTCGATGCCCGGAGGTGAAATATTTTCAGATTTTGAAAAATCGTAGCTCCCTTAATATCGTACGTAGATCATTCAATTCTTCTAAAAATATAGATACATACAAAATTTAATTAGAAAAAAATCAGCACTTGCCTATGTATCGCGGGTTCGATTCCAGAGCGACCCGTAATCTCGATTTTTCCCGTTTAAAATACATTGGCCATATTTCCGAATGCTTTTTATAACACTTCCCATCCGAGCAGAGGTTCAAAATTTTACACAGCCATTAAGGGGACAGTTCTCATATAAAAGCTATCCTAAGATTATCGTTAAAGGCCGTTGGTTCGATGCTAGGGGGCGTTAATTAATACTCCATGTGAAATTCATAGGGAATTTAGGGCTCATTTTAAGGTACTTCCTGAATGAATTTCCTTTTGCAATTCGGGGTGTTTATAAAGTCCACCATACTCAAGCAAAAGATTACAGTAATTTTAGCAGGATGACCTTGGTTCGACGCCGGGGCGGGATTTTAGCTGCCGAAAGAAATGCATCGGAAATCGTATTCAGTGCACTTTCAGCTGCGTTAATGCCCTTTACTTTATGTTTAGCAACGGTTGAGCAAAGTAATCTTTCGAAAAATTTTATTCTTCACTAAAGATAAATTATAGCATTGCTTGCTGTAAGCAAGCGCACCTTTACTCGTATATATATATCTATACATATAGACGCTTCGGGGGGATATATATATGTATAGGATATTAATGTCAGGCCCAAACCGCTTTGTCCACGGAGCCGCCGATTTTTTTCCGTAATGGCCAACTAAATCTCACTCAGGAAAAATTGGGAAATCCACCCTACCTATCATGGGTTCGATTCTAGGAGGTCCCAAAAATCGACTTTCCCCATTTAGAATGCATGGGCCGTTTTTCATATAATTTTTTAAAATACTTCCCATAAAGCTAGAAGGATAAGATTTCATGGAGCTATTGCTATTATATATTTCTACAGAATAATGGTATAAGTTAGCTACAAATGGTCATGGGTTCGATGCCAGGGGGTGAAATATTCGCAGCTGACAATGCACGGAATTCGATTTCCCATGCATTCGTCGAACCCAGGCCATCCTACGAAAATCACTATCACTAATCCTCACTATCGCTAATGTATGATTATATTTATAACCACTCCAAATTTCAAATAGAAATACCTAAAGGAACTACCTCAACATTAGTCCTTAATTCCCTATGCATTTCTTATTCTTAGAAAGTTACTGTTAACGTCAGCGAGCCGGTGGCCCCTGCGGTTTGGGCCAGACATTTGTATCCTCAATTTTTTTTACCCCCTAGTTATCTATATATAATAGAGATAGAGATAGATATATATGGTGGTACCTCGAGATACGAATTTAATTCGTTCCAAGACTGAGTATGTAAGTTTATCAGCTCGTATCTCAAACAAATTTCTCCCATTTAAAATAACTGAATTCGATTTAATCTGTTCCGGACCTATGAAAAATCCCCAAAACATTGTAAATTATGAATAAAGGTATGTTTTTAACAAATAAACGTTTATAATTAAAAAATACATAACAAAATTTGAAACAAAGAAATAAAACAGTTATTTAGAATAATAGTCTAACTTTGGTGACGAACAAGTTCGGTTAACGAAGGTGAACAGCGAGGAGGAGGGAAGGAGTGTAGTTTTGTAAACTTAATACTATTTTCGTAACTTTAAACTAAAACTACACTTTATTTATTTCAAATAAATCTCCGGTACCAGTCCAAGATAAATCACAAACTGTTATTCGGGCTTCCCCCAGTATAAATAATTAATCGATTGCGTTTATTAATTGTCGGAGCATCAAAAACAAGGTAGCCGACCTTGAGCATTTAATACGCAGTTACGGTTTAGACATAATTATAGGCACTGAGAGCTGGCTAACGGAGGATATAAACGTTAAGTGTTTCCTAACAATTTTAAGGTATATCGAAAAGACCGGGTAGATAAAACGGGCGGTGGAGTATTCATCGCGGTAAAAAGTTCCCTCCACAGTAGTTCACGCACGTCTTCTTACGATAGCATCGAGATGCACAATTTTTTGATGCACAATTAGTCAGTCAAACAAACCGAATTTAGATGTATGCGCTTTTTACCGGCCACCCAACTCGCCACGTCAGTTGTTACGCAATCTAAATGGTGAAATAAACTCTTATTAAATAACTCTTATAAAATAATAATAGCATAACTTTAATAGGTGGAGATTTCAATCTTCCGTACATAGACTGGCCGAATAACATAATTTAATAGTTAAATATGTGCCCTCAAAATACTGTAATCATAATAACGAACCTAGATGGTACAATAAAGAGACCAGAAAGGCACTTAAGAAACAGAGGCGCTTACATTCTACAATAAAATCCACTGAGAGGATTCCGAACAAAATCGACTCAAATATATTGCTGAGCGAGTACAAATTTGCCAAATCAAAAACTAAACGCATCATGCGAGATGCGCTCCGTCAGTTCAAGGAGAAAGTTTTATGCGAACTCCTAGACAACGACCCTAAAGCCTTTTGGTCCTACGTTAGGGAGGTTCAAGGCAAAGTGGAAACAGTAGGTTCCTTAAAAATTAACAACGAAAAAGTATTTAACGATGCTAAGGGCAAACACAATATTTTAAATGAATTTTTCCATAGTGTATTTACGCCCAATTGTTCATCGCGTACCATGCAAAATTTAGACGCGCCTGAAAAAATGTCTAAAATCACCTTCAGTGAAGACGGCATCACTAAGCTTGTGCGCTACATTAAGTCTGGTCCTGAAGACATACCAGCCCGGGTATTAAAAGAAGTTGAGGTAAGCGTAGCTCCTTTTCTTAAAATCGTATTTGAGAAATCTCTTAGTGAAGGTAGGGTCCCAAATGATTGGAAAATCGCGAACGTCACTCCAAAAAAAAGCGGAGAAAAGGATGACCCATCGAATTACAGACTAATATCTCTAACGTCACTGAACGGTAAGGTAATGGAGCATATAATCGTTAGTTCTTTAATGGGATTCCTTGAAACTTCTAAATTCATTTTTAGGAACCAACACGGTTTTCGTAAGACGCGATCTTGTGAGACTCAGCTTGCATTATTGACCAACGACATTTTAAGATCAGCCGAAAATAAAAAGCAAGTGGATGCAATATTTTTAGATTTTCGAAAAGCGTTTGACAAGGTCCCTCATCAGAAATTGCCATACAAATTAAAAGTTGCTGGAATTAATATCGGGGTAATAAACTGGATAGAAAACTTTCTCTCCGACAGAGAACAGCGAGTAGTGTTAGATCTAACCCCGTTAAAGTGACATCGGGAGTACCACAGGGTAGCGTTACTCTTTTTAGTTTACATTAACGATCTTGGTAGTCTCATTGACTGTAACGTTAGACTATTTACAGACGATACGGTTATTTACAGAGAAATAGTAGAGAGGACAGGTTAGCTCTATCAAAAGATTTAGATATCATCGTGAAATGGTGCGACGACTGGAAATTAGAGCTCGATATTCATAAATGCTCAGTAGTTAACTTCTTTAAGAGAAAGTCCAATACCGGTGACTTTTTATATAGCATGAAGAGAAAAAATATAACAATAGTGGAATCTGTGAAATATCTGGGAGTTACGCTGACGAATAACTTAAATTGGAGTGCCCACATCCGTAACACATGTGGTCGAGCAGTACGAAAACTCGGTTTCGTCAAGAGAATAGCCGGTAGGAGCGATGAAAAGGTTCGCGAACGTTGCTACTTCACGTTAGTTAGGCCTCACCTCGAGTACGCGTGCAGCATATGGGACCCTGCAAATAAAGACTGCATTCGGGAATTAGAAAAGGTCCAGCGTAAGGCGATACGCTTTGTAAAAAATTCATATGATAAAACAGCGAGTGTAACACAAATGCTAAAGGACGCCGGGTGGGAATTACTAGAAGAGAGAAGGTCGAGGAAAAGAATAAAATTATTAGATAAATTCAGGGAGAGCTCCTTCATAGAAGACGTGGAAAGTATAATGCGTCCACCTTGTTATATAGGCCGATCTGATAATGCGCGAAAGATCAGAGAAATAGATGCGCGAACGGAGCGTATGAAAAATTCATTTTTTCCGCGAACTATACGCGAAAATAATCGCCTAGGGAAACAGAGACTTTACATGCACCCCCTTCCAAACGTCGAAAGGCGGCTCGCAGGGTAAATACATGTATGTAGATAGATGTAGACTCTCTCCCGCTTTACGGAGTTTACCGAGGCACACCATGCGCTGGCAGGCGCGCAGGTGAACGATTTAGAGTTGCGCAGTCTACTTAAGGATGATGTAGCGCTCGCCGAAAACGGCCGTTTTTAGCCTGTCTCATTTCCAAAATTACGAGATTAATATTCATTGTAGAGATTTCCGGTTTTCAGCATTTGCAAGAGAAATGATCGATACCGTACTTTTAGTTTTTAGAATTTAAATTTAAATCCTTTTATGGACGTTGAATGCTTTGGAATTCGGAAAAATTAGCTTCTTTTTCATCACAAGTCACTCGCTTACTATGAAAGAATTTGAAAAAATAAAAAGACAAAACCCGACATCAAATCTTGCTATAACGGTATGTGAAAACATGTATGGGGGTTACAGATCAAAATCAGCTGTAATTCGGGAAATGGAAAACCTCTGTCGAGGTAGCTGATTGCGCGACCTCTGCACAGCCTGAAAGTAGGGGAAAGGACTCGGAGGGGAAATTCTCCGAGAGACGGCGATCAGGGTGGCAGCCGTGTTCTTATATTTTTGAAGTGAAGCGGTGAAGACCGAACGGTCTCCTTCACCGTGTGATTAGATAAGTCAATTCGCTATGTAATCCATACGACTATGAGCGTACGAATTTAGTTACAATGTTGCGGGCACCTGGACTGTAGTTCGTCGCTTCGTCCTTGGAACGTGAATGTGACAATCGAGCATTACGCAGAAACCCAGACTTTTCCCGACTAGTGCCTTATAACAGTAACATATTATAAATAAAAATATATTTGGAAGAGTAATCATACTCTTTGCTTAGAATTATTTAAAGGTAGAAAAATTATTATTAAAAATACCAGTACTACACTATATAAATTTATAATTAAATAGAACTAATAATCATTACTAAATAATAATTATTAAACAAAACTAATAATTTTTACTAACAAGGGGACCTTTAGGACTGCGGCACGGGATATTGGATAGGACCGGTATGGATGTGTAGCTTAGATATTACTTATAACAACCTGAAAATACAAGGGGCCAACGCTCCCTCGTTGCTCTGTAATTAATGTTTAAAAATCGTCAATTCTAGCCGCTACCAATATAACCCTCCCGGGTATCTTCAGCTGAACAAGCAAATGGTTGCGTGGTGCTAGCATGTTAGATTCATAATGTCATTGGACGTGGTTCGAATCCGGTTAAAATTCTCTGTTTTTTTTTTTCTTCAATCACTTTCTTTTTTTGGAAAACATTTAATCAATTTAAATGCTTGTCTTATTATTTTATTTTTCATGGCTCATATAATTTAAACATATTTAAAATAAAAAAAATTTAAAGGACCGTAGCAGATAAATGTAAACGTTTTAATTGTGTTTCATAATAGAAAGGGTCGGATACCCGGGAGGGTTATATTGGAAGCGGCTAGAATTGACGATTTTTAAACATTAATTACAGAGCAACGAGGGAGCGTTGACCCCTTGTATTTTCAGGTTGTTATAAGTAATATCTAAGCTACACATCCATACCGGTCCTATCCAATATCCCGTGCCGCAGTCCTAAAGGCCCCCTCGTATAATATAAATTATTATTATCGATAAATTAATTTTACATTAAATATGTAAAATTATTTTTGAATTCCGAATACGGATATTTGTTCAGAATTATTAGTTACTAAAATGCTCTGTTCAAAGATCATCACGAAGAGCAAATCGAACCCGGGACTGCATCGATCGAAGTCGTACGGACCTCAATGAGAATCTCTCCACTATTTCTAAACCCGAATGAGACTGTTCTGGGATAACTAATTCGTCTTCTGCGAGCAAACGAATTTCGAAGATAACACGATACTTATCAATATATCAATTTCAGTCTTGCTTGCTACTGTGAAGTGAAGAGGCTTCCCACCCCTCCAACCTCGTCTCAATCGCCAGTTGGTGCCAACCGCTTCAAAAAAGTCAGCAAATGATTCTCCCTGTGTTCTGTTAGTTCTCTAAGTTACCACTTTTCGTGCTCTGAGACGCGACCGTTAAATTCGGAAATCTCCGAGCGCTACAGCAGCCTTAACTTCAAGTTGAACATGCGAGTGATATTGAAAAGAAATATAAAAAGTTTTGTGTTCAATGCAAATAAAACATAAGCACTTCAAATAAAGGAGAGAAGAATGGTATCCCATATGCTTGTAATTATAAAGAAGACCAGAAGATGCAATGTCTTGGTGAGAAACTGAACTCACCTGATATATAGGAACTGAAACATTGAAATGGATACAGTCATTTTTCAAAAGGAAAGGATAACAGTTGTACATAAATAGTTATTTCACAGCTACCAGCGCAACATAACAAAAATGTGAAGAAATTAAAGAGAAGAACTAACAAAAACAGAAAAGAAACATTGCCAAATTAATAGTAGTACCAATAACATGAAGCTCAAAATGGAGAAATTTAGAGAGTGGTAAGGATTCCAATACCTCACAATAGATGGAAATGGCAAAAAATATTATACTCTGGAATGCAACTTACAGAGCTAAGAAGAATAGGATTAGTCTCGTATCCTCCAATGCATAAACAATCTCCTTGAACTCTGAAGTACACAGATGAATCATGATCTCTAACATTTGGTGCATTTCGAACGCCTTCTATGTTCTCTGTGACAACATATGCATGCTTCATTGGGACTAGTGGGATACTTATATCAGCAAGTGCAGCAATTTCTCGGCTCCAAACACCTGGAAAATTCATGTAAAAATCCTTTCAATGGAACTTTATAGGACTATAATCCATATATTTAAGTTCTGATTTCCTTTTTGAAATTGCACAGACAATACAATTTCAATACCAAGATACCCTTCCTGCTGAGTCTTTGGAAAGGAGTGTATTGTATTTAAATGTTAAACTCTTCTATCAGCATGTGAAGTAATGTGCTCTAGGTGTCTAATATTTTTAATCATTGATCAAATTAGTAATGAACCCGATAAAATATCCAATTATATCCTCTTCAGTTAATCTACAGAAGTGGTGAAATTAAAATATTTTGAATTCTAAATAAAGCAGAACTATGATACATTCAACTTAACATTAAAAAATTAGATTTTAACTTCTTGGTGGAGAGAAGAAAAGCTAATGCCACATATCTTTTCACTAAATGGTCAAATCTACTATAAATTGAATAAAAAGTTTAGCACATAGCAGTGTGAGAAAAAGATATTTTATACTCTAGTATATTTTGGCAGATTTCATAACAATTTATTTTTGAGTTTACATATTCAGCTCATGAATAAAGAAGAATAGAATTTACACAATATCTATAAATAACTCCAATAAAATATAGAATAGCAATACTCCTATGGCAAAATTGAGACTGAAAAGTTATTATTCCATTTAATTCTGTGAATTGTCAATATTAACCAAGAAATAAAGAAAAATTGAATTAATGATAAATTCTGAAATAATTTAGTAGTGGGATTAAAGAAAAAACTAAGTGCACCTTTGGAAAATATAAAGAGCAACAAAAAGTCCTTAAAGGAGGAAGTTGTGAATGCATTCAACATCAAACTGAAAACAAGTATCACTAAGAGTTTAATTATAATATTTAAAATTTTAAGAAGAGCAGATATCAATACACTTATAAAAAATGAACATTAAAATATTTAAAGAATTAACAGAATGTAATACAAAATGATATTTATATAGAAATATAGTAAAGGAAATTTTCTCTTTAGGGAGAAAATTTAATTTTTATTCCAGAAATTTAGGGAAAATTTTAATTCATCATCCCAAAAAATTCTTCTTCAAAAATCTTCAAATCAGAACATCTTTTTTACTTATGATGGTGGATAAAAAGTATGCTAAAATTATAAATTGCCGAGGAAAATAAGCTACTCAATAGGAACTATCATTCAAATAAAGAACATGGGTTTGGCTGCCAAGTCAAAACTTTAATTCACCAATTGGCTCTGCTCTATGTATACATTCCATAGATTCACTCAGTTCCTCATATCCTGTGACTTTAAAGTCAAAACCTCTACCTAGGAAGAAAATATCCAAAGAATATCTCCTTTATTGCAAACAAAATAGACAAAATTTTCCAGGAAATATACAGCCAATTAAAATTAATCATGATAGCATTAAATTAAATAAATCAGCAATTCTGTATTCCATCGCATATACTGTGGTACCTCGAGTTACGAGCAGCCTGACATACGAGTTGTTGGAGCCGTATTTTCATCTACATATTTACCCTGCGAGCCATCTATTCGTGGGTTATTTCTCATTTCATTTTGCAAAAGAAAGGAAGCATGCAAGTAATAAAATCTAAGTTTACATGTATTTCTTACGAGAACACGGTAAACACTGGACACACACCATCCGGATTTTATATATATAGATATAAGGTCGAATGTCTTTCAAATGTTCATTCTGAAACTTCTTTGTAACACATGAGAAACAAGGTCAATTAAATATTGCATATAGCCTGTCTTCCACTAGCATGTAAAAAGAATACCAGACACAGTAAATGAAAAACCAGTGCTATCAAAAGGCAAACCAACATCTCTTTCATTAATCCTTATCATGTGGATTCCTGCATTATTTCATCTTCCCCTTCAAATTTTATTATGGTCATAATAATGTGAGAATTTAGATATGCAGATATGCAAGGTGGAATTGGCTGAGCAAAATTGGGTGTAATTTGCATTTGTTCAACATTTCCATGTGGTAATGAACTCTGCTTAGAGGTTTTTTGATTTCATGTAATTTAAATTTTTATACAAATTCCTTTTGAGAGTTAGAATAACTGATATTCAAGACAGTTTAGCCAGTTCAAAAAGAAAATTACTTTTAATTTCTTACCAGTGCAATTGATTACTTTCTTGGTACTAATTATGCCTTTTGGAGTAGTAACACCAATCACTTGCCTAACTCCAAACTGATTTCTCTCAACTATGATGTCTGTCACAGGGCAACCTTCAAAAACCTACAAATAAATCGTAATTAATAAAATAAAAATTGTAGATTTAACTTTATGCATCTTTTTCACTATAAAGAATTCTTACAAAAATTTTTGGATTGAAAAACGGTTAATGCGTAATATCTGTTTTTCAGAATTTTCAGCTCTTCAGTTTTCATAAAAGAAAAATTGAAGATGGACTCCGTTTACAAATATATGTAATTATTTTAAAGTTAAATGTAACTTAACTTCAAGTTTTTTATTAACTGTTATTTATTACTTAGAATATAATTAAAAATATAACAACAAGAACAAACATACATGTATATTATCACTACTGTATAACAGTCTTTATTTTGGTCATAATTTAGTCTTAATGGACCACTCTATCAAAATATAATGCTTTAAAAGTAACACGGTATTACATCAAATCCAAGAGAGGTGTTCTTTCCTCTACCTTAACCTGGGACTTTGTGGGTGCAAATGCCCACAAGTACTATTATAGTAACAATTTCACCAGAGGCCAGTAAAAACAGTTATCATCACGATTAATTTCTTCCTGAATTTTGAGATTTACCTTACATTCAAGTTTTAAATTTAAGAATAAAGGTCAAAATAACCTTCATTGCATTTCATCAAGGTGTTTTTAGCAGATATTCTCTTTGCAGAAAAAAAGATTACCCCTCATTCGAAAGAAGCCTTTCCATAATTATTTGGCACACATTGAAAGATATTGAATTTCATATGAATCTTATATTTAAAACGCTTTGATAAGAAAGCAATGAATTTTAAAAATTATATTTGTGTTTAACATACCTTAGCACCAGCAGATACTGCAGACTTAGTATATGCAGTACACAGGTAATTTGGATCAACAGTTCCATCGCCAGGGCTATATAGTGCTGAAGTAAAAGCTTTAGGATCCAAGGGCGGGAAGAGTTTCTGAGCTTCCTCAGGTGATATGATGTATGATTCAATACCAAATGATCGACCAGCTGTCATTAGACGTCTATATTCTTGTTCTCGCTCCTAAAATAGGAAAAAATTTTGCAATTGTGGGTGGTTTTATCATATATTATGCTGAACGATAAACTTCTTAATGCAATCATATGACAGAAAACATTAACATGTACTATGAAGAGAAAATGTCATGATAGATTTTTATTAATAAAGTTATGAAAAAATAATGATAGATTATTACATTTGAAAGCAAAGCAGAATATGAAGGGACATTTGAGTGTAAGAATGGAACGAACAGAAAAAAATATTTCCCGTGTGTTAATAAACTGAAGTCGATGATGCAATTAATTTCCTGCAGCTCTAAGAGTGCTTGGGAATATATACTCCTATGTCGGACAATATCACGGGAATAGCTTTCGATATCTTTGAAAAAAGAAAATCTTACTTTATTTCGGATTCTTAGAACACTTAGAACCTGTTTGAGAGTTTAATTGATTAACGATGTGACAGATTTAAATAACATCAAAAAGGGGACAAATTAGACCAAATCTCAGAATTGCCATCAACACCATCACTGGATATGAAAATTGTCTTGCATGAACCTACTTTAATAAACCTACCACTTATTTAAATGATTCACTTGCCAAGTGGTTGCACTGAGTCCAAGAGGCATGAAGAGAAGAAATAGGAATAGCATGGGAAGCTACAATTGTTGTAGAGCAGGGGTCGGCTACCTGCGGCTCTTTGGATATGAGACTGCGGCTCTTTAGTTCCATACGCAAATATTACTTATTAAAAAAAAACATTTAAAAACGATTTTGAATCGACTAACGAGGTTTGGGCACCATTTCTCTCTCTCAGCCCATTGTACTCGCTTTTCACTCCACCTCTTCCCCATGAATACGTGGTCTGCTCAAAAGCTATAGCGAAAATTTAATTTCCGTGGGCTATGTATATTTGATTTTTGATTTTTTGTAGCGTTATGTTTTCCCTTACTTATGCTGACAAGGTTGGTCACTTTGAATGTTTAGTTAATTTTTGACAACTGTTTTGCACGGATATGTTTAGGCTCGTCTTCGATTTTTGCCTGTTCCAAAAAGTGGATCAAAGAATTTGTATCAAATTTATGTGAAGTGCGCGGACGCATTCAGAATGTTGACTGTTGCATAGGGCGAAGCTACTTTGGACAAAAGCAACCTTTATCGGTGGTACAAAATGTTCTCAGAGGGCCGAGAAGATGTGAGCGACGAAGAGCGTTCCGTACGCCCGAGCACGTCAACTACAGACGAAAACATTGATGAAGTAAAGAAACTAGTATTGGCCAATCGTCAAGTCACCATCAGAGAGGTTGCTGAGGACCCAAATATATCGATTGGCTCGTCCAATTCGATTATTATCGATAGTTTGTGCATGAGACGGGTCGCCGCGAAATTCGTACCAAAATTGCTCAATTTGGACCAAAAACAGCATCGCATTAACATTGCTCAGGAGCTGTTGGATTCTGTCCGTGGCGACCCAAATTTGCTCCAGAGAGTCATAACTGGTGACGAATCATGGGTTTTTTGTTATGACGTAGAAACCAAAGCTCAATCATCCCAAAGGAAGCTGTCGCACGAGCCAAGACCGACAAAAGCACGCCAAGTTCGGTCGAATGTGAAGGTTTTGATGACAGTTTTCTTCGATTGCAGGGGCGTGGTTCATTATGAGTTCTAGCCGCAGGGTAGAACGGTCAATAAGGAATATTACCTTCAAGTAATGCGCAGTTTGCGAGAAGCAATCCGCCAGAAACGCCCGGATTTGTGGAAGAACAAAAATTGGCTTTTGCACCATGATAATGCCCCTGCTCACACATCGTTACTTGTGCGCGAAGTTTTGGACAAAAACAACACTCTAATAATGCCGCAGGCACCGTATTCCCTAGACCTGGCCCCCTGTGACTTTTTTTGTTTCCGAAACTGAAGAGGCCCATGAAAGGACGACGCTACGCCACGATAGAGAAGATAAAGACGGCATCGAAGGAGGAGCTGAACAAGATTACAAAATATGATTTTTGAAATGCTTCGAGGATTGGAAAAAACGTTATCTCAAATGTTTAATGTCTGATGGTGATTACTTTGAAGGGGACAAAATAGATATTAATGAATAAATAAATAATGCTTGAAAAAACATGAAATTCGCGATACATTTTGAACAAACCTCGTATTCATGCGAGTGCTATTTATTGTTCGCAAGAAAAATTTTTGTTGCTCTTTCAAACTTTGAAATTTTGTAAATTGTAATTTTTGGCTCTTCCGACTGAAAAGGTTGCCGACCGATTGTACTGATAGGGAGCTCAAACGTGAAGCGGATAGTGGCTCCTTTGCGGAGAAGGGCGGAGAGGGAGGGAGGTGACCTAAGGGTTACATCTTGGTGTATACCCTCTGGGCGTGTGGCCCATGTCACGGGTGCGTTAGGGGCGGCGGCCGCGGGTACGGGCTGCTCCAAGTTGCGAGTGGTTGCCCACGTTGGGGTCAACGAAGCTTGTAACCGCTCCACCGAGGATATTCTGAGTTCTTTTAAGGACCTGAATTCCGAGGTTGGGCGCGTGGGGAAGTCGCTTGGCGTCGATGATCGGCTCTCCATCTGCAGCGTTGTCCCGCAGAATGACCTTGGCCATCGTATTCGGTGAAAAATTAGTGGACTGAATGCGAGGCTGTGGGATTTCTGTCGGGGCTTGGGAGCAGATTTCTTAGATTCTTCGGCCGACGCTCCTGTCGTACCCCCTCGCCTTGAACCATTCGGGAGTTCATTATACTCGCGACGCTGCAAGCGGGGTAGCTCATAGGGTATACGAGCACTGTAGGCATTTTTTAGGGTAAGGGATAGTAGGAATGCTCCGAATATAAGTGAATCTAAGATACGAATAGAAACAAAATTAGTGGGTAATGCCGTCAAAAGAGATTCACAATGTGTTACTTGGGATTCTCCCAGAGTAAATAATGTATCAATCGCAGTTATAAATTGCAGGAGCATTAAAAATAAAGTTACCGATTTCAAGCATTTCATCCGTAGCAATCACTCAGATATAATTATAGGCACAGAAAGTTGGTTGTCAGCCGATATTAACGACTACGAAGTATTCCCGAGAGATTTTAAGATATACCGAAAAGATCGTGAGGATAAAATAGGTGGAGGAGTATTTATAGCGGTGAAAAGCTCCCTTCATAGTAATATTCATTCGTTTCCGAAAAGCGGCATCGAAAACGTTTGGTGTACCATTATGCAGACGAATAAGCCCAACATGAATATATGCGCCTTCTATCGCCCGCCAAACTCATCACGCCAGGTCCTGCGAAACCTAAATTAGGATATGACCCACTTTTCGCGAAAAAATAACAATAGCGGAGGCGTTTTTAATCTACCGGACATAAATTGGCGAACTCACATTGTAAAGAAAAGTGCTAGAAATAGGGTCTCGGGTAAAACTTTATTAAATTAAATGCAAAAAAATTCGCTACGTCAGATAGTTGATGGACCTACCAGGGAATCAAACGTATTAGATATCCTCCTCATTAACACGCCCGAGCGTATATTAAAGACTACAGTATGTGATGGAATATCAGATCATAGAGCTGTTATTTGTGATACAGTCGTAAATTTGGTAGGGCATAAAAAACCGAAGCGCAAAATATATGTTTATTCGAGAGCGGACTTCGAAGGACTTCGGGATAAACTTAAATCTGATTTTCCAGTATACGAAACGCGATCAAAGTTCTGAAATACTGAGGATACCTGGAACCTCTTTGTTAGTAAAGTGCGCGACTTAATAGATAAATTCGTTCCCTCTAAGCTTTCCAAACAAACAAATGAACCTAGATGGTATGATAATGAAACTAGGAAAGCCCTGAAAAAACAAAGAGCTTTACACGCTAAATTAAAAACCATTTCTTGTCCTTCAGACAAAAATCAGTAAGATTAAAATTGCATATAAAGAAACTAAATTACATGCCAAGCGAACTATGCGTGAAGCCCTCCGTCGATTCAAAAATAAGATATTAGGTGAACAACTTGACGAGGACCCTAAAGCTTTCTGGTCGTTTGTCCGTGAGGTCCAAGGTACAATACAGACAGTAGGATCTTTAAAAAATGAAAGCGGTAATCTTATTAATGATGCAAAGGGCAAAGCTAACGCCCAAAATGATTATTTTCGGAGCGTTTTCGCGAGTAAAAGTACATTTAATGCCGTACACAGCGTAGATACACTTCAAGCAATGCCAAAAATCGCGATAAAGGAAGAGGGAATCATCAAACTTTTGCGATAGGTCGATCCGAATAAAGCTCCTGGACCAGAATATATACCAGCTCGGATATTCAAACAGGCAGCCGAATACGTAGCTCCCTATCTTAAATTAATATTCGAAAAATCTTTAAGCGAAGGCAGGGTCCCAAAAGATTGGAAAATAGCAAATATAACTCCTATACTCAAAAGCGGGTTAAAGGACGATCCTGCGAATTACAGGCCCATCTCATTAACATCACTAAGCGGTAAATTAATGGAGCATATTATTACTAGCTCCTTAATGGGCTATCTAGAAGCGAACAATTTCTTTGCAAGAAATCAGCATGGTTTTAGAAAAACGCGATCTTGCGAGACGCAGCTCGCCTTACTAATACACGATATTCTGAAATCTGCGGAAAAAAAGACAGGTCGATGCTATATTCCTAGATTTCCGTAAAGCCTTCGATAAGGTACCTCACCACAAATTATTGCATAAATTAAAAATCGCGGGGATCAATTCTGAAGTATAAGTGTGGATAGAACACTTCCTAAACGATAGGAAACAACGAGTAGTGCTTGACGGTATTTTCTCAAACGTAGTGGAGGTAACCTCAGGCGTTCCACAGGGTAGCTTAATCGGGCCACTCCTATTTTTAATATATATTAACGACCTCAGCAGAGAAATTGATAGCAAGGTTAGGATATTTGCGGACGATACAGTTATCTACAGGGAAATAGCTAGCAGTGAGGATAGATTAGTACTTAGGAATGATTTAAATAAAATAATGGCCTGGTGCGAAAATTGGGAATTTGAGTTAAATATTAGCAAGTGTTCCGTTGTCAACTTCTTTGAACGGAAAATTACAAAGAATGATTTCACCTACAGCCTCCGCGGAGAAAAGATTTCAATGGTAGAATCTGTTAAGTATCTTGGATTAACCCTGACGAATAACCTATCATGGAATACCCACATCCGTAATACATGTGGAAAAGCTTTAAAGAAACTCGGTTTCGTTAAGAGGATAGTCGGTATGAGCGTAGAAAAAGTTCGCGAGCGATGTTACTTTGCGCTTTTCAGACCACACCTTGAGTATGCTTTTAGTGTATGGGATCCTGCCGATAAAAGTATATACATGTATAAGTACATATAAGTGAATTAGAAAAGGTCCAACGTAAAGCGATACGTTTTGTTAAAAATTGTTACTATAAATCGATAAGCGTAACTAAATTGCTCAAGGATGCTGTATGGGAAACATTAGAACTGAGAAGATCTAAGCGTAGATTAGATTTGCTAAATAGATTCAAAGAAGAAACGTTCAAGGAAGACGTAGTACAGATCATGCGCCCTCCCTGCTATATAGGTCGATCAGATAGAGCGAACAAAATAAGGGAAATATATGCGAAAACCGACCGATTTAAAAATTCGTTTTTCCCTCGAACAATACGCGAAAATAACCGTCTAGAGAAGTAAATTCACGGTGCATGCACCCCCTGCCACACACCGAAAGGTGGCTCGCAGGGTATCTACATAGACATAGACCCGTGTTTTAGAGCATATAGTATAGCATATGGCGGAAATTCATGTAAAAAATAGTTTGAATTAAGGGATTGTACAACACTTCAAGAATATAATCCAGAAGTTTGATATCCTTATGCAAAATAATAAGAAATCTATAACCCATATCTTAAGCCGATGCACCTGTACACGGAGTGTGGACTACATCTCTCACCTAGCTATCTCGGACAGTACTTGAGGAACACATGTTTTATGGCTAATACTACTCGTATTTCTAAGTAAACTTTAGATATTCTAAACCCACAACATAATCCTTAAAGACAGAAGATTGCGTAATTTACATTGAAAAGGTTTGTAGAGACAAAGCGAATCCGTCGAACGCAAAGATTCTATTTTAGTTGTGGCTGTCTTAGAGTGGGTTTAGTAACATTCAGTCGCACATACTCGTTGATTCATTAAAAAAGTGCCATTCGAAAGTAGCAACTGATGAATGATTTTTGTCGGGACGAAAGAGTTTGGTTTTGGGTAGACCCCCTACTTACCTTAAATTAATTTTTTGTAAATTTCTAACTGTAGTGAAGTTTAGAGTTAAAAACTTGAAGTAAAAACACATTACGTTTTATTACGTATGCATATATTTCTTTAGTAAATATATCTACGAACATATAATTACTAAAAATCATTAAAATGCACTATTATTTTACAAAGGATCCGTGTTTCAACGGCCAGTGAAGCCGAGGGAAATATGTCTGCAATCCCACAAAAGATACAGTACCTTTGGTTAAAGCTTTCTAAAATATGTTTCTCATACTCTTAAAGATATAATACACAAAATGTAATAACTTTCAATGCCGTGAATATAACGGTTTCTCTAAAAAAATTCCAAGGATTCCTAAAATTGTGAGGCTCTAAACCAGGTTGAAATTCGTTGTAATAGGTCAGAGAGGTACAGTGGTCTCAACAATTGTATTTCGAACACATTTTTGGGCCCATTCATTCCTGGGTCTTTTCCTCAATCTCTCTTTCGTACATCCTGGAGAGGTACCGTATTTTCCCAACGATAAGGCGATCCCAGAACTTTTTAGTTATCATGAATTTGTATAGATACCGCATAGGACTTCATAGTGATGTGCCTTCATAGTAGTGCCTTACTTAAAGAGAATTTTTAATATTAGTATAAATAACTGTCAAATACCGAAAGATTGGAAAACAGCTACGGTGGTTCGGATACATATAAGAGGAAGTAAAAATTGATTAAAAATTATAGACCATTAAGCTTAACGATCGTAATCAGCAAAACGTTTGAAAAAATAGTTGCCGACTATTTAAAAGAATATTGGGAGGAAGAGGGATAGATTAACGTGTATCAACATGGTTTTAGAAAGGGCTATTCCTGCGAATCGCAGATGTTAGGATTACAACTCGACTAAGTCAATTCTCAGGAAGGTTGAAAAACGGCCCATGCATTCTTACGGGGGAAAGTCGATTTTTGGGTCCTCAGAGAATCGAACCCATGATACGGAGAGTGGATTTCTCAATTTTTCCTGAGTGAGATTTAGTGGGCCATTACGTAAAAAAATCGGCGGCTCCGTGGCCCGAGCGGTTTGGGCCTGACATTAATATCCTATATATATGTTATCTATTATATATAGACGCTTCGGGGGGATATATATATATAGGATATATATATATAGGATATTAATGTCAGGCCCAAACCACTCGGGCCACGGAGCCGCCGATTTTTTTTCGTGATGGCCCACTGAATCTCACTTAGGAAAAATTCGAAAACCGACCCTACCTATCATGGGTTCGATTCTAGGAGGTCCCAAAAATCGACTTTCCCCCGTAAGAATGCATGGGGCCGTTTTTCAAATAATTTTTAAAAATACTTCCCATTACGCTAGAACAATGAAATTTCATAAAACTATTGCTATTATCAATATCTATGGAAAAATGCTATTGTTTACGTACAACCGGTCATGGGTTCGATGCCAGGAGGTGAAAAAAATTCAAATTTCGAAAAATCCTAGCTCTTTTAATATGATACATAGATCATTCAAATTTTTTACTCTAATAGATAAGTATATTATATATCTCGAAAAAAATCAATACCTACCTACGTGTCACGGGTTCGATTCCAGAGCGTCCCGTAATCTCGATTTTCCCCGTTAGGAATGCATGGGGCCGTTTTTCAAATAATTTTAAAAATACTTCCCATTAAGTTAAAAGAATAAGATTTCATGTAGCTATTTCTTATATATATGTCCACGGAAAAATGTAGTATTTTACGTACAATCTGTCCTGGGTTCGATACCAGGAGGTGAAATATTTTCAGATTTTGAAAAATCGTAGCTCCATTAATATCGTACATAGATCATTCAAACCTTCTACAAATATAGGTACATACAAAATGTAATTAAAAAATAATCAGCATATGCCTATGTATCACGGGTTCGATTCCAGAGCAACCCGTAATCTCGATTTTTCCCGTTTAAAATACATTGGCCATATTTCCGAATGCTTTTTATAACACTTTCCAACCGCGCAGAGGTTCAAAATTTCACACAGCCATTAAGGGGACCATTCTCATTTGAAAGCTATCCTAAGATAGTCGTAAAAGGTCGTTGGTTCGATGCTAGGGGGCGTTAATTAATTCTCCATGTGAAATACATAGGGAATTTAGGACTCATTTTAAGGTACTTCCTGAATGAATTTCCTTTTGCAATTCCGGGTGTTTGTAAAGTCCACCATACTCAAGCGAAAGATTACAGTAATTTTAGCAGGATGACCTTGGTTCGACGCCGGGGCGGGATTTTATCTGCCGAAAGAAATGCATCGGAAATCGTATTCAGTGCATTTTCAGCTGCGTTAATGCCCTTTACTTAATGTTTAGCAACGTTTGAGCATCTTTCGAAAAATTTTATTATTCACTTTAGATAAATTATTGCATTGCTTGCTGTAAGCAAGCGCACCTTTACTCGTATATATATATATATATCCCCCCGAAGCGTCTATATATATATACGAGTGAAGGTGCGCTTGCTTACAGCAAGCAATTTAATAATATATCTTTTAATAAAATGTAAAATTTCCCGAAATATGATCCGAAAGGCCATTCTAAACATAACGTAAATGACATTTTCGCAGCAAGCATTGCATTGATTTCGATTTCCCATGCATATCTTACTGCAGCATTATTACCGCCCTGGTGTCGAACCAGGGCCATCCAACGAATTATTCTTTCATTATTGGCTTTAGTATGATTGACTTTATAAATATTCCGAATATTAAAAGGAAATTCATTCAGAGAGTACCTCAAAATGTGTCCTAAATTCCCTATGCATTTCAAATGGAGATATAGTTAACGCCCCCTAGCATCGAACCAAGGACCTTTTACGACTATCTTAGGGTAGCTTTTAAATGAGAATGGTCCCCTTAATGGCTGTTTGAAATTTTGAACCTCGGCGCGGCTAGGAAGTGCCCTAAAAAGGTTTCGGAAATATGGCCAATGTATTTTAAACGGGAAAAATCGAATTTACGGGACGCTCTGGAATCGAACCCATGATACATAGGGAAATGCTGATTTTTTTCGAAGTAAAAAATATACTTATCTATTTGTGTTGAAAATTTGAATGATCTAGGTATAAGATAAATAGAGCAACGATTTTTCAAAATTTGAAAGATATTCACGACCTGGCATCGAACCCATGACCGGTTGTACGTAATCAATGGCATTTTTCCGTACATATATACAATAGCAATAGCCACATGAAATTTTAACTTTCTAGTGTAATGGGAAGTATTTAAAAAATTATTTGAAAAACGGCCCCAAGCATTCTTAATGGGGAAGATCGAGATTACGGGTTGCTCTGGAATCGAACCCGTGACACATAGGAAACTGTTGATTTTTTTCAAAGTACATTTTATACGTATCTATTTGTTTAAAAAGTGTGAATGATCTAAGTATAATATTAAGGAAGCTAGAATTTTTTAAAATTCGAAAATATTTCACCTCCTGGCATCGAACCCATGACCAGTTGAGCGTGAAATATTGCATTATCCCGGAGATATTTATATTAAGAATAGCTGCACGAAATCTTATTCTTTTAACTTAATGGGAAGTATTTTTAAAATCATTTGAAAAACGGCCCCATGCATTCCTAACGGGGAAAATCGAGATTACGGGACGCTCTGGAATCGAACCCGTGACACGTAGGCCAGTGTTGATTTTTTTTGAAGTATATAATATACGTACCTATAAGTGTAAAAAATTTAAATGCTCTATGTATCATATTATGAGAGCTACGATTTTTCGAAATTTGAAAATATTTCACCTCCAGGCATCGAACCCATGACCGCTTGCGCGTAAGAAATAGCATTTTTGCGTAGATATGTATAATTGCAATAGCCATATGAAATTTCATTGTTCTATCTCAATGGAAAGTATTTTTTTAAATTGTTTGAAAAACGGCCCCATGCATTCTTACGGGGGAAAGTCGATTTTTGGGGCCTCCTAGAATCGAACCCATGATAGGTAGGGTGGATTTCCCAATTTTTCCTGAGTGAGATTTAGTGGGCCATTACGTAAAAAAATCGGCGGCTCCGTGGCCGAAGCGGTTTGGGCCTGACATTAATATCCTATATATATGTTATATATATATATATATATATACGAGTAAAAGTGCGCTTGCTTACAGCAAGCAATCGAAAAATATATCTTTTAATAAAAAGTAAAAATTTACGAAAGACTATTCGGATAAGTCATGCTAAGTAAAGAAATTTTCGCAGTGGACAATGCAGTAAATTCGATTTCCCATGCATTTCTTTCGGCAGCATTATTCCCGCCCCGGCGTCGAACCAAGGCCATCTTACGAATATCACTGTCATTTATCGCTTATGTACGATTACCTTTATAAGAACCCCGAATTTCAAAAGGAAATACATTCAGGAAGTACCTTAAAATGAGTCCTTAGTTCCCTTTGCATTTTTTAAGAAGTTATAGTTTACGCCCCCTAGAATCGAACCAACGACCATTTACGATACTATTACGGTCGCTTTAATGTGAGAATGGTCCCTTTTATGGCTGTGTGAAATTTTGACCCTCAGCGCGGTCGGGAAGTGTCATAAAAAGCTTTCGGAAATATGGTCAGTGTATTTTAAACGCGAAAAATCGAGTTTACGGGACGCTCTGGAATCGAACCTGTGACACATATGCAACTGTTGATTTTTTGCAAAGTACATTTTACACGTATCTATACGTGTAAAAAGTTTGAATGATCTATATTTCATATTTATAGAGCTACGATTTTTCAAAATCCGAAAGTATTTCACCTCCTGGCATCGAACCCATGACCAGTTGTGCGTAGAATATTGCATTTTTCCGTAGATATATATAGTTGCATTAGCTGCATGAAATCTTATTCTTTTAACTTAATGGGAAGTATTTTTAAAATTATTTGAAAAACGGCCCCATGCATTCTTAACGGGGAAGATCGAGATTACGGGACGCTCTGGAATCAAACCCGTGACACATAGGCAACTTTTGATTTTTTTCAAGGTATATAATATACTAACCTATAAGTGTAAAAAATGTGAATGATCTTTGTATCATATTAAGAGAGCTACGATTTTTCGAAATTTGAAAATATTTCACCTCCTGGCATCGAACCCATGACTGGTTGCGCGTAAAAAATAGCATTTTTGCGTAGATATATATAATTGCAATAGCCATATGAAATTTCATTGTTCTATCTCAATGGAAAGTATTTTTTTAAATTGTTTGAAAAACGGCCCCATGCATTCTTACGGGGGAAAGTCGATTTTTGGGGCCTCCTAGAATCGAACCCATGATAGGTAGGGTGGATTTCCCAATTTTTCCTGAGTTAGATTTAGTGGGCCATTACGGAAAAAAATCGGGGGCTCTGTGGCCCCAGCGGTTTGGGCCTGACATTAATATCCTATATATATATATATATATACGAGTAAAGGTGTGCTTGCTTACAGCAAGCAATATGATAATATATCTTTTAATAAAATGTAAGATTTTTCGAAATATTATTCTGATAGGCCACGCTAAACATAACGTAAATGGACATTTTCGCAGCGAGCTTAACATTGATTACGATTTCCCATGCATTTCTTACGGCAACATTATTCCCGCCCAGGCGTCGAACCAAGGCCATCCTACGAAAGTTACTGTTATCTTCCGCTTGAATATGATTGACTTTATAAACACTCCAAATTTCAAAAGGAAATTCACTCAAGAAGTACCTCAAAATGTGTCCTAAATTCCCTATGCATTTCAAATGGAGATATAGTTAACGCCCCCTAGCATCGAACCAACGACCATTTACGACAATATTAGGGATGCTCTTATATGAGAATGGTCCCTTTTATGGCTGGGTGAAATTTTTAACCTCTGCGCGGTCGGGAAGTGTCATAAAAAGCTTTCGCATATATGGCCAACGCACTCCTTATGACAAAAATCGAGATTACGGGTCACTCTGGAATCGAACCCATAGCACGTAGGCAAATGCTGATTTTTTTCAGAGTACAATTTGTTTGTATCTATTTGTTTTGAAAGTTTTAATGATCTATGTACGATATTGAGGGAGCTACGATTTTTCAAAATTTGAGAATATTTCACCTTCTGGCATCGAACCCATGACCAGTTGTGCAAAACATATAGCATTTTTTCGTAGATATTTATATTAGCCATAGCTACACGAATTCTTATTCTTCTAGCTTAATGGAAAGTATTTTTAAAATTATTTGAAAAACGGCCCCATGCATTCTTAATGGGGAAGATCGACATTACGGGACGCTCTGGAATCGAACCCGTGACACATAGGGAACTTTTGATTTTTTCCAAAGTACATTTTAAACGTATATATACGTGTGAAAAGTTTGAATGACCTATATGTCATATTAATAGAGCTACGATTTTTAAAAATCTGAAAATATTTCACCTCCTGGCATCGAACCCATGACCAAATGAACGTAAGCATTAGCATTTTTCAGTAGATATATATTACAGCAATAGCCACACGAAATCTTATTGTTCTAGCTTAATGGAAAGTATTTTTAAAAATTATTTGAAAAACGGCCCATGCAATTTAAATGGGGAAAGTCGAATTTGGGGCCTCCTAGAATCGAACCCATGATAGGTAGAGTGGATTTCCGAATTTTTCCTAAGTGAGATTTAGTGGGCCATTACGTAAAAAAATCGGCGGCTTCGTGGCCGCAGCGGTTTGGGCCTGACATTAATATCCTATATATATATATGTTATATATATCCCCCCGAAGCGTCTATATATAATAGATATAACATATCTATTATATACGAGTAAAGGTGCGCTTGCTTACAGCAAGCAATGCAATAATTTATCTTTAGTGAATAATTAATTTTTTCGAAAGATTATTTTGCTCAAACGTTTGTAAACATTAAGTAAAGGGCATTAACGCAGCTGAAAATGCACTGAATACGATTTCCGATGCATTTCTTTCGGCAGCTAAAATCCTGCCCCGGCGTCGAACCAAGGTCATCCTGCTAAAATTACTGCAATCTTTCGCTTGAGTATGGTGGACTTTATAAACACCCCGAATTGCAAAAGGAAATTCATTCAGGAAGTACCTTAAAATA
The DNA here is from genome assembly GCA_020796165.1 of Pantala flavescens. Lineage (NCBI taxonomy): Eukaryota > Metazoa > Arthropoda > Insecta > Odonata > Libellulidae > Pantala > Pantala flavescens. The sequence goes on along the minus strand of CM036879.1, from coordinate 49,807,725 downwards.
TGTCCTAAATTCCCTATGTATTTCACATGAAGAATTAATTAACGCCCCCTAGCATCGAACCAACGACCTTTTACGACTATCTTAGGATAGCTTTTATATGAGAATGGTCCCCTTAATGGCTGTGTGAAATTTTGAACCTCTGCGCGGTTGGGAGGTGTCATAAAATGGTTTCGCAAATATGGCCAATGTATTTTAATATAATTATAATAGTATAATTAATCTTTAGTGAATAATAAAAATTTTCGAAAGATTACTTTGCTCAAACGTTGCTAAACATAAAGTAAAGTGCATTAACGCAGCTGAAAATGCACTGAATTCGATTTCCCATGCATTTCTTACGGCAGCATTATGCACGCCCTGGCGTCGAACCAAGGCCATCCTACGAAAATCACTGTCATCCTTCGCTTATGTATGATAACCCGTACAAACACCAGAAATTTCAAATCGAAATACCCTAAGGAAGTACCTAAAAATGAGTCTTTATTTCCCTATGCATTTCATTTGAAATATATGTTAACGCCCCCTAGAATCGAACCAAGGACCATATAGGACATTATTACGGTCGCTTTTATGTAAGAATGGTCCTTTTTATGGTTGTGTGAAATTTTGAACCTCTGCGCGGTCGGGAAATGTCATTAAATGTTTTCAGGAATGTTGTCAATGCTTTCCATACGGGAAAACTCGAGATTACGGGTCGCTCTGGAATCGAGCCCATGGCTCATAGGCACCTGTTAATTTTTATAAAATAACAATTTATAGGTATCTATAAAGGTAAAAAGTTTGAATGATCTATGTACGGTATTAGGAGTGCTACGATTTTTCGAAATTTGAAAATATTTCACCTCCTGGCATCGAACCCATGACCAGTTGTACGTATCAAATAGCATTTTTTCGTAGAAATGCATGATGGCAATAGCGCTATGAAATCTCATTGTTCTAGCTTAATGGGAAGTATTTTAAAAATTATTTGAAAAACGGCCCCATGCATTCCTAACGGGGAAAATCGAGATTACGGGACGCTCTGGAATCGAACCCGTGATAGGTAGGCAAGTACTGATTTTTTTCGAATTATATAATATATTTACCTATAAGTGTAAAAAATTTGAATGATCTATGTATCATATTAAGAGAGCTAGGATTTTTCGAAATTTGAAAATATTTCACCTCCTGGCATCGAACCCATGACCGGTTGCGCGTAAGCAAAAGCATTTTTGCGTAGATATATATAGTTGCAATAGCCATATGAAATTTCATTGATCTATCTCAATGGGAAGTATTTTTTTAAATTGTTTGAAAAACGGCCCCATGCATTCTTACGGGGGAAAGTCGATTTTTGGGGCCTCCTAGAATCGAACCCATGATAGGTAGGGTGGATTTCCGAATTTTTCCTGAGTGAGATGTAGTGGGCCATTACGTTAAAAAATCGGCGGCTCCGTGGCCGAAGCGGTTTGGGCCTGACATTAATATCCTGTATATATATATATATGTTATATATATATATATATACGAGTAAAGGTGTGCTTGCTGACAGCAAGCAATGCAATAATTTATCTTTAGCAAAAAATAAAATTTAAACATAAAGTAAAGGACCTTAACGCAGCTGAAAATACACTGAATACGATTTCCGATGCATTTCTTTCGGCAGCTAAAATCCCGCACCGGCGTCGAACCAAGGTCTTCATGCTAAAATTACTGTAATCTTTCACTTGAGTATGGTGGACTTTATAAACACCCCGAATTGCAAAAGGAAATTCATTCAGCAAGTACCTTAAAATTAGTCCTAAATTCCCTATGTATTTCACATGGAGAATTAATTAACGCCCCCTAGCATCGAACCAACGACCTTTTACGATAGTCTTAGGATAGCCCTATATGAGAATTGTCCCCTCAATGGCTGTGTGAAATTTTGAACCTCTGCGCGGTTGGGAAGTGTTATAAAAAGCATTCGGAAATATGACCAATGTATTTTAAACGGGAAAAATCGAGATTACGGGGTGCTCTGGAATCGAACCCGTGATACATAGGCATATGCTGATTTTTCGCAAAGTACATTTTATAAGTATCTATACGTGTAAAAAGTTTGAATGATCTATATTTCATATTTATAGAGCTGTGATTTTTCAAAATCCGAAAGTATTTCACCTCCTGGCATCGAACCCATGACCGGTTGGACGTAAGCAATAGCATTTTTCCGTAGATATATACAGTTGCAATAGCTACATGAAATCTTATCATTCTAGGTTAATGGGAAGTATTTTTAAAATCATTTGAAAAACGGCCCCATGCATTCTTAACGGGGAAGATCGAGATTACGGGACGCTCTGGAATCGAACCAATGATACCAAGGCAACTGTTGATTTTTTCTAAAGTACGGTATATACGTATCTATACGTTTAGTAAGTTTGAATGATCTAAATATCATATTAAGAGAGCTACGATTTTTCGAAATTTGAAACTTTTTCACCTCCTGGCATCGAACCCATGACCGTTTGTACGTAAACAATATAATTTTTCTGTAGATACTAATAATAACAATAGCTTCATGAAATTTTATTATTCTAGCATAATGGGAAGTATTTTTAAAAATTATTTGAAAAACGGCCCCATGCATCCTTACGGGGGAAGGTCGATTTTTGGGTCCTCCTAGAATCGAACCCATGATAGGTAGGGTGGATTTCCCAATTTTTCCTGAGTGAGATTTAGTGGGCCATTACGTACAAAAATCGGCGGCTCCGTGGTCCCAGCGGTTTGGGCCTGACATTAATATCCTATATATATATATATATATATATATATGTTATATATATATATCCCCCCGAAGCGTCTATATGTATAGATACGAGTAAAGGTGCGCTTGCTTACAGCAAGCCATGCAATAATAAATCTTTAGTGAATAATAAAATTTTTTGAAAGATTACTTTGCTCAAACGTTGCTAAACATAAAGTAAAGGGCATTAACGCAGCTGAAAATGCACTGAATACGATTTCCGATGCATTTCTTACGGCAGCTATAATCCCGCCCCGGCGTCGAACCAAGGTCATCCTGCTAAAATCACTGTTATGTTTCCCTTAAGTATGATTGACTTTATAAACACCCCGAATCTCAAATGGAAAATCATTCAGGAAGTAACTTAAAATGAGTCCTTAATTCCCTTTGCATATCTTACGGAGTTATTGTTAACGCCCCCTAGAATCGAACCAAGTACCATTTACGACATAATTACGGTCGCTTTTAAGTAAGAATGGTCCCTTTTATGGCTGTGTGAAATTCTGAACCTCTGTGCGGTTGGGAAGTGTCATAAAAGGCTTTCCAAAAAAATGTCAATGTATTTTAAACGGGAAAAATCGAGTTTACGGGACGCTCTGGAATCGAACCCGTGACACATAGGCAAATGCTGATTTTTTTCAAAGTACACTATATACTTATTTATACGTGTAGAAAGTTTGAATGATCTATATATCATATTAATAGAGCTGCGATTTTTCAAAATTTGAAAATATTTCATCTTCTGGCATCGAACCCATGACCGGTTGGACGTAATCTATAGTTCTTTTTCGTAGATATATATATTAGCAATAGCTACATGAAATCTTATATTTTTAGGTTAATGGGAAGTATTTGTAATATTATTTGAAAAACGGCCCCATGCATTCTTAACGGGGAAGATCGAGATTACGGGACACTATGGAATCGAACCCGTGACACATAGGCAACTGTTGATTTTTTTCGATGTACACTATATACGTATCTATACGTGTAGAAAGTTTGAATGATCTAAATATCATATTAAGAGAGCTACGATTTTTCGAAATTTTAAACTTTTTCACCTCCTGGCATCGAACTCATGACCGTTTGTACGTAAGCAATAGCATTTTTACGTAGATATATATAGTAGTTATAGCTACATGAAATCTTATCCTTATAGGTTAATGGGAAGTATTTTTAAAATCATTTGAAAAACGGCCCAATGCATTCTTAATGGGGAAACTCGATTTTTGGGGCCTCCTAGAATCGAACCCATGATAGGTAGGGTGGATTTCCCAATTTTTCCTGAGTGAGATTTAGTGGGCCATTACGTAAAAAAATCGGCGGCTCCGTGGCCGAAGCGGTTTGGGCCTGACATTAATATCCTATATATATGTTATATATATCCCCCCGAAGCGTCTATATATATATTCGAGTAAAGGTGTGCTTGCTGACAGCAAGCAATGTAATAATTTATCTTTAGTTAAAAAATAAAATTTTTCAAAGGATTACTCTGCTCAACCGTTGCTAAACATAGACTAAAGGACATTATCGCAGCTGAAAATGCGTTGAATCGATTTCCCATGCATTTCTTTCGGCGGCATTATTCCCGCCCCGGAGTCAAACCAAGAACATCCTACTAAAATAACTTTTATGTTTCGCTTGAGTATGATTGACATTATAAACACTCCAAATTTCAAAAGGAAATTCACTCAGGAAGTACCTCAAAATGTGTAGCCATATGAAATTTCATTGTTCTCTCTCAAGGGGAAGTATTTTTAAAATCATTTGAAAAACGGCCCAATGCATTCTTAATGGGGAAACTCGATTTTTGGGGCCTCCTAGGATCGAACCCATGATAGGTAGGGTGGATTTCCCAATTTTTCCTGAGTGAGATTTAGTTGGCCATTACGTAAAAAAATCGGCGGCTCCGTGGCCGAAGCGGTTTGGGTCTGACATTAATATCCTATATATATGTTATATCTATTATATATAGACGCTTCGGGGGGATATATATATATACAGATATATATATATAGGATATTAATGTCAGGCCCAAACCGCTGGGGCCACGGAGCCGCCGATTTTTTTAAGGCATGGCCAACTAAATCTCACCTAGGAAAAATTGGGAAACCGACCCTACCTATCATGGGTTCGATTCTAGAAGGCCCCAAAAATCGATTTTCCCCATTAAGAATGCATTGGGCCGTTTTTCAAATGATTTTAAAAATACTTCCCATTAAGCTAGAAGCATAAGATTTCATACGGTTATTTATATTATATATATCTACGGAAAAATGCTATTGCTTACGTGCAAATGGTCATGGGTTCGATGCCAGGAGGTGAAAAAGTTTCAAATTTTGAAAAATCGTAGCTCCGTTAATATCATAAGTAGATCATTCAAACTTTTTACACCTATAGATACGTATGCAATGTACTTTGAAAAAAATCAACAGTTGTCTATGTGTCACGTGATCGATTCCAGAGTGTCCCGTAATCTCGATTTTCCCCTATAAGAATGCATGGGGCCGTTTTTCAAATAATTTTAAAAATACTTCCCATTAAGTAAGAAAAATAAGATTTCATGTAGCTATTGCTATAATATATATCTACGGAAAAATGCTATTGTTTACGTACAATTGGTCATGGGTTCGATGCCAGGGGGTGAAATATTTTCAAATTTTAAAAAATCATAGCTCCCTTAATATCGTGCATAGATTATTCAAACTTTCAAAACCAAAAGATACGTATATATAGTACTTTGAAAAAAATAAACACTTGCCTAGGTATCACGGGTTCGATTCCTGAGCGTCCCGTAATCTCGATTTTTGTCATAAGGAATGCATTGGCCATATTTGCGAAAGCTTTTTAGGGCACTTCCTAGCCGCGCCGAGGTTCAAAATTTCAAACAGCCATTAAGGGGACCACTCTCATTTAAAAGATACCCTAAGATAGTCGTAATAGGTTCTTGGTTTGATGCTAGGGGGCGTTAATTAATTCTTCATGTGAAATACATAAGGAATTTAGGGCTCATTTTAAGGTACTTCCTGAATGAATTTCCTTTTGCAATTCGGGGTGTTTATAAACTCCACCATACTCAAGCGAAAGATTACAGTAATTTTAGCAGGATGACCTTGGTTCGACGCCGGGGCGGGATTATAGCTGCCGTAAGAAATGCATCGGAAATCGTATTAAGTGCATTTTCAGCTGCGTTAATGCCCTTTACTTTATGTTTAGCAACGTTTGAGCAAAGTAATCTTTCAAAAAATTTTATTATTCACTAAAGATTAATTATTGCATGGCTTGCTGTAAGCAAGCGCACCTTTACTCGTATATATATATATATATATATCCCCCCGAAGCGTCTATATGTATAGATATCCCTGAAGCGTCAATAACTAAAAGATATATCCAATGATGAAAATCAAGAATTTCGTAAGGTTACTCTGCTTACTTTTTGCTAAAAATAAACAGAACGACATTATCACAGCGTACATCATTAGCATAAGTATGATTGGTTGAAAATGAAGTTTTTTAAAATCTTTGAAAATTGAGTCCATGCATTCTTATGGGGGAAAGTCAGATCCTATGAATTTATAGTTTTAATTGAATTGGTCCTTAAGAGCGTTGTTATTTTTATAGTATTGTTGCAAGGTTTAGTATGTTCATTATTCACTTACTTTGGAGCTTGCAATAAAAAGTCCACCATTTTGCACCCATCCAGAACTTAAATTTGTTTCACTTTCAAGTCTAATTAAAAGATTTCTAGTTGCATCCAAGAGAGCTATTTCAACATCAGAAGGCCGTAGGCGCCAAATGAGTCCAGCTGTATGCCAAGTAGTTCCACAAGTAAGCCTACCCTTTTCTAGTAAAACAGCCTCATTTCCAGCTCCCAAACGTGATAAGTGGTACAAGGTGCTGCATCCAATGCTTCCTCCTCCTAAAAATAAAAATTCCACCCTTTATCTTTTTTAAGAAACTAACACAACGACTTTCGGTAACATCACCAGTTAAGCTACAAAATCAGCAAAAGCAATGAAAGATACCCAAAATTTTGTTATTACCTTCATTAAGTTTTACCTTGAGTGTGCATGTAGTCAATTAAGAACTTCTATGAAAATCAATTTAAAGGATGCTGCCTAAGAGTATTTGATTCATAATTATAATGTTTGTGTATCAAGTTATATTGGGCAATGCATCAGATGACCATGTTCACAGGAATTGAGATAAATAACAAAACTTCTATATATGATTTTCTAGTTGCTTTATTATGCTTATAATCGACTCAAACGTTGCTTTTAGAATAAAGGTCACAAAGACTTTCTCAGGAGAAGGTAGGATTTCCAAGTGCTGTTGTCATTTGATGAGTCATTTTTTAATTTCTGCCTTGTAATACATATCATTTGTGTTTATTTAATTTTCCTACTTCTATAATCAAATTGAAAATTTTTAATTTTTTTTAAGGAAATTAGTTTTGAATTTCAAAATTCAGGCTAACTCTCCCTCATTATGTTTCAAGGAAATTTAAGACTAAAGTAACTGAAAACTCCTATACCTATTTATAAGACATATACTACATCTTTTGAAAAACTCTTGGTCTGCATCCAATACTAATCTTAAAATTTGCCGCAGAAATCACTAACATTTTATTCAATGAAATAGAAGAATATTTTAATCGGATAAAATTCAATTATGACAAAGACCTTAATCCTTGAAATACTGACTTAATTGTACATCAGGTCCAAAATTTTAAATTGCAGAAAGCAATGTTCCATTATACTGAAAGCCATGCGAAACCTGTCCTCATTAATTTTGAGAGGTTATAGAAGAAAGAATTATATTAAATTAATTAATGTCAAAACATCTTACCTATAATAACAACATTTGCAGTCTCGGGAAAAGCTTCTGATGTTGACTGTGATCTCTTATTTAAGTACCCTTCCCTAGAGGTTCTGGCAATAGCACTTAATGTATATTTACCATTGTGAACTGTATTTGAAAATATTTTCTAAAAGAAGGAAAATAGTTAATTCAATGATATGATTTCAAATAGCAGAGAATATCTTAGTAATAAAAATGATGAAATTTACTCTATCACAACTAACTAAAATTCATACTGTGAAGAGTGTATACTCAATTAATATATACCTTAATGATTTATTTTTTATGCATTGAAAGCAATATTGTAGTCATTAAAAGCCATATGATTTCAATAAATATCATGTGAAAACTATGTTATCATATCAATTTCGTTAAGTTTCTCTTTATAGCAAATACTATTACCATATAGATTAAATGGATTGATCATAATCTGCATAAAATTATTCCATACCATAAATAATGTGTTTGAATATTCTACATTAGTACAAATGCTAATTACATACTAATTTTCCATATTGTATACTCATGCACTAACCTTCACAATAAATAGACTCTTTCTGTAGTATATGAAATTCAAAAACTAATGTTCTATTCAAGATATCATCTCAGAGTAACCAGTAAATAAAAATAACAACTTTATGATGATTTATTCCTTAATACTTTAAATAATATGGAAATAGCATAATTCACAATTTTTTTAATTTAAGCATTCCATTCTCTCAAAATTTATAATTGTTGTCACTGCTTGAACAATAAATTGAAACTTAATAGAATTATATAAGGTTTTTATACACTCATTTCAATTTAGATTTTTACTCAATCTCAATTCAATTTCAACCCACTTAAGAAAAAATAAATCAAATACATATAGTGAAAAACCATAGGAAGAAAGAGTGCACTATAAGGCATTGACTCACCTGGACACCACATCCTAAGTGACATAACATCATGTATAAAAGGTGAACAGATATCCTTGAAATTTCAAATTATAAATCTGTTTTAAGCTTCAGTTAAAGACTTGCAATTTCAAATTATTCTTCTTCACCCTAAAAATAAATATTTGCTTTAATTACAATTTTTTGCTACTGAACCATAACTATTGCTCAAGATATTTTCTCCTTAAACCATGGAAGCTAAACCTTACAAAATTAAAATGATCAAGTTTGACCATTTAAGTTCTTATGACTATAATTTAACAACCATAATCATGACCACAGCTTGGATTTCGTCCGTACATACAGGTATCTTTTAATCTCTGAGCTGTCAAGCAAAAGAGACCCTGTCATTCATTCAGCTACTCCATTGAGTATCAAACACAGGAATTATTTGAAAATTTAATTTTAATTCAACAACTGAACTTAATTCAACTGAACTCAACACAGATTTACCAATTTTTTAAATCAAAGATATTGTAGCAAATATTCAATTCTGATTAATCCAGCTCCCTGAAAGATGCCTTACTCCTACCATCTTCTAAGCTACACATTATTTCTACTTGTCTGATGAGAAAGTGGGATTGATATTTTTTTAAATTAATCGGGCTGTGTATACCTGAGGTAGATATCCTGGTGAGTCAAGTAATTTAGACACCTATGGTTAATAACTCCATAACTGGCAGGAAAAATTATATATATATATATATATATATATATATATATATATATATATATATATACCAAATAATACCTGTTTCAGTGTTAATTAATTGTCATGGTTTAATGTCATGATTCATAAAACACAGAGTTAGTTACTTTCAATTTGTTTTCATAATGCTTGTGAAGATGTGTTCTATTGCATTTCTTGTATCTGACTGGTACCTTCAGCTGGATTAATAAGAACTGTCAAAACTCAAAGTAAGGCTTCTGAAAATTTGTTCAGAATTCACCTACTTTCAGTAAGTTATAAACTATTGGATTGATTTATACTATATGAAATGCTAATATAACCCATTTCATCAAAACGGAAAATCTTAAACCAATTAAATTATGAATTATAGACTTAAAAATTAGTTGTTAAACATAACTTTAACCATAATTAATGGCCTTGAGTTTTTTGATAAAAAAATTAAACTTTCCATTAAATTCTTTTAAGTCATATCAGTGAATTACGTTTGATTGTGCACAGGTTGAAAGAGATTTTGAGTTTGGTCTCTATGATCTAGACTGGGAAGTTTTTGGAGTTCATGTCAAAGGTGCAACACATTTAGCTCCTATCATACAACAGACAGGAATTAAATCTACCATCTGTGGACCTGAAAGCTTTACTCCTGATCATAAGCCAATAATGGGTAACTATAAACTATCTTTTTTTCTAAGAATATAGCCAATTTTTATAGTTTGTATGTAAATGCATGTTTTTTAATGAAGCAAAATTTGAGTTATTGGATTATATAAAATATATTTAAATAGTCACTTTGGTTAGATGTGTGTTTATTCTTTTCATTAATAGTGATTTATAATAAATTTGCTAACAGCAAAAGATCATTTCCATATTTCATCTGCCTGGTAAACAATATCTCAATTACTTTCAGAGAATAATGATCTCAACATACATAATGATGGCAGTTCCTACAATTAATTGTGCATAGAAAAACCCAAATACTTAAGAAGTCACAAATATCAAATATGATCTCTCAAGTTCTTATAACCAGAATTTAAGAACCATAAACCTGAACTAAGATTTTGAAAAACTACACAGAATTTTTTAAAAAATTTTACTCATGCAATCAATTCCAAATTAAATAACCAAGCACTTTCATTAAATATCACTCATGTAAACAGGAAATTTTTTCCAACCAAAATACTAACTATTTATATTGTGGATTCTTTCTTGCTATTTTCCAATATTGCAATATTATTATTTTACAAATTTTTAAGCATATTTAATGATGGCAGTTCCTCTATCTAGTCGTTCACAGAAAAACCCATATCATGGAAATGTACATTTTATATACATTTCGAGAAATTTCTTACCTTTTGCTTAGTTTTAAGTGAATATTTGAAGGAAAGATGAGTTAATCTATGATGATAACTTTTGACATGAGATTTATAAACATCCCAACCAGTGCAGATATAAGGCTCAAGTTTGTACCATCTATAATCATATAATAACATTTGGTCTTTTTATGATTTATAATAAATTTGGTGTTTGTTCCCCTGTTCCTTGGTAAGATCAACTTTATTCTCTTTCTAAATACAATTGCTGAAAAACTGTCAAGATTATACTACGTATTTTTAAAATCATTAGCGTATGATGTACATTACATGATCATATAATGGATTAAAGTCATTTTCAATATATGTTAGATCAATCAATCATAACCCTAATTTTTCACAATAATTTCAAAGTTGCTATTCATAATACACCAAGCTATGATGAGGAGATCCAAATGACATAGAAGGAGATGAATGAGATAAAAAATGATGATAGAAAATGAAAAATTGATAGTATCATAATGGGTGATAGGATGATCTAGTTCGAGGAGTAAACAGAGGAAACAGTTCAGTAGATTTCTTCTCGAACAACGAACTTAAAATTACAAACACGTTTTTTGAATTGTAAGAGAAGGTAATACACATGGAGAAGTCCAGCAGATAAAATCACATGTGAGTTAGATCACATTCTGATTAAGTATAAATTCAGAATCTGGGTGAAGAATGTGAAGATAATTAGAATATAGGTTCAGACCACAATCTAACAATAACAAATACAGCAAAAAATTGCACTTATAAGAAGGGTAAGAAAATCATTAAAGAAAAAGAATCTAGAGGAAATACTGCAGAAAGAAGACATATTAAGGGTGAGGTTGAGGCATGATTTCAAAATTGCAATGATTTTGGAAAAGAAAATTATAAGATTATTATTTTATGTTATATATTATTAATTTATGGTCTTGATTATTTGCTCAAACTAAAACAGGTGAAGATCCAAGAATAAGAGGTTTCTTCCATGGCTGCGGATTTAATTCTTCAGGGATGATGTTGGGTGGAGGCTGTGGTGAGCAATTGGCTCATTGGGTGCTAACTGGAAGACCAATGCTCCATATGTATGCATATGACATAAGGTAAGACCTACCTGAGATAGAAGATTCTATCATACCTAATTCTTCAATATTTAATCTATCATTGAGTTTCTTATATCTATGGAAGAGGTTAGATATTTGAGTGTCTGAGAATGAAATACATTCATAGATATAATATTATTGATGAAAAGTTTAACTCGATAGAATTTATTTTTAGTTATTTCCTAAAAATGATAGGTCACCAGAAAAATTCACTGAATATAGAAGATTTTCTTCTTAGGATTAAAACGGTAACAAACCATAATTTTTATTCCATAAGTTTATTATCTGTGATCCTCTTCTTGCACCTACCTTCCATACAAACTTAAATTATTATATTTTATTTTAGTCAGTTTGAATAAATAATAGATATCTAAAATCAGAAGAGATTTATACATATCTAACCGAAAACTTCTCTCCGCTCCTTGCGGCATGTAAGCTGCCAATATTCTGACAATAAAATGTGCCATTTAATGATATTCTTTTTTCGAAGAATTAAAGACAAAATCTTCCATCTTTCAGTTTGAAGATCAAAATCATCTCTCTTATGAATTTTTGAAACATCACAGTATATATGGAATATAAGGAACATAGGAATTTAAGGAACTAAATTCAAAGCTTCATAGCTGGCCAAGAAGTTATTGAAGATTTTAGCTATTAAAGTTTTGTGAGAAGTGTGTAATTTCTTGTCTCTCTAGATAACATATTGTGATTAAAGGAACTTTTACTCGGATTAGTTTTCATATACCAAGTGAACTTGAACTTTTTGGGATGCAAGCAGCAAAGGGATAAAACACTAATTTTGTAGTGAACAATGATAATTAATTGAGTGTTGAGAATGAGAGGGCCATATTGATCCAGCACATTTCAAGAAGGAATTTGAATTCTTTAGCATTTGAATGCTTCAACTTGGCAAGACATCTTGTTTTCTGTTTCCAAGTTAAGTCAGCATAGTATTAATGCAAGAATTGAAAAGTGAACTGATGTTAAACATTTGCTTAGATATCTTTAGTTTACTGAACATTCTATTCTAAAAATCTATCCATTATTGAAGAAACAATGAAGATTTTTTGGTTCACAAATTTGCTAAATGAGATAAATTCAAGGTAAATATTAAATCAGCAGTACAAAATTTATGCAGAAACCAATATGGCTGTTAGTCAAACTAAAGGTGAAATGGAGACTGAAAGGAACAATCAAGAACATTTGGCTACAGCTGGCCTTAGCTGCATATAGAATATGGAAAATATTATCTTAAAGACTGCAATCAATTCAGCTCATCAGAAACTCATTCACTAATAATGAACACACTCAGTAGAGCTCTTATCTCGGATAAGAAATGAAATGTTACATTCAAATTCCTTTTATTATAAGAGAGTTCAATTTAATGTTAGTAAAGTTTTGATTGATATCACAGTAATAAAATTATCTACCATCTATGTCTCCTGAGATGTGAGTAAAATCTCAATATACTGAGTTCTAATTTTCAGTTTCTTTTTCAAATTCAATAAGACTATTTGCATTCTGGTCTGAGTCAAACATCTCCAAAATTTCATAGTAGTATCATTGACTTTTAGTATTTTTTCTAGTTACTTAAATTATATCATTGTTATTATATACTATATTATACCCCTTCATGGGTGATAATGAGTATTTAACTGTACATTTCTAAATACACAAGAAGTATTTGTGACAAAGTTATATGGAAAAAAACATATTGCATTATCACCCATGAAGGGGATGAAAGAAAAGCAATGTGATATAAAATCTAAGATTATTGATATGGTGAATAATTGCTGTTTCTACCACTATAAACATTTTTGTTTGTACTGGTCTGGCTTACAATCTGAGTGCTGTCAAGAAAAGGAGATCCTATCATTCAGATACCATGTTGAGGATTAAACCCAGAAATTAGCAGACTTGAAAAAAGTGTGACAGGACCTAAATTTAAACACAGATTTACCAATTTCTAGTCATTTACAACAGTGATTTATCAGTCCTCCCTGAAGATTATTTCATGCTTATATGATCTCATAATTTGAGTCTTGGTCATGTTTGACTTTATCTGTGTCATTTATTCCTGGAATGATTATGATGAAGATCAAGTCTTATACCAATTCATTTTTATATCTTAATCTTTGAGAATCATTAAAGCCTTTCCGTCAAAATGCCATGCATAACCAGAAGGAGGTATAAATAAACATATTTGAACGTATACTTCTCCTTGGAAGCTAATATATATCCAATGCCTCTCTTTTTTCTGGTGAGCTGTCCTTTTCATAAGGTATGGAAAGGACTTCAACTTCTTAATGTAGATCCTTAGAATTTTTCTGTGAAAACTGAAAATTCTTTGATATCCTTTTTTTTGGTACAATATCCTAAAAGCCTACTTCTTCATCTATCTAAAAACTGCCCTGTTATACATTGCTATTTTTTCAACATAAAGGATACAAAAAGAATTTTAAAACTCTCTTGAACTTTCTATCATCCATCATTATAAACTTTCAAATGTACATAAGTTTTCAGTATTCAACTTAAAGGAATGAAATAATTGAAAAATTTAAACAAATTTGAGATTGAGTGAGATTTCTGCAACAATAACATTATGCCAGGTTCAATCCTTAATTGAGAAAACATGTTAAATAAGTTAAACCAATCGAGAATACAATATCATCTGTTAATAGATCCAGACATGTAACTGAAATTAACCTGTTATTGCTTCTAATTCTTGAATCTCTCTTCTAATTCATCTAATATCTCTTGAATCTTCTATTATCCATTACTTATAATATACATTTTGTTATTACTATATGTTTTTCTATTTCTGTACCATACACCTCAACGATATAGGGGTAGTGGGGTTAAGGTAATAAAGTGATTCGACTTCTAACGAAACTTTAACGGTGTCGCTATCGCTTGAACTAATATAACTTGAACTACTTCTCCTGAAAGACAACTGGGAAATGTGACAAAAAATTACTATTATGTCAACATGTATTTAATAACATGTTATGAATAATGGATTGAGTGATGAACGTTGATATGAACAATTGCTAAGTTTGAAACGCCATATATTCAAGAGTCTTATAGACAAAATAATTACGATTCCTTTTACACAACCCTATAAGTTCCGTAAAATAATTCCAATTACATCACACCTAAAATTACTTGCCGTTCATAGAATATTCGAATTCGGAAAATAGATGAATACCATGTTTTACTCTCAAAAAATAATTTTACAAGGAATGAAAGTTTACTGTTTGGTAGCAAGAATTCGCTCCATATTGCCATCGTGACTGAAAATCTCTTCTCTAGTAAACACTTCATAGAGATTTTTACAGACTATAAATCCTATAAATGATAGTTTCGTCGATTTGAATTGCATTATGAAGCTGTGTTAACAAAGTACGAGACTTTAATTTAGCTTCAAAGTCTCTTATCATTTCTGGCAAACAAAGGTTCAATATTAACTTTTCCAACGGCTTCTGCATAACACAGATAGTTTAAGATATTCGATCTGTTCCATTAGATATGTACAATTTCTTCAGTCACTTATCCATAAGGAATATTATATGGAATATTAGAATTTTGTTTCCAAGTCTCTAGCTCTTGTTTCAAATCTCCGAATAGGTACGTGTGACTATCCATCTTCAATTTTCAATTCAATGATCAGGCGATTTAAAATATTTAATCTTCATCTGGTTGAATTATGAATTAACTAATATTGCTAAAACTATTTTTAAATAAGTCATTCGAGAAAATGGGTCATAATTGGCGAATGATTACTGTTAGCAAATGAAGCTAAGGTGAACATCACTAGAATAATTAAAACAAATGATCGTTTTCTGTACAGACTGACATCATTTACTGAGAACTGAAAAAAAATCAAGACCAAACTGCACTGAAAGCGGAACGTTTATTTTGTTCAACATATAATAGAAAGTACTGATTGTGAGTAATGTAACACAAATATAAAATCAATCAAATCTTTGGAAGTTCTCTAGGATTAAATGAGTTTTCATAGTCATTTATTTTTTATTTCGGTTCTAAGAGTGCTTGGGAACATACACTCCTCTTTTTACTCGGGCAAGATCACGGGAATAGCTTTGACAAAAGAAAATCTTAATTTATTTCAGAATCTTAGGACATCTAAACCTATTGGAGAGTTTAATTGATAAACGATGTGACAGATTTAGAGGAAATAAATAAGACCAAATCTCAGAATTGCCATCAACACCAGCACTGGATATGAGAATTGTCTTGCATGAACCTACTTTAATAAATCTACTTATTCAAATGATCTACTTGCTAAGTGGTTGCGCTGAGTACAAGAGGTATGAAGATAGCAAGGGGACGACTAATAAGAATAATAGAACTTAAAAAATAGATTCATACGTCCTTTTTATGTAGCAATGTATTCAAATGTTTTATGAAAAATTATTAAATCGCCGCACGAACATCCATTTGCTTATTGCATAGGGTACTATATGTTGGTAAAGGAACGAAATTTGATTAAAAATTGCTTAATTCAATGAAATTCAATTTATTACTTTTACTGGAATTATAAATGTTTGTTCTAATATTACCAGACGATTCTACATAATCCCATTTTATTTCGAATTTAATGTCAAGTATGAAACTTAACTGGAAAAATGTCAAAGACATCATTTTTACACGCGTTTTAACGTTAAAATTTACTTTATACGTAATTATTAGTATTATAGTAGTATATTATATATTATTATTAATAGTAGAATATTAGTAGTAAAGAACAAAATACAAGGTAAAAATTATCAGAATAATTATTTTCCTGCTTCCGAAAATTGATGAATAATTTTTCGAACATGCATTTTAACTTCATGAAATATCGGAGACAGGACTTTATTTATTTCGGATATGTCTATTCCGTGAAACTATTACTCACAGTGTACGAGCAGCTACAGCAACTTCACTGCTATTGGATGACCAAGAAGGACAGTTCCGATGGATCGCGCCTCGTCCTTGAGATCAGACAGGAATTGGTGCTGCGCCCGTTTAGATGCGCATAATAGTTCATGTAGATAATAATTAATGTGGGGCATTAAAATTCTTTAATATAGACTAAATGATTTTTAAATTGAAACTGTAAAATCGCCCCTCAATAGTATCTGACGCATTCCGACGTTATCGGTGCAAAAAAGACAAAAAGTCAGTGGAAGATGCCCTTGTTTAGGTTATGTAACAGTGAGATAGTATGTAACTGTAAAATAGAGAAACATCTGCATCATTTATCTGCCTAAAACTTTAAAAAATTAATCGGTTTGAATAATTAATAGATAGCTAAAATCCTAAGAGATTTATACATATCTAACCGAAAACTTCTCTCCGCTCCTTGCGGCATGTAAGCTGCCAATATTCCGATAGAAATAATAAAATGTGCCATTTAATGATATTCTTTTTTCAAAGAATTAAAGAAAAATAATTCTATCTATCTCTAATTTGCCTCTATCAGGCATAAGAATATTGATGTTATCACTTTACTATATCTGTTTACACAAAGTTTACAATTAATATTTACATTTACAACAAGAAATGACTTCATCAAATAAATAAGAATATCAATTTTAGTATAAAACCAAAAAAAATATTATAACCCTAGAGTAATAAGGACTACATTTACGAACAGATGATAATCAAATTAGATAGGTAAAAAACGTATGTTATCATTTGTTTATCTATAAATTTAAACTAATTTATTGTGCTCCATAGTTCAACTAAGGATAGCTTATCTGAGAACAAAATAGATAAGATTTTAGCGTTCTCACTGAAACTGTAATATAAATTAATTTATTACTCACATTCTACAAATAATTGTAGCAAGAAATATTCATTGCTACAGTATAAATGAAATTATTCAAAGTCAAACTTACTGGTCTTAGAGGGACGGGAAAATTTCGCGGAACGGGTATTCATATTCATTTATATTTACAAGATAGGATTGAACTCAATTTTAATATATTTTAGTTTGGGATTTCCGTTTTATAATTAGATAGGAACCAAAAAGAGACTCGGGATAACGGTAAAGAAAAAATCATACAATATGTCTGTTCCTAAAACCTTTTGCTCGTTTTCTCCCAATGATTAGAGCAATACATGGTCGATATCGGAATCACGTGGTCCATCCTAAAGCTGCTTCTGGGCGTCATCATTATCTGATAACATTGCTTGCGACCATCTAACGAGAAAGACTAGCTGGAGTTTGGAAGTTTGCCAAAGTTGATATCCAAGGACGAAAACAATTTCTGCGATAATATTTTTTAGAACGATGTTAAGTATATGATGCAATTTCAAGAGAACAGCATTCTGATGTATATAGTATCTTCATAATTCCCATTTAATGATTCGTAAAAAGGTAGCCTTATATAGTTGGACTAGGGAAAAATGATAGGCAGGTTATTGACCACGAAGTTTTGGTGAATGAAACTATTTTTGTCACCCACAACGTTATAACTTAAAACTACATAAAAAACTAGTGCAAACATGCGTAGTTTGACCTTCTCTAAGTCACGAGAAAAAATAAATCCGATCCAGCAAGATAAACTTCTTGCATTTTAACTGAGAATATTGACTTAAAAATACCTTGTGTTCAATTTTCAAGACTGCAACTGCAATTTCTTAATTTTCTTGGGAAAAATTATTCTAAATATTCAATGGTTCATAACGATAAATGATTATTTTATTTCCATCGCAACCATTGGTTTCATCAATTTATTTGCGATATCCAAATTTGCATAGAACAATGTCATAAAACTGAAAATTTGCATGATTAAACTTCTGATCAAGTAGAAGAAGAAAATATAATTTCTTGCTTTTAAATTATAATTAAAGAAAAGATGCTTTAAAATAATTCGATACGATAAAAATGTTAAGAAAAAAGTAAATATACTGAAATTATCAGTATTTATGAATCTAAAAACCCATAACAAATAAAAAGATCTATATTAAAAATGGGACTGATCTGCAAATTCAGGTTAACACAGAGTACTGTGCGACCAATTACTTTCAAAATATTAGTCCAATATTTAAGCCCGAAGTGCTTCTGAAGGAATGAATGAATAGTAAACGTGAAGTTATAATTACTTCATTATCATCAATTTTATTTATCAAGTAGAAACAAAAACAACTTAATCAACAGTCTTAATTACGTCCTTTACTTTTCAGGCAATTCATGCTAAATATGTTCTTCAATCAGTTGGGTGGATGCAGATAAGGTTTATCAGTCACAGAGTATTTTACAATTACTTTTTCATAATTCCAGAAAACAGAGGAAACTAAATAGAGGAAGTTGAAAAGTTCTCATTTAATTTATAGATTATTGTTGAGGGAATTTGAATGGTTTTTCTTACAGATAGTCTCTCTCACAAAACCAGTACAGGCAACTTATGGGGAAGAAATGCACATAAATTGCCAAAAAGGATCTGCTACTCTCTCTCTGGGACTCATTTAATTACTCTGGTGGAAGCTTAAGGATAAAATTAAGATTTTTAGCTTAGTTTGGTCGATATTTCATTTAATTCTAGTGACATTAGGATGAGAATTAATGATTTTTTACAAAAAAATAACTTTTGCAGCAATTTTGAACAAATGGCTGCAAAATCAGAGCCAGAAAATTACTAATACTGCCATTGTTTTCCTACTCTCCAACATAAAATGATGGTTATTTCTTAGATCAGATTATAACTTATGAATGCATAGTCAAATAATACTAATTTGTGAATAAACATAGCTCAGTAAAAATAATTTAGGAGGAAGGTAATCTAAAAAAAATTTGATCGTGCAGTCCAACTTATGCATCACCTAAAATTTTTTAGTTTCTAAAACGAACTTGTTTCAAGAGAAATTGAGGTGAAGTAATTTTCATTTACAGGATTATATATAAATATATTTTCCGCAACTGCCACAGTTCATTGCCTCAACTAGGAGGGGTGTTAGTGGAGGTTGGAAGCTCAGGTTTAACCATGCTAAGAAGGCTTCAACAATGTCTCCAGCCAAATAATGAAAGTTGTAATTACCAACCAGCATTGGGACAACCTAGTGAATTATTGTCCTTCTCCCCCCAAGAGCATTTACAATTTTCATGATGAGCCTCTGTGATAGAAATTCATCGGGACATAAAAGCACCACCCATTAGAATATTCGGGAGATGGTGACATTACAGGGTTTCATCAAGAAAAATAGAGCCACTACCTAGCGTAATAAAAAACCCTCTTTAAGGGTTATCAGGTCTTACAGCTTTGCTGAGTCTGATTTTATCTTCTCTGCTTCATTTAGTAGCCCCAGAAGTCGATCTTCCCTCTTCAGACTGCGGAAGTTGTATGTTGCAAGGTGGCTAGTTAAGAAAATCTTGAATACACTACCCATGGAGCGCTGCATGCTTGGGATTACAAGAAGAGAAGTATAATACATGGGAAGTATAATAATATGGGTGAGGAAGATGACAGGAGTTATTTGAGAAGATAAGGTTCTTAAATGGGCATGTGGCAAGAAGAAACAACGTTTGGACAACAGCAGTTCTCAATTGGATACCAATAGTAGTGAAAAGAGAGGACCAAAGAGATATCATTAAATACTTTGGAGTAGTGGATTTCCCTATTCATCACGGAGATTTAGTCAACTACCCCAAGAATCAAATTAACGACCATTTACAGCATCTGAACAATAACATGTGGCTTATCTATGCATGTGTGAAATTTAAAACTTCTACACCATCGGAAAGTGCCCTAAAAGAATTTCAAAGATCTAGCCCATATATTCTAATGGGAAAAATTGGGAATACAGGGCTGTCTGGGATCAAAACCATTATACTTAGACAACTATGGACTTCTTTTAGAATTAATTACTTCTTTTATAATTACAAACTTTTATAAGCTTACAAAGGTTCAAGGATATATATTTCATGCAAAGCTAGAAAGCATTTTTTTTAATTGAAAAATATATCACCATCTGGCATAGAACCCATGACCATTTGCAGAAAAATAATAACAGTTTATTAAGAAACAAACATTACCTACACCAAGTGAAATTTAATTCTCCAATTTTGGGACCACCTAGAATTAAACGCATGACAGGTAGGGTCAGTTTCAGATTTTTTCAGAGGCGAGGATTCAGAGGGCCATCATCCAAGAAAAAATCAGCTCGTGGCCCCATTAGTTTAGGGCTGACATTCTACTCAGTAATTGCTAAACATAAACTAAAGGGCATTAACATATATTGCATCAAATTATACATAAATATATATATATATATATATATATTATATATAAATATATATATACACATATATATATATATATACATACACATATATATATACACACAAACACATATATATATATATACACACATATATATATATATATACACATATATAGATACATATATATATATATATGTCCAGCCTAAACTACTGGGGCCATGGGATTGCTTATTTTGCCATACTGTGCCATGGGATTGCCTATAATTTGATGCAATATATGTTGATGCAATATATATATATATATATATATTGCACGTTGTGCAAGATAAACTGAAGTACCTTATTGCAGCATATTCTAAATTGAGTTTGATGTGCCATGCATTTCTTATGGCAGAATTTTTCCCTCTTGGGGGTCAAAGCACAATCCCTATGAAAATTTTTCATTATTCGCAAGTCATTATCTGTATAGAGGCTGCAAATTTCAAAAGGAAATTTATTCATTCCCTCAAAAGGAGTTCCTATGCATTCCTTACAGAGATTTAGTAAACCCCCCCTCTAACAACCATTAATAACATTTATCTTAGAAAAATATTCACTTAAGAATAGAAATAATCATAATACAAAGCATTTTTTAAAATGTCAGATTCTCAAGAGGAAGTGTGGTTTGAAGAGTATTCACGTTGAATATACATTCCAGTACATACTGCATGTTACATAATTATCACTAGCTATAATAGACACCACAAGGAGTTCATGCAAGAATCATAAAAATAACAGTCACTATACTCATTATATTAAATCACTGCTTCACATACACTATTAAATACATTTTGAATCCTAGAAATGTTTATAAGCTGTGATTGATCCATAACAATATTAACGCTGAGAGAAAGCTTAATAATGCAATTATAAAACAACATCCAACTATTAACAGAATCAAAAGTCAATTAACAAATGCTCTAATTTTAATTGAAGTCTTAAAAGAGTTCGGGTATGTGATTTACATATGAGAAATATTGACAATAAACAAGCATTAATAAGTAATTTATGTTAATTAGGCTGGCTTTCTATAAACTGTGTAGAGATGACTGGGAAGTTTCTGAGTGGAATGCAAGGAAATTAAAATATATGATATAAAAATGTATGAATAAATGGCAATATATGCATAATATTGATTTTTTCTGGGCAAAGAAATTTAAAAACTGAAAAACATAACTTTGATAAAGAGCACCTAATCTAATAAACTCAATGGATACTCAGGACTTAGATGTTATTAAAAATCTATGCTACAAAAATTATAAATCAAACTTGTTACTGAAGCAAATTTAAGATAGCCATAAACAGAGAAAACTATTCATTATATTATAATCTTTGTGCATATAGACTGAAGTTTTACATTTGGGGTCAGCATAAATATAGCACATTATAACATGAAATATAAATTGCATTCTTAATAATTAAATTTGCAAAAAGGAATAAGAAATTAGTCCAAATTAGTGAATCACTATTACCTCAACATTCAGGTAATTTTAATTTAACTACAAATGATAGTCCTTCAAATGATTTTGTCTTTCCCACAGATATATCACTTTCTCACTGAGTAAAGCTGATAAATGCACATAAGAACAGCACAAAGGGTAACAGTTGAGTGAAGTATCTTCCTTCTTGAATCATCTCTCCTAACAAGAACAACTGGAGATGAGCTGATATGATGAGATGATGATGAAGAGCTTGAAGATGAGGACAATCCTTCAGACTTAGTAATCCATCCTGGAGAGGAAAGAAGATGAAGGGGAAGGATACTCGCCAGATTCTTAGGATCTGTTTCCACTTGATATTTACAACATGGGTCAGGACTCCAGGAAAATGTATACAAACTAGTGCATAGGAGTGAACATATCCCAGAAGGAACATAAAGCACAGGATAACGTGGCCACAAAGTACCTGTTGAAAAATAGTCAATAAATGTATTAATCAAATTTACTTATGAAGATTATAGCATATAATTGAAAAAATACCAAATTTTAGGATTTGTAACCCAGAAATTACGACTTTCTGAGGCATAGGTTGTGATGGACTACATCTGTATTAAGACAATTAGCTGAAAATTGGTAAATCCTCTATTAAACTGTTAAATCAGGAGTTTGGAAACATGAGAGACATTTCGTTCATGAAATAAGACTTTATTTAACATAGGTAAGATGACAAGAGTGGTTAGATGTTTTTTTGTCGATCTAGTTGATACAACAATTAGTTATGAAAATACTAACAACAAGCAATCAATTTTTATTTATAATGATGAATATGATCCTAGGGGGGCCCAAAATCAGAGTATTAGTTTTCCCCATAAGAATGCATTGGTCAAATTTTCAAAATATATCCTGTATTTATATGATTAGATCACCCATGTTTTTGTGCTTATTGCAGATGAAGGTCCATGCGAGGAATTTGAATTGCTGTGTGTTTCAATGAATGAGCAGTAATCATCTTCTTCTTATACATAATATGATACTTAGATTCAGACAGATAATGAAATCCCAGGCAAATCTCCATGGGGACAAATTAAGAATAACAACCAATACATACATCTGCAAGCAATCAGTTGATGTCTGGTAATGACTTAATAAAAGTGTATCCAAAAGTTGTATAATGCTCAAATGCTACTCAATTTGTTAAATAAAGGTCATTATTTCAGCACATTTTGAATTAAGTTTGATTTCTAACAGCAGCATTCTTCCCACCTGGACATTGATCTTTCTAACAATCCACGCCATACTTGTTCATTAATTATAATATAATCATCTTTGAATAGTTTTGACATAAAATTGACAAGGTGAAATTTTAAAATTAACTAAATTAAAATGTTAAGAAAAAGAGGAAGTGTCTCAAAAATATGTTCTGATTTTTCTATGTATTCTTAGTGGTCTCTTTGAATCTCACAACAATTTTTAGCAAACAAATAGCAGATAGCCAACTTTTTGATTTTGTTTGATTGGATTTTTTAAGTAATAGACCCATCCACCTAACCTAGGAAAAATTGGATACCAACCCTTCCAATAATGGGTAGAATACCATAGGATCAGCTAAGAGGGCCCTTGGGAGGGATTGGTCTTGGTTGCATAACCCAATATTAAATAACTTATTTAAAATACTTCCCAATTACATACAAGATTCAAAATTCATATCTCTTTAGATAGGCCAATATACTATCAACAATTGCAATTATTTTACTGCTTATGGTAATGGGTTTGGCATGGGCCAGGATCATTAGGAATTTCCTCATTTAAAATTCATTGGAAGCATGTTGAATAATTATTTTTAGATACTTATCTCTAAGATGGAAAGCTGTAACTTTGCATTAAGATATCAATTATAAATACATTTTGTATGCTAAGCAGTTCATTCTGCAGTAGGCGATGAGACAAATTCTAGGGGATGTTCACTTTATATTCAGAAGATATACATGAGTTAATTTGAACACATTTTGAGCCACTTCCAAGTAGTATTAAACTTCAAATATTGGAAGCTTTTAGACAACATGATTCTCAAGCAAAAGATAAATATTCTTGTGGGAAGTTCTCTTGGGTTTCTTGTCCGGAAACTGCTACTGTACTACCTGCCAATGTTCCAGAGCCTTTTATTTTCTTCTTCAAAGACAAAGTAGATAGAGATTGAAGTACCTGACGGGAAACACATGAGAACTTACTTCATCTTCATGGAAGTACAAGACCTCTAAATATAATCTTGTTATATTAAATGCTCTAAGTTCGATGTCCAAGCAGGAAAAATACTGCCATGAGAAATACAAGGGAAATTAAACTTCATTCATAAAATACTGAAATAATGAGTTAAAATACAGTTGAAGGAGCAAAGAAGAATTTAAAAAATTCAGAAACACTTATTACATATCTTCTATTACATATAGATAACTAGGGGGTAAAAAAATTTGAGGATACAAATGTCTGGCCCAAACCGCAAGGGCCACCAACTCTCTGATTTTTCTGCGTATTGGCCATCTAAACTTACCCCAGGAAAAAATCTAAAACCCACTCTACCTATCATGGGTTCGATTCTGGGAGGCCCCAAAGTCGGATTTTTCTCCATAAGAATGCATGGAGTCGATATTTGACTATTTTTAAAAAATACTCATGGGAACGTATAATGACCAGATTTCATGTGGCTATAGGAAATATACATTACTACACAAAAATGTTATCAATTATCCATAAAAGAGTATAGGTTTGATGCCAGGAGGTGATATAATTTCAAATTTTGAAAAATTGTAGCTCTCTTAATATGAAATGTAGATCATTCAAACTTTCTACAGGTATAGATATGTATATATTGTATTATGAAAAAAATCAGCAATTGCCTATGTGTCCGGGTTCGATTCCAGAGCGTCCCGTATTCTCGATTTTTCTCAAAGAATGCATTAGCCATATTTCCGAAAGCTTTTTATGACACTTCCCAGCCACGCAGAGGTTCAAAATTTCACACAGTCATAAAAGGGACGATTCTCACTTAAAAGTGATCGTAATTATATCCTAAATTGTTGTTGGTTCGATGCTTGGGGGCGTTTACTATATCTTTATAAGATATGCATAGGGAAATAAGAACGCATTTTGAAGTAGTTCCTGAATGAATTTCCTTCTGATATTCGGAATGTTTATAAAGTCAATCAAAATATTATTACATTGCTGGCTGTCAGCAAGCACACCTTTACTCGTAATGTATACATACTACACTACACATGTATGTATGATACTTATTACATATGATACACTCATTAATTCATCATTGGAAATATGAATCTACTTTAAAGAACTTTACTTGCACTTTACTTAAGAACTTTTACTTGCATAGATATAAATAAAACCAACCAATAGTGTCATGAAATTTGAATCTTTTACACAAAAGGAAAATGCTTGAAATATTTTTGAAATCCTACTCTTGTATCCTAATGGGATTAAGGGGATATCTGGAATGAAACCAAATTGATTGATTTTTTTTAAAAATAAGGAAAATTTACCACCTGGCTTCAAAACTTTGACCATTTGTAAGGATTTAATAACAGTTATATTTATTGGCACATCCTTTGCAGTTTTGTTTAAGTAATTTTAGGTTCTTCAGGATTGAATTTATGATCAGTAAGGTCAGTTTTGTATTTTTAATCAGGTCAGGTGGTAGGGCATAATATGCCACATAATGGGTTAAAATACAAAATCAGGGCTATAGCTCCTGTAGTCAAGGCAGCACATTTTTATCATATATATATATATATCCCAAAGCAGTCATGAGTTAAAGATAAATAGTAATATATCCAAAGAATAGAAGTTTGCTTTGTTACAAGTGATTTATTTGCTATCAGCAAGCAATTGGAAAAAAATATCTTTTAATAAAATATTAGATTTTTTAAAAGATTATTCTTTTTACTCATTGCTAAACATAAATTAAAGAACATTTTTGCTGCATGCATTTATTTTGATTTCCCTTGTGTTTCTTAAGGGAGAATTATTCCCAACCCTGTGTCGAACCAAGGACATGCTTAAAATACTTTCATAATTTGCTTGAGTATTGAGAACATTTATGACATTTTTTTGGACGCTTTATGTTGCAACCTTTCAATGCATGTGTGAAATTTAAAAATTCTATACTATCAGGAAGTGCCTAAAAGATGGGCAAATATCTCCCATGTATTTCTTATGGGGAAAATCAAGACTACAGGTCTCCATGGAATCAAACTCATGACAGATATCCAACTATTGATTTTTTTAAAATACAATATATATACATATCTATACTTGTAGAAAGTTTGAATGATCTATATATCATATTAAGACATGATTTTTTTAAAATTTAAAAATATGTGACCACCTGGCATCAACCCATGACCAGTTGCAGAAAATCAATACAATTTTCCATAGAAATATATACCTGGTATAACCACTAAGTTGGATTTTCCCCCATAAGAATGCAGGGGGTCGATTTTTGACAATTAAAAAAAAAATACTTCCCAGGCACTTAGAGCATTCAAATTTCATTTGTCTATAAAAACTATAAGTTTCTACACAAAAATGTAATTCTTTATCCAAAAAGGACATGGGTTCGATGCCGATGAGGCTTCCAATACTTACTAATTCAGTAAGTATTCTTACTTCAAATTTAAAAAATAATGAAGAAATGGCACAGAACAATATTTCTCTATGAAAGAAAAACTAATAAAATCAAACATTTTTCTATCAAAAGTAAAACAAAGGCTCAGGTTTCTTAATATGGAGAACCTTTTAATTGCACAAGTTAACCAGATAATAGATTGCTAAAAGCATTGAAATTACAATGCACAGATACGTCATCCACTGATTCCATATCACTACTGAATTGGCAGTTATCTTCCCACAATTTGGAAAACAAAACAGCAATGGCAATATTTCAGGATACTAGTACAAGAAATTTTACTAAAGGTGAATTTTACCTTTTAGTTTTAAAAAAAGGAAAATATCCTAACCAATTATACTTATATATAGAAGAATACCAAGTAACTAGTGCATAGCAATTGCTTGGAGTGAGCCAAGAAACTTCTGCCAACAAAGTGTAAGGCATAATAATAGACCTAAATTCAGGAGTTGTGGCTTGAGGCATGATTTGTGGATAGAAGAAGAATGTCATGATCGGAGGGTTTGAAGGATGAAATTTATGTAGTATCAAATGTACCAGATGAAACTGTTTCATCAGTTAATTTTCCTTAAGTAACGATGATTTACCATAACAATCTCTTCTCTAGAAGGACTATCTCCAGATGACTGCTTTATATATAGAACCTAAGGGAGCAAAAGCAACAGAGAAATATTGCAAATTAACATACTTTTATCTGGGGTAAATTACAACAAAAAGAACATTTTTGTGAAATAAATATATACATTTATTACATATACAACAATCGCTGAAAAATATGAGGAGGATCTATACCTATCAAAATGGTTCTCACATAAGCAGATACATATTTGAAACCTATTCATGTTACGACTGATAGTGTAATGTTATGGGAGCTTAAATTCGATATCATAGTAAAGCAAAGAGATCAGGGTTACTGTTTCAAGTACAGCAAAAGCAAATGAAAGGTTTGGCAATGAAATTGGAAGGACCGAAGTATTGAGAGAAAATTCATTATGGCTATAAACCTATACCATGAGATGAAAAATTTTATTTTCAGATATATTTATATCACATTGGAATTTGTTTTTAAAATTTTGTCCATCATCAGGAAACATTCAAATTAAAAAGAAAAAAAAATTCTTGCATACATGTTGAATTTAGAGTAATATCAAATTTATATATTTTGATCATAATAAATTAAAATTTCAAAGTTAATAAGTGTTAAAATAGATTAGTAGGATGAATAAAATTAGAAATACAATAAGGGAAGGAGGAATTAAGACTAATGTTTGTACCTATTTCTTAGAGTATTATTGTTATTGTTGATTCTGATTACATTACATAGTTTTTAACTATCAGCAGATTTTATGTAATCAACCTGATTAATATAAGACAGATTAATTGATTGAGATTGAGACTCAACATCAGATAACAATACCTGCTAATAAGCATGCTGCACCTACTACTACTCCTCCTTTATGAAGGCAATTCCCAACAGCAATCCATCGAGCAGTCTCATCCCCAAGTTTAGAAGGCTCTATAACTATTGCTGGGGCACATGCCTCCAGTGCCCACTCAAGTTCACGTTCAAAGAATTCATATGCATTGTCTCCATCATAAACTTCACGAACAACAGCAACTGATGATGGATAAACTGCTGCAAAATTCATAAATACATTTACAAGTAACTGAATATATATATAACCTCATAGCGGAGAAAAATAATTAACATTCATATCTCAGTTTTACAAGATGGTTAATCAAGGATTAATTCATGTGTTAACAATTCTGTTTAAGCAGAGAAGGAAAGTTTTGGAAGAGATAAATGTCATTTTCTTAAAATATATCAATATTTCACCATCTACTTGGAATACTAACCAGTCTTGACATTTTCTTTTAACTTTTTTCTTTTTCTTTCTTTGATTTTCTTCGCCTGAGTGTTCGAGGACGTAAAAATACCATCATTCCTTTCTGAGCAAGTGGGAGCGACGGTTGGTGATGGTTGAGTTAGTAACTTCTCACTATTTTCCATACTACCTAAAATTCAAAAACACGAGACATTAATGAATTACTTGAAAACAATGACATTCCGTGAGTTGTGATAACATTTAGAACTTAAAATCAGGTGATTAACAAAGGAGGCTTAAAGCATATGCTTTTCAGATGTGAAATTAACGGCACTACAAAAATAAAATGCAGTCGCAGAGCAGATTTCTAGGATAAGTACCGTTTATCTTCTCGCTAGATGGTTATGATAGTCCAGCCATTCACTCAGTGGCGTAGCTTTTTGCACCAAACATATTTATTAATTGGTAAACTTCACTTAAGGAATTAAAAATAAATTGAAATGGGGTGTCGTTGTCAGTGATCCTCATCCACACTATACTTAGCTTTAACCGATCCGAGAAGATCGTAACCTAATCTTACCTCTCGAAAATGTAAAACTAAAGATTACTTTACATTAAATTCATAGCTGTTTAAGTGAATTGTTTACGAATGCAATATAAACTTTGTAAAACAACTTTTCATAAAGCTTAAGAATCAGTTGAATATCTAGACTTGATTCTTGTAAATGCTAAAAGAGGGCTGTTACCACGTAAAAATAATAAACGAGTAATTTTAACACTACTTAGAAATAATACTTTCTCAGACCCTTGATGTACGTATGGAAGAACTGAAGAATTAATAGGATTTTTACTATTCACTCAGTTTCATAGCGAAAAATTAAATATTCTCACACCGATACCCGCTATTCTTCGCAACATGGGAATGAAGGGGACTCACGTGCATAACTAAAGGAGCTGTCTACCACATCGTTACCAATTAGATTCTAGCATAAAGACGTAAGCTCCCACGGGGTAGCAGCAGTGTCTAAAGACATTTGAAAGCTGGACGACAGCGAATTTTACTATTAATTTTGGTAATTACGAGTAAAAACATAAATGGTGTAATAGTTAACATTATATATATTACCACCAATATATATATAATGTTAACTATTACACCATTTATACACCAATATATATATATATATTACCACCAATGTTACAAAAATTAACTATTTTTACTATCTTCTTCTCTCTTTCCCTCAAAAAGTTTTTAATTTTTCTTTATTCCCACGAGTATTATCTGGATGAATTCTGTAAATATCAATAAGCAATCGATTAATATACATATATATAGACGCTTCGGGGATATATATATATATATACACACGAGTAAAGGTGTGCTTATTAACAGCAAGCAATGTAATAATAAATCTTTTAATGAAAGATAAGATTTTACGAAAGGTTTATCGGACATGAAATGAAACTATCGGAGTGCATATAAACTTCGACATGGTCTTCCCATGCTTTTCTTATGGCAGCATTATTCCCGCCCGGGCGTCGAACCAAGGCCATCCAGCGAAAATCACCGTCTACTTTCGCTTGAGTAAAATAATCTTTATAAACACTCCACATTTCAAATGGAAATACTTAAAGGGAGTACCTCATTTTGAGGTTTGATTATTCCCGCCCCGGCGTCGAACCATGGCCATCTTACGAAAGTCACTGTCATCTCTCGCTTAAGTATGATAATCTGAATAAACACCACAAATTTCAAATGGTAATATCTTAAGGAAGTACCTCAAAATGAGTCCTAAATCCCCTATGCATTACTTAAGAAGCTATAGTGAGCGCACCCTAGAATCGAACCAACGAGGATTTCCGGCAATCTTAGGAACACTTTTATTTGAGAATGGTCCCTTTTATGGTTCTGTGAAATTTTGAACCTCTGCGCGGTTGGGAAGTTTCATAAAAAGCTTTCGGAAATATGGTCAATGCTTTCCATACGGGAAAAATCGAGAATACGGGACGCTCTGATATCGAACCCATGACACAAAGGCAAGTGTTGATTTTTTCCGAAGTACTACATGTAAGTTTCTATACGTGTAGAAAGTTTGAATGACCTATGTATCATATTGAGAGAGCTACGATTTTTCAAAATTTGAGAATATTTCACCTCATGGCATCGAGCACATGATCTTTTATGACTAATTGATAACATTTTTGTGTAGAAACGTATATTATCTATAGGCAATTGAAATTTCGTTGTACTACGTTCCCGGAAAGTATTTTTTTTTTAATTATCAAAAATCGACTCCATGCATTCTTATGGAGAAAAATCCGACTTTGGGGCCTCCCAGAATCCAACCCATGATAGTTAGAGTGGGTTTTAGATTTTTTTCTGGGTGAATTTTAGATGGCCATTACGCAAAAAAATCGGCGAGCCCGTGGCCTCAGCAGTTTGGGCTAGACATTTTTATCCTCAAATTTTTTTGACCCTCTAGTTATCTATCTATTACGAGTAAAGGTGCGCTTGCTTACAGCAAGCAATGCAAAAATTTATTTTTAGTGAAAAATAAAATATTTCAAAAGATTACTCTGCTCAAACGTTGCTAAACATTAAGAAAAGGGCATTAACGCAGCTGAAAATGCACTGAATACGATTTCCGATGCATTTCTTCCGGCAGCTAAAATCCCGCCCCGGCGTCGAACCAAGGTCATCCTGCTAAAATTACTGTAATCTTTCGCTTGAGTATGGTGGAGTTTATAAACACCCCGAATAGCAAAAGGAAATTCATTCAGGAAGTACCTTAAAATGAGTCCTAAACTCTCTATGTATTTCACATGGAGTATTAATTAACGCCCCCTAGCATCGAACCAACGACCTTTTACGATAATCTTAGGATAGCTTTTATATGAGAATTGTCCCCTTAATGGCTCTGTGAAATTTTGAGCCTCTGCGCGGTTGGGAAGCGTCATAAAAAGCTTTCGGAAATATAGTCAAGGTATTATAAACGGGAAAAATCGAGATTACGGGACGCTCTGGAATCGAACCCGTGACACGTAGGAGAGTGTTGATTTTTTTCGAGGTATATAATATGCTTACCTATAAGTGTAAAAAATTTGAATGATCTATGTATCATATTAAGGGAGCTACGATTTTTCAAAATTTGATAATTTTTCACCTCCTGGCATCGAACCCATGACAAATCAAACGTAAACAATGGCATTTTTTCGTAGATATATATAATATAAATAACTGTAAGAAATCTTATGCTTCTATCTTAATGGGAAGTATTTTTAAAATCATTTGAAAAACGGCCCAATGCATTCTTAACGATAGATATATCTATACATATAGACGCTTCGGGGGGATATATATATACGAGTAAAGGTGCGCTTGCTTACACCAAGCAATGCAATAATTTATCTTTAGTGAATAATAAAATTTTTCGAAACATAACTGTGCTCAAACGTTGCTAAACATTAAGTAAAGGGCATTAACGCAGCTGAAAATGCACTGAATACGATTTCCGATGCATTTCTTTCGGCAGCTAAAATCCCGCCCCGGCGTCGAACCAAGGTCATCCTGCTAAAATTACTGTAATCTTTCGCTTGAGTATGGTGGACTTTATAAACACCCCGAATTGCAAAAGGAAATTCATTCAGGAAGTACCTTAAAATGAGTCCTAAATTCCCTATGTATTTCACATGTAGTACTAATTAACGCCCCCTAGCATCGAACCAACGACCTTTTACGATAGTCTTAGGATAGCTTTTATATGAGAATCGTCCCCTTAATGGCTGTGTGAAATTTTGAACCTCTGCGCGGTTGGGAAGTGTTGTAAAAAGCATTCGGAAATATGGCCAATGTACTTTAAACGGGAAAAATCAAGATTACGGGTCGTTCTGGAATCGAACCCGTGATACATAGGCAAGTGCTGATTTTTTTTCCAATTACATTTTGTATGTATCTATATTTGTAGAAGGTTTGAATGATATTTGTACGATATTAAGGGAGCTACGATTTTTCAAAATCTGAAAATATTTCACCTCCTGACATCGAACCCAGGACCGATTGTACGTAAAATACTACATTTTTCCGTAGACATATATATAAGCAATAGCTACATGAAATCTTATTCTTTTAACTTAATGGGAAGTATTTTTAAAATTCTTTGAATAACGGACCCATGCATTCCTAACGGGGAAAATCGAGATTACGGGACGCTCTGGAATCGAACCCGTGACACGTAGGCAACTGTTGATTTTTTTCGAGGTACATAATATACTAACCTATAAGCGTAAAAAAATTTTAATGATCTATGTATCGTATTAAGAGAGCTACGATTTTTCGAAATTTGAAACTTTTTCACCTCCTGGCATCGAACTCATGACCGGTTGCGCGTAAAAAATAGCATATTTGCGTAGATATATATAATTTCAATAGCCATATGAAATTTCATTGTTCTATCTCAATGGAAAGTATTTTTTTAAATTGTTTGAAAAACGGCCCCATGCATTTTTACGGGGGAAAGTCGATTTTTGGGGCCTCCTAGAATCGAACCAATGATAGGTAGGGTGGATTTTCCAATTTTTCCTGAGTGAGATTTAGTGGGCTATTACGTAAAAAAATCGGCGCCTCCGTGGCCGAAGCGGTTTGGGCCTGACATTAATATCCTATATATATGTTATATATACGAGTAAAGGTGCGCTTGCTTACAGCAAGCCATGCAATAATTAATCTTTAGTGAATAATAAAATTTTTTGAAAGATTACTTTGCTCAAACGTTGCTAAACATAAAGTAAAGGGCATTAACGCAGCTGAAAATGCACTGAATACGATTTCCGATGCATTTCTTACGGCAGCTATAATCCCGCCCCGGCGTCGAACCAAGGTCATCCTGCTAAAATTACTGTAATCTTTCGCTTGAGTATGGTGGAGTTTATAAGCACCCCGAATTGCAAAAGGAAATTCATTCAGGAAGTACCTTAAAATGAGCCCTAAATTCCTTATGTATTTCACATGAAGAATTAATTAACGCCCCCTAGCATCCAACCAAGGACCTATTACGACTATCTTAGGATAGCTTTTATATGAGAGTGGTCCCCTTAATGGCTGTTTGAAATTTTGAACCTCGGCGCGGCTAGGAAGTGCCCTAAAAAGCTTTCGCAAATATGGCCAATGCATTCCTTATGACAAAAATCGAGATTACGGGACGCTCAGGAATCGAACCCGTGATACCTAGGCAAGTGTTTATTTTTTTCAAAGTACTATATATACGCATCTTTTGGTTTTGAAAGTTTGAATAATCTATGCACGATATTAAGGGAGCTATGATTTTTTAAAATTTGAAAATATTTCACCCCCTGGCATCGAACCCATGACCAATTGTACGTAAACAATAGCATTTTACCGTAGATATATATTAATGCAATAGCTATATGAAATCTTATTTTTCTTACTTAATGGGAAGTATTTTTAAAATTATTTGAAAAACGGCCCCATGCATTCTTATAGGGGAAAATCGAGATTACGGGACACTCTGGAATCGAACACGTGACACATAGGCAACTGTTGATTTTTTTCAAAGTACAATCCATACGTATCTATAGGTGTAAAAAGTTTGAATGATCTACTTATGATATTAACGGAGCTACGATTTTTCAAAATTTGAAACTTTTTCACCTCCTGGCATCGAACCCATGACCGTTTGCACGTAAGCAATAGCATTTTTCCGTAGATATATATAATATAAATAACCGTATGAAATCTTATGCTTCTAGCTTAATGGGAAGTATTTTTAAAATCATTTGAAAAACGGCCCAATGCATTCTTAATGGGGAAAATCGATTTTTGGGGCCTTCTAGAATCGAACCCATGATAGGTAGGGTCGGTTTCCCAATTTTTCCTAGGTGAGATTTAGTTGGCCATGACGTAAAAAAATCGGCGGCTCCGTGGCCCCAGCGGTTTGGGCCTGACATTAATATCCTATATATATATATCTGTATATATATATATCCCCCCGAAGCGTCTATATATAATAGATACGAGTAAAGGTGCGCTTGCTTACAGCAAGCAATGCAATAATTTATCGTTAGTGAATAATAAAATTTTTCGAAAGATTACTTTGCTCAAACGTTGCTAAACATAAAGTAAAGGGCATTAACGCAGCTGAAAATGCACTGAATACGATTTCCGATGCATTTATTTCGGCAGCTAAAATCCCGCCCCGGCGTCGAACCATGGTCATCCTGCTAAAATTACTGTAATCTTTCGCTTGAGTATGGTGGACTTTATAAACACCCCGAAAAGTAAAAGGAATTTCATTCAGGAAGTACCTTAAAATGAGCCCTTAATTCCCTATGTATTTCACATGGAGAATTAATTAACGCCCCCTAGCATCGAACCAACGACCTTTTACGATAGTCTTAGGATACCTTTTATATGAAAATCGTCCCCTTAATGGCTGTGTGAAATTTTGAACCTCTGCGCGGTTGGGAAGTGTTATAAAAAGCATTCGGAAATATGGCCAATGTATTTTAAACGGGAAGAATCGAGATTACGGGTCGCTCTGGAATCGAACCCGTGACAGATAGGCAAATGCTGATTTTTTCCAATTACATTTTGTAAGTATCTATACCTGTTAAACGTTTGAATGGTCTATGTACGATATTAAGAGAGATACGATTTTTTAAAATTCAAAAATATTTCACCTCCTGGCATCGAACCCAGGACTGATTGTGCATAAAATACTACATTTTTCCGTAGACATATATATGAGCAATAGGTACGTGAAATCTTATTCTTTTAGCTTAACACTAGAACAGCGGAAGGTGTCCTCAGGACACCTCGCCCATGAAAAAAACGGACCATTTTTGTAATTTGTATCATAGAAAAAAATCGTTTCGTGACTTTTAATTATTTAATATTCTGCGTATTTCTACCAAGTTTTATAATTATTGGAACATTATCATAGGAGATCCTACCACATACCCCCTAGAACAGCGGAGGTGTCCTCAGGACACCTACGTAATATTTACTATTATTTATCATGATAAAACCTTCATTGTTTTATATTAGAAGCTCTTACGAATGTACTTTGAGATAATATTGCTTTTTGCTATTATTTTGTCCCCGTTCTCTAAAATTAATTAATTATATTGTTATGTATAAAAATTTGAGGTAGCAATTCTAATGATGATTTGAGTTGGAAACATTTTGCCTTATATTTTCTAATATTTCCATTTATAAGATACGTTTCCCATTTCTATTTTCGCAATTGACTAATTTGTCTTATATCTTTTTGTGACACTCACTCATTGAATATTGCCAGGCTTACTACAATCCCGTTACAAAAGTGACGGTGAATGATCAGCTTTCTCCCAGAAAGTGTAGATGTCTATTCACACAATTTATTCTTAGTATAACCTGATAAATATGTGCTTAAGTTTCGGTTAGTAGTGGATTTTAATTCCAAATATGCATAGAATAGATTTCCATAAGTTATCGAGTTGGAGGATAGGCCATCTTCCTGAACCATGTGGTCATGACCTTGATGGGACCTTTCCTATATAAAAGGAATTAACCTAATGACCGATAATTATTTTAAATTAAAGAAACTATTTAAAAGGCTGAAGAAAGCAGGTATTTTTTATCTGGAACATAGAACAAATTGTGATGAGAGTCGCTGGAGTTGAAAACCAGCAAAAATCTGCAGTGAATTCCGATGTTGTCGAAAAATGAACAATAATCCTTGTTTATAAAATTAAACCGAATAGACATGTTCTTCTCGCGATTTAGATGCTTTCTAATGTCGTATTCGACAGTATTAGTAAAAGAAAATCAGACGCGGTGACGTACCATAATTGTACAAAAAGCGGCGCAGTGGACCAAATGGCGCGTAGGCACACGGTGAGACAGACTCACGACGTTGCCTAATGCATTCTTTTTACATAAAAAATTATCTAGCAGAAGTCAATGTATAGGTTATTTGCAAGTAGAAAAGAGGTCGCCAAATAACCAGATATAGATTCTTGCAACGAATCGCAGATAAAAAAAGTAAATCCTAAGCTGTCTAAAGAGATCTCAAAAAGGACCTAAGTAAACACTAGATGTATGAGACATCATCCAATGAAGCCACCGATATCTGTTCAAAAGAAAATACAAGTGAAATATAGCATCAGATGAGTGTAAGAAGTGCAAGGAATAGGTTAATAGAAACTGTAACATCAAGAAGATTTATGTATTAGCTTCGTGGAAGGATTCTGTGGAGTAATTATTTCGTGACAGCATCATTGTGCTAAAAAAGAAAAATTAATATAATTGCGTATGCTAATAACATTTAAGGTCCAGTTTGTGTCTTAAACCTTATTTCTAGTCTTTTTGTTGTCAAATAAAATCAAAGGAAGGTACGTGAAGCGGTAAAGTTTTATTACGCGAGTTTATTTTTTCTTGTACCCCATGTAAATTGTTGATAAAATCGGGTAATTTTCAAAAGTTATTCAAGCAAATAATTATTTTATCTCGAAAAGGCTTTATATTAATTTATTCATATAATTTATTTCTGGCTTTACTGTTCTGTATATTTTTATATCGGAATATGAGTTTCATGAAATTGATTGAACTCAACAACAATTTCTATGTTAAATATGTAGCAACTATTTACCTCATGATCTGCCGATAAATAAGTACCCATACTTAGTTATTAATTTTTAAGCTTATAAGGAAAGACTAGAAATTTAAATACGACTGCCTCATTCAATTTAAAAGAAGCGCAAGTGTAGGTGTCCTGAGGACACCTTCCGCTGTTCTAGGGGGGTGTCCGTTTCCCGCTGTTCTAGTGTTAATGGGAAGTATTTTAAAAATTATTTGAAAAACGGCCCCATGCATTCTTAACGGGGAAATTCGAGATTACGGGACGCTCTGGAATCGAACCCGTGACACATAGGCAACTGTTGATTTTTTTCAAAGTACATTAGGTACGTATCTATACGTGTTAAAAGTTTCAATGATCTATATATCATATTAAGAGAGCTACGATTTTTCGAATTTTGAAACTTTTTCACCTCCTGGCATCGAACTTATGACCAGTTACACGTAAGCGATAGCATTTTTCCGTAGATATATATAGTAGCAATAGCTACATGAAATCTTATCCTTCTAGGTTAATGGGAAGTATTTTTAAAATCATTTGAAAAACGGCCCAATGCATTCTAAATGGGGAAAGTCGATTTTGGGGGCCTCCTAAAATCGAACCCATGATAGGTAGGGTCGGTTTCCCAATTTTTCCTAAGTGAGATTTAGTTGGCCATTACGGAAAAAAATCGGCGGCTCCGTGGCCCCAGCGGTTTGGGCCTGACATTAATATCCTATATATATATATATATATATCCCCCCGAAGCGTCTATATGTATAGATATCCCCCCGAAGCGTCTATATGTATAGATAACATATATATATATATATATATATATATATAGGATATTAATGTCAGGCCCAAACCGCTTCGGCCACGGAGCCGCCGATTTTTTTACGTCATGGCCAACTAAATCTCACTCAGGAAAAATTGGAAAATACACCCTACCTATCATTGGTTCGATTCTAGGAGGCCCCAAAAATCGACTTTCCCCCGTAAAAATGCATGGGGCCGTTTTTCAAACAATTTTAAAAAATACTTTCCATTGAGATAGAACAATGAAATTTCATATGGCTATTGCAACTATATATATCTACGCAAAAAAGCTATTGCTTACGTACAACCGGTCATGGGTTCGATGCCAGGAGGTGAAAAAGTTTCAACTTTCGAAAAATCCTAGCTCTCTTAATATGATACCTAGATAATTCAAATTTTTTACACTTATAGGTACGTATATAATATACTTCTTAAAAAATCAACAGTTGCCTAGGTGTCACGAGTTCGATTCCAGAGCGTCCCGTATTCTCGATTTTTCCCGTTAAGAATGCATGGGGCCGTTTTTCAAATAATTTTAAAAATACTTTCAATAAAGCTAAAAGAATAAGATTTCATGTAGCTATTGCTAATATATATGTATACGGAAAAATGTAGTATTATACGTCCAATCGGTCCTGGGTTCGATGCCAGGAGGTGAAATATTTTCAGATTTTAAAAATTCGTAGCTCTCATAATATCGTTCACAGATCATTTAAACCTTCTACAAATATAGATACATACAAAATGTAATTAGAAAAAAATCAGCATTTGCCTATGTATCACGGGTTCGATTCCAGAGCGATCCGTAATCTCGATTTTTCCCGTTTAAAATACATTGACCATATTTCCGAATGCTTTTTACAACACTTCCCAACCGCGCAGAGGTTCAAAATTTCACACAGCCATTAAGGGGACAGTTCTCATATAAAAGTTTTCCTAAGATTATCGTAAAAGGTCGTTGGTTCGATGCTAAGGGGCGTTAATTAATACTCCATGTGAAATACATAGGGAATTTAGGACTCATTTTAAGGTACTTCCTGAATGATTTTCCATTTCAAATTCGGGGTGTTTATAAAGTCAATTATACTTAAGGGAAACATAACAGTGATTTTAGCAGGATGACCTTGGTTCGACGCCGGGGCGGGAATAATTCTGCCGAAAGAAATGCATGGGAAATCGAATTCGGTGCATTTTCAGCTGCGTTAAGGGACTTTACTTTATGTTTAAAATTTTATTTTTTACTATAGATAAATTATTGCATTGCTTGCTGTCAGCAAGCACACCTTTACTCGTATATCTATTATATATAGACGCTTCGGGGGGATATATATACAGATATATATATATATATATAGGATATTAATGTCAGGCCCGAACCGCTTTGGCCACGGAGCCGCCGATTTTTTTCCGTAATGGCCAACTAAATCTCACTTAGGAAAAATTGGGAAACCGACCCTACCTATCATGGGTTCGATTCTAGGAGGCCCCAAAAATAGATTTTCCCCATTAAGAATGTATTGGGCCGTTTTTCAAATGATTTTAAAAATACTTCCCATTAACCTAGAAATTTAAGATTTCATGTAGCTATTGCTACTATACATATTTACGGAAAAATGCTATCGCTTACGTATAACTGGTCATGGGTTCGATGCCAGGAGGTGAAATATTTTCTAATTTCGAAAAATCCTAGCATCCTTAATATGATACTTAGATCATTCTAACTTTTTAAACAAATAGATACGTATGAAGTGTACTTTGAAAAAAATCAACAGTTGCCTATGTGTCACGGGTTCGATTCCAGAGCGTCCCGTAATCTCGATTTTCCCCGTTAAGAATGCATGGGGCCTTTTTTCAAATAATTTTAAAAATACTTCCCATTAAGTTAAAAGAATAAGATTTCGTGTAGCTATTGCTAATATATATGTCTACGGAAAAATGTAGTATTTTACGTACAACCGGTCCTGGGTTCGATGCCAGGAGGTGAAATATTTTCAGATTTTGAAAAATTGTAGCTCCCTTAATATCGTACATAGTTCATTCAAGCGTTTAACACGTATAGATACTTGCAAAATGTACTTGGAAAAAAATCAGCATTTGCCTATGTGCCACGGGTTCGATTCCAGAGCGTCCCGTAATATCGATTTTGGTCATAAGGAAATCATTGGCAATATTTGCGAAAGCTTTTTATAACACTTCCCAACCGCGCAGAGGTTCAATATTTCACTCAGGCAAAAAAGGGACCATTCCCGCATTAAGGCATCCCAAAGATTGTCGTAAATGGTCGTTGGTTCGATTCTAGGGGGCAAACCTTCGTAAGAAATGCATAGGGAATTAAGGACTCATTTTAAGGTATTTCCTAAATGATTTTCCTTTTGAAATTCGAGATGTTTGTAAAGTCAATCATATTCAAGCGAAACATTATAGTAATTTTCGTAAGATGGCCTTGGTTCGACGCCGGGGCGGGAATAAAGCTGCCGTCAGAAATGCATGGGAAAACGAATTCAGTGCATTGTCCGTTGCGAAAATGTCCTTTACTTAGCATGATTTATCCGAATAATCTTTGGTAAATTGTTACGTTTTATTAAAAGATATATTTTCCGACTGAACTATTTTTGAAAAAAATCAACAGTTGCCTACGTGTCACGGGTTCGATTCCAGAGCGTCCCGTAATCTCGATTTTTCCCGTTAAGAATGCATGGGGCCGTTTTTCAAATAATTTTAAAAATACTTCCCATTAAGTTAAAAGAAAAAAATTTCATGTAGGTATTGCTTATATATATTAATACGGAAAAATGTAGTTATTACGTACAATCGGTCCTGGGTTCGATGCCAGGAGGTGAAATATTTTCAGATTTTGAAAAATTGTAGCTCCCTTAATATCGGACAAGGATAAATCAAACCTTCTACAAATATAGATACATACAAAATGTAATTAGAAAAAAATCAGCACTTTGCCGCGCAAAAATAGCATTTTTGCGTAGATATGTATAATTGCAATAGCCATATGAAATTTCATTGTTCTATCTCAATGGAAAGTATTTTTTAAAATTGTTTGAAAAACGGCCCCATGCATCCTTACGGGGGAAAGTAGATTTTTGGGGCCTCCTAGAATCGAACCCATGATAGGTAGGGTGGATTTCCGAATTTTTCCTGAGGGAGATTAAGTGGGCCATTGCGTAAAAAAATCGGCGGCTCCGTGGCCAAAGCGGTTTGGGCCTGACATTAATATCCTATATATCATATGATATGACTGATGCTATGATGACTAGTTTACTTCATCATGAATTAGTAAACTTGGAGAGAAATCCTGAGAGAAAAGATAAGATTAGATCGCGTAATAACTCCAATATATGTGCACAGTGTATAATAGACGCTAAATACGAGACAAAAAAATTATAATCAAAGAGAAAAAAATTTCCGCTGCCGGGTCGCGAATCAGTGTCCACCGCTTAGAAACAACAGATCCTAAAGCTCACGCCATAAACAACTCCACCAACAGACAACAGACCAACCTAAAGGGTTCAAAAGAGTTCTTATCTGAGATAAGCGGGTTTGGGTTGTCCCGGCGCGAAATTTGAAAAAAATTGCAATCTTTGAACGTTAATATCTCCTAAACTTACAGCGAGAAACGTCTATAAAAAAGACGTTTCTTCTTAATTTTGACCCTCTTTCGACCTATGCTTGTCCGTTCAAAATTCAGGAGACACCTATGTTTACACTCCTTGTTAGCATGACTTATTCGAATAATCTTTCGTAAAATGTTAATATATATTAAAAGATATATTATTCGATTGCTTGCTGTCAGCAAGCAATCGAATAATAAAATACTGTACAACTTCATAATAAAGTAATTGTAAAATAATTCCTTTTTTTTATTGCTATTCAAGAGAATTAGTTTATATATATAGTCAATAAAGGCACAGAGGTAATTTTTTTAAACTTCTTCTGATGGTGGTGGCCTTGGGATTTTTTCATGAAAAAAGTGTGCTACAGCTCAATTAAGGTTGAAAAACACTGTTCTACACCACCGGAAAGTGCCCTTAAATCTTTTCGAAAATCTAGCCTGTGTATTTTTTATGGGGAAAATCGAGATTAGAGGTCGCTCTGGAATGACTCATGGGCAACTGCTGATTTTTATCAAAGTACAATATACTAGGTTTGTTCAAAAAGTATCGCGAATTTCACTTGAAATACTTGAGATAACGTTTTTTCCAATCCTCGAAGCATTCCGAAAAATTATATTTTGTGATCTTGTTCAGCTCCTCCTTCGATGCCGTCTTTATCTTCTCTATCGTGGCGTAGCGTCGTCCTTTCATGGGCCTCTTCGGGAACAAAAAAAGTCACAGAGGGCCAGGTCTAGGGAATACGGTAACGATGTGTGAGCAGGGGCATTATCATGGTGCAAAAGCCAACTTTTGTTCGAAATCGAAGACGAGCCTAAACACATTTGAGCAAAACAGTTGTCAAAAATTAACTAAACATTCAAAGTGACCAACCTTGTCAGCATAAGTAAGGGAAAACATAACGCTACAAAAAATCAAAAATCAAATATACATAGCCCACGGAAATTAAATTTTCGCTATAGCTTTTGAGCAGACCACGTATTCATGGGGAAGAGGTGGAGTGAAAAGCGAGTACAATGGGCTGAGAGAGAGAAATGGTGCCCAAACCTCGTTAGTCGATTCAAAATCGTTTTTAAATGTTTTTTTTTAATAAGTAATATTTGCGTATGGAACTAAAGAGCCGCAGTCTCATATCCAAAGAGCCGCAGGTAGCCGACCCCTGCTCTACAACAATTGTAGCTTCCCATGCTATTCCTATTTCTTCTCTTCATGCCTCTTGGACTCAGTGCAACCACTTGGCAAGTGAATCATTTAAATAAGTGGTAGGTTTATTAAAGTAGGTTCATGCAAGACAATTTTCATATCCAGTGATGGTGTTGATGGCAATTCTGAGATTTGGTCTAATTTGTCCCCTTTTTGATGTTATTTAAATCTGTCACATCGTTAATCAATTAAACTCTCAAACAGGTTCTAAGTGTTCTAAGAATCCGAAATAAAGTAAGATTTTCTTTTTTCAAAGATATCGAAAGCTATTCCCGTGATATTGTCCGACATAGGAGTATATATTCCCAAGCACTCTTAGAGCTGCAGGAAATTAATTGCATCATCGACTTCAGTTTATTAACACACGGGAAATATTTTTTTCTGTTCGTTCCATTCTTACACTCAAATGACCCTTCATATTCTGCTCTGCTTTCAAATGTAATTATCTATCATTATTTTTTCATAACTATATTAATAAAAATCTATCATGACATTTTCTCTTCATAGTGCATGTTACGCCCACGCCCTCTGGTATAGAATTCAAAAACTTAAGTTCTATTCAATATATCGTTTCAGAATAACCTTTAAATGAAAAAAACAACAATTATCTTAATTTTTCTCGCGACAAGTTTTTCGTAACGTAAGAAACAAAAAAATTTTAGGCGATGTATAAATTTGATTGCAGAATCCAATTTTTCGGAGGTTGCGTTCCTTTTAAATAAAATTAATTTTCCACTTAAATTATTTAAATAAGACCAAAATAGCAGTTTATGTTAGATAGGATGAGAGAAATAGCAGTTTTAATAAAACACGCTCCGATGTTGCGGCCATTTTTTTCATTCCGCTTTAAAATTT
Organism: Pantala flavescens; assembly: GCA_020796165.1. Taxonomy (NCBI): domain Eukaryota; kingdom Metazoa; phylum Arthropoda; class Insecta; order Odonata; family Libellulidae; genus Pantala; species Pantala flavescens. Next base: position 49,763,688 of record CM036879.1, on the reverse strand, counting down.
ATTTCTTTCGTTATATAAATGAAAAATCTCAATTGATATGTAGAACCATCCTTTTTTATACATATTTCACCAAAACTTCGGAAAAATCGACCCAGCTAACCTGAAAATCTAAATTTTATCCGTAAAAGTAGGTCAGAAATAATTAACTGCCTGCTGGGAAGAGGCTGGGTTGCTTCTTTATGGGAATTTAGGTGTATTTATTTCCCCGTAAGCTTCCTATACTGCCAGCTTTTGTGGAACGGACTATAGACACAATATAAATTAATTTAGGATGTATTTAAATTTTCATTATCAGGAAATTTGGTAACAAAAATCTCTCAGTAAAATCAGAGAATTTTTTTAATAATTGCTCCATATACACAACTGTTAATTACAAGGGTAAGTGGCTATTCTATAACAATTACATTAATTTATACATTAATGATAATTATGATAGATATATTGATTTTTCCTCACACACGTACTCTCGTACCCAAATATACCTATGAAAATACAAAAAAGCGCTAATGAGGATTACATTAAAAATGTTAAATATATTATGTAAAATTGCATCAGGAAATAAATGAATGAGTAACATAAAGAATTTCACCAGAGATTGACTCCCATGTTCCTATTTATGAATATGCAGAAATTTCTAGATTCATTTGAATACCTCTTTAGTATTATTGATTACCTTTCCATGTGAAAATGTAATCAGGAAGGGTATTTATTCAAAGTTCTTATGATAATAAAAGATATTTCAAAATTTATAATGTTTTTGGAATGCGTGGACCAAGAAACTTATTCTACCATTAACTTTACAGATATAATGACATTTCTATGTTATAGTAACAAGGTAGTCCTTAGGTACAAGTAAAGATTAGAAAAACCACCTGGCTTTAAAAACACAACCAACTAATGATTTGTTGCCAAACAAGCTAGTCTATAGAACATTTTTTCAATTAATATTCAAACAGTTTAATAAACATTATTTAAAACAAGTATCATGTTTTTAATTCAAATGAAAGTTGTTTAACAATTTTATAATTAATAGTGACAAACATGATAAATGTCATAAAATTAATGTCATAACAATTTTAAGTAACAAACAAAGGTGATCAAACCCTTTCCAAAAAGAAAACAAATATTTCAACAATGACTGTTAATAACATATAATGACATTAAAAGTAAAATTAATGACTTCATATAAAAGATTATTTGATTTAAGCCATTTTACATCTACTCACAAATGGGAAAATGTAAATACATTGCTGTTTACAATAGATAAAGAAAGGCATAAAAATAAACCTGAATTATTGTTCTTCATGATCATATAACAAATATATCTTGAGTGACAGTTACTTATTCATTTAATGGAAAACAACCTGTTCACATAAAACTGTTTATAACTACATAGACAATTGATGTAATTCTTGGTCTATTATTAAAGATATGAATTGATAATTACAAAATTATATTTTATTTATAAAAAGTAATTCAGGTTTAAGTGATCATATTGGAGTTTACCCACTGGAGATGAGAGAGAAATAATTTAATAAACAAAAGCAACTTACATACATTCTTAATTCCTAACCAAATTAAAGGTAAGTCAGTATTATAAAATATAAATATTGCAAGTTATCACATTTATAATTTAATTTCTTATGTCATTTTCGGAGAAATTTTGTGAATTTATTGTATAGGAATAAATTACAAATATCTGAGAGAAATACTATACTGAAATTGAACAAGATTAAATAATTCTAATATTATAGCTAGAGAAATCCGAACATTCAAACAAAAAACTGGCCCCGCATCATATCTCAATATTGATGAAAGGAACAAAATGATAAGATATATTTATTGAAAATGATATTAAAATCATTTTCAATAAATATTGAAATTTCGAATGAAATGGAAAAAAATAATAAATTCCTTCAAAAAATCATTTTTGCTATTTGAAAAAGAAGAAATTGCCGAAATAACTTTGGACAAAAAATTGGTATTAACAATGAGAGGTAATATGAAAAGAATAAGATGAATTTTGAATAGTGACCTAAAATTAAAATTTCATATTGAGGAAAATTATAATGTAAACTAATATTCAAGCCCTTGTATCTAATGTTTGGCTATTTATAATGAAAAATATACTAACCTATTTTAGGTTCATATTAGTTTTAAGAGATTAATCCACCATGACAGTATATTTTTGGGATAATTTGGTCATGTAGTAATAAAAACAAATGCAACAATATTCGCAATGAATTTTTACTTAAAATGGATGCGGCGATTCTAATATTATAAGAAAAAGTCATACAGTGTATATTAAAACAGATATTTAAGCAATATAAATAATTTAATTAAAAATTTAATTTCAAGTGAGAAAAATATACATTAAAATTAACTGATGCATTATAAATAAAATCAAGCTGGATCAATACATTTTCCTCTTTAAGAAAAACTGCAATTGTTTCGAATACAATTTAAAAAGAAATAATTTTGAAAACTTTCTAGAAAATACTAATGAGAAAATTTTTTCTTAAAGTTCTATTAAAATATTATTAAATGCAGGTTTCCATCATTCTTCCAACTTCTAATATGGGTAGGTAAAATGCTCAAATAGAATCACTCTATAGAACTCGGATATGTATTGCAAGGAAGTCCAATCAAATTCATATTTATTAAAAGGCAAAGGTTCCATGAACTACACTCAACTATGGAAGGTGAATTGAATTTAAATATCGTTTCAATACTCTCCTCCAATTATAAGAGAGAAACTTCAACTGCAATTCTTTTAGATAGCAGGAAAAGGTGATAAAAACAGAAGCATCAGCTATCAATCCTTTTTCCAAAGAATTATAATCAGTTTTGGACGCAATAGCTCTTTATAAATTCAATTGGAACATATGACAATTGGACATGCAGTACAACTTTCCTTAGCAATCTAAGAGTTAAATTATGCATGAGCTAAATGTAGAGGTCATCTGTTACAAAGAGGAGGACAGATGACAAGAGTATACAAGAGTAGTATAAATGTTTGAGCATAAATTCCAATATAAAGAAATTAAAGAATAATTCTGCCAATTTGAAAGTAAAATCCATTATTTCATAATTTGTGCATAATTATAAAAACCTCACTAGCCAAATTTGTTTAAAAAATCATAGTCTTCAAAAAATTCAAACATATTTATACAGTTATCTTATATTTGTGTATATCTTTGAATAATAACTTCAGCTATCAATATAATAAGATGATTAATATTCTCAGAAAAGAAAGAGGTATATCAAATAGCAAAACATGCTACATCAAAGTTGTATTGCACTTAAATTTTTATATACAAAATCGGTATTTTGTTCCATAATTTATGAAGTAACCTGCAAATATTATATAGTTTAAGTTATTACAAGAAAATGGTTTTATATTGTACTACTTGTGGTAATATAAAATATTTGAGTACTGCTGTTTATGTATGCACATGTGTGTAGGTAGGATAGCATTATATACAATGCCTGAGGTAGGGAACAATCAGGCAGCAAATGAATCAATAAACATTAAGAACAACTGCACATTATCTCATGAATAATTGTTCTGCCTTTCCTTGAAATTCATTACTATAAGTTTTTAGTTCAAACATACATGCAATTGCATATTATAACAGAAATTGTGATGGAGAATATCTAATATAGGATTAATGATTAGGTACATAAAAATATACCATCAGCACACACATGCATACAATTTGAAGGAATACATTTAATATCATCCACTCACTCACTATTCCAAGCACTAAGATAGAGTGAAGATCAGATGAACTGTTCCTTTGCTGTCTGTTGATCAGGGAATTATGGGAGACACTTAAAAATTATACAACACTATATATAGAAGGAATCACATTATGATACGAAAAGGACTTTTTAAAAAATTACTTGAAATTGCAATAATTTTTGGGATTCTATTATAATGAAATTGAAATTGTGACAAGATTTTTCATCTTCTATAATCAACAATGATTGATTGAGCAAAATCATATATGATTAAGAATTATGAAAACTTTCTCAATTTACTGGATACGATATGATATATGGGTTGAAAACACAGAAACTGTAAACAACTCGTCCCAGAATAAGAAAGAACTTATTTTCAATACATTACCTAATCCTTCAAATCACTTCTCAATTTCATTTCTTAGCATTATCATTCAGGTTCAAGGTTTTAAGGTAAATGTTAGATATTGCTCTTTAAATAACATTATGTTAACTGGAATAGAAGAGATACCATTTCTTTGAAGGTGAGTAAAGAAAACACTGGGTTAAAGTCGGGGTTAGAATCATCAAATATTAAGTAATGAGAGAGACAAATTATAATTCAATACCCAGGTCTATTCCAGTTACCTTTTGCTGACAAAATTGCATGGGCTCAGAAAAAAACCCAAAAATTGAATGTCTTAAAAAATACTCATACTTATTTAAGACAAGTAATATCTTTCTTATTTATTACCACTTAATAGAGCAAACCCCCATAGGGGGAAAGTTCAAAATGCCAGCATTGAAGTTTATCTGTTTGTGCACATTCATCATAATTCCTGATCATATTTTCACAACTCAGTTAATGGTATAATGGAAGGAAAATATTCAGCATCTAGATGTCAGGGTAGTTCAAGATATTCAAACAAACTTAACAAATGATTTAATGAAGAGTAAAAAAATTAAACATCACCCTTTGCACAGGAGAAGGAAAAATTCCCATCATGTTCTCCCATTTGTAGCAAAACAAACATTTGGTTGCCACTATAATAGCACTAGGGCTTCCAAATTGGATTGCAATAATAGGGTATGGAAGTAACCATTGTCCATGCACCAAAATCTTCTTAAAGTCCTATCAATTTTAGAGGAGGTTGGCCCAGCAACACCCCAGGAAACAATATCCATGGTCCTCTTATAGCCATCACAGCACCAAAAGGGATCTCTCAGCTCTTAGTAAATCTTAAAAAAAAAATTCAAAAATATGATACATCATCATTTGAAAATCACAACAGAATCACAATAATAATGAGATAAAAAGAAACCCTGAATCAAAAATACTTTTAAAATATATGGAAAGCATAATAAACGTTTATGATAGCTTTTATATATTTATAATAATTTTCAGACCATTATTAGTATGTTTTTGACCTTGATGAATTGTCTGATGATGAATATTATAACGGAAATTTGTTCATAAAATAAATTTAATTTTCATATTATTAAAATAATATTTTATCATAATAATATATTATAATATATATATATATATAATAATTATTAAAACACTAAATAATTAACAGAAGCATAATTTAATTCTATAATCCTCTTAGAAATATATTTATCAGAAAATATATCTTTTAATAAAACTAACGATTTATCAAAAGATTAATCGGATAAGTCATGCTAAGCTTTAACTAAAGTACGTTTTCGCAGCGTACATTGCAATGAGATCGATTTCGTATGCTTTTCTCTTGACAGCATTATTACCACCACGGCGTCGAACCAGGTTTGGGCCTGACATTAATATCCTATACAATAATATATTTTTAATAAGACGTATCATTTTCGGAAGATTATTCTGATCAAACATTGCTAAACATGAACTAAAGGACATTATCGCAGCAGACAATGCAGTGAATTAGATTTCCCATGCATTTCTTACGGCAGCATTATTCCCGCCCCGGCGCCGAATCAAGGCCATCCTGCGAAAATCAGTCATCTTTCTAGGGGGCGTTAACAATAATTTCATAAGAAATGCATAGGGAATTAAGGATTCATTTTGAGGTACTTCCTTAAGGTATTTCCATTTGAAATTTGGTGTGATTATGAAGATAATCATACTTAAACGAAAGATTGCAGTAATTCTAGCAGGATGACTCCTTGGTTCGACGCAGGGGCGGGATTTTAGCTGCCGAAAGAAATGCATCGGAAATCGTATTCAGCGCATTTTCAGCTGCGTTAATGCCCTTTACTTTATGTTTAGCAACGTTTGAGCAGAGTAATCTTTCGAAAAATTTTATTATTCACTAAAGATAAATTATTGCATTGCTTGCTGTAAGCAAGCGCACCTTTACTCGTAACATATATATATATATAGGATATTAATGTCAGGCCCAAACCACTCGGGCCACTGAGCCGCCGATTTTTTTCCGTAATGGCCAACTAAATCTCACCTAGGAAAAATTGGGAAACCGACCCTACCTATCATGGGTTCGATTCTAGGAGGCCCCAAAAATCGATTTTCCCCATTAAGAATGCATTGGGCCGTTTTTCAAATGATTTTAAAAATACTTCCCATTCACCTAGAAAGATAAGATTTCATGTAGCCATTGCTACTATATATATCTACGGAAAAATGCTATCGCTTACGTGTAACTGGTCATGGGTTCGATGCCAGGAGGTGAAATATTTTCGAATTTTAAAAAATCCTAGCTCTCTTAATATGATGCATAGATCATTCAAAATTTTTACATTTATAGGTACGTATATTATATACCTCGAAAAAAATCAACAGTTGCCTACGTGTCACGGGTTCGATTCCAGAGCGTCCCGTAATCTCGATTTTCCCCGTTAAGAATGCATGGGGCCGTTTTTCAAATAATTTTAAAAATACTTCCCATTAAGATAAAAGAATAAGATTTCGTGTAGCTATTGCTAATATATATGTCTACGGAAAAATGTAGCATTTTACGTCCAATCTGTCCTGGGTTCGATGACAGGAGGTGAAATATTTTCAGATTTTGAAAAATCGTAGCTCCCTGAATATCGTACATAGATCATTCAAACCTTCTACAAATATAGATACATATAAAATGTAATTAGAAAAAAATCAGCACTTGCCTGTGTATCACGGGTTCGATTCCAGAGCGACCCGTAATCTCGATTTTTCCCGTTTAAAATACATTGGCCATGTTTCCGAATGCTTTTTATAACACTTCCCAACCGCGCAGAGGTTCAAAATTTCACACAGCCATTTAGGGGACCATTCTCATTTAAAAGCTATCCTAAGATTATCGTAAAAGGTCGTTGGTTCGATGCTAGGGGGCGTCAATTAATTCTCCATGTGAAATACATAGGGAATTTAGGACTCATTTTAAAATACTTCCTGAATGAATTTCCTTTTGCAATTCGGGGTGTTTATAAAGTCCACTATACTCAAGCGAAAGATTACAGTAATTTTAGCAGGATGACCTTAGTTCGACGCCGGGGCCGGATTTTATCTGCCGAAAGAAATGCATCGGAAATCGTATTCAGTGCATTTTCAGCTACGTTAATGCCCTTTACTTAATGTTTAGAAACGTTTGAACAGAGTAATCTTTCGAAAAATTTTATTATTCAGTAAGGATAAATTATTGCATTGCTTGCTGTAAGCAAGCGCACCTTTACTCGTATATATATATATATATATCTATACATATAGACGCTTCGGGGGGATATATATATATATATACGAGTGAAGGTGCGCTTGCTTACAGCAAGCAATTTAATAATATATCTTTTAATAAAATGTAAAATTTCCCGAAATATGATCCGAAAGGCCATTCTAAACATAACGTAAATGACATTTTCGCAGCAAGCATTGCATTGATTTCGATTTCCCATGCATATCTTACTGCAGCATTATTACCGCCCTGGTGTCGAACCAGGGCCATCCAACGAATTATTCTTTCATTATTGGCTTGAGTATGATTGACTTTATAAATATTCCGAATATTAAAAGGAAATTCATTCAGAGAGTACCTCAAAATGTGTCCTAAATTCCCTATGCATTTCAAATGGAGATATAGTTAACGCCCCCTAGCATCGAACCAAGGACCTTTTACGACTATCTTAGGATAGCTTTTAAGTGAGAATGGTCCTCTTAATAACTGTGTGAAATTTTGAACCTCGGCGCGGCTAGGAAGTGCCCTAAAAAGGTTTCGGAAATATGGCCAATGTATTTTAAACGGGAAAAATCGAATTTACGGGACGCTCTGGAATCGAACCCATGATACATAGGGAAATGCTGATTTTTTTCGAAGTAAAAAATATACTTATCTATTTGTGTTGAAAATTTGAATGATCTAGGTATAAGATAAATAGAGCAACGATTTTTCAAAATTTGAAAGATATTCACGACCTGGCATCGAACCCATGACCGGTTGTACGTAATCAATGGCATTTTTCCGTACATATATACAATAGCAATAGCCACATGAAATTTTAACTTTCTAGTGTAATGGGAAGTATTTAAAAAATTATTTGAAAAACGGCCCCAAGCATTCTTAATGGGGAAGATCGAGATTACGGGTTGCTCTGGAATCGAACCCGTGACACATAGGCAACTGTTGATTTTTTTCAAAGTACATTTTATACGTATCTATTTGTTTAAAAAGTGTGAATGATCTAAGTGTAATATTAAGGAAGCTAGAATTTTTTAAAATTCGAAAATATTTCACCTCCTGGCATCGAACCCATGACCAGTTGAGCGTGAAATATTGCATTATCCCGGAGATATTTATATTAAGAATAGCTGCACGAAATCTTATTCTTTTAACTTAATGGGAAGTATTTTTAAAATTATTTGAAAAACGGCCTCATGCATTCCTAACGGGGAAAATCGAGATTACGGGACGCTCTGGAATCGAACCCGTGACACGTAGGCCAGTGTTGATTTTTTTTGAAGTATATAATATACGTACCTATAAGTGTAAAAAATTTAAATGCTCTATGTATCATATTATGAGAGCTACGATTTTTCGAAATTTGAAAATATTTCACCTCCAGGCATCGAACCCATGACCGCTTGCGCGTAAAAAATAGCATTTTTGCGTAGATATGTATAATTGCAATAGCCATATGAAATTTCATTGTTCTATCTCAATGGAAAGTATTTTTTTAAATTGTTTGAAAAACGGCCCCATGCATTGTTACGGGTGAAAGTCGATTTTTGGGGCCTCCTAGAATCGAACCCATGATAGGTAGGATGGATTTCCTAATTTTTCCTGAGTGAGATTTAGTGGGCCATTACGTAAAAAAATCGGCGGCTCCGTGGCCGAAGCGGTTTGGGCCTGACATTAATATCCTATATATATGTTATATATATATATCCCCCCGAAGCGTCTATATATAATAGATATATATCCCCCCGAAGCGTCTATATATAATAGATATATATATATATATATACGAGTAAAGGTGCGCTTGCTTACAGCAAGCAATGCAATAATTTACTTTGAGTGAAAAATTTTTCGTAAGATTACTGTGCTCAAAGGTTGCTAAACATTAAGTAAAGGATATTAACGCAGAGAACAAAGCATTATTCGCGCCCCGGCGTTGAACCATGGCCATCTTACGAAAATCACTGTATCAATCGCTTATGTATGATTACCTTTATAAACAACCCGAATTTCAAAAGGGAATTCATTCAGGAAGTAGCTTAAAATGGGTCCTTAATTCCCTATGCATATCTTATGAAGTTATTGTTATCGCCCCCTAGAATCGAACCAACGACCTTTTACGACAATATTTAGGATGCTCTTATATGAGTATGGTCCCCCTAATGGCTGTGTGAAATTTTGATCCACTGCGCGGTCGGGAAGTGTCATAAAATGCTTTCAGGAATATGGTCAATGTATTTTAAACGGGAAAAATCGAGAATACGGGACGCTCTGCAATCGAACTCGTGTCTCATACGTAACTGTTGATTTTTTCCGAAGTACATTATGTAAGTATCTATACGTGTAGAAAGTTTGAATGACCTAAGTATCATATTAGGAGAGATACGATTTTTCAAAATTTGTAAATATTTTACCTTCTGGCATCGAACTCATGATCTTTTGTGAATAACTGATATAATTTTTTTATAGAAACATATATTATCTATAGCCAGATGAAATTTCGTTGTACTACGTTCCCGGGAAGTATTTTTTAAAAATTGTCAAAAATCGACTCCATGCATTCTTATGGAGAAAAATCCGACTTTGGGGCCTCCCAGAATCGAACCCATGATAGGTAGAGTGGGTCTTAGATTTTTTCCTGGGTTTATTTTAGATGGCCATTACGCAGAAAAATCAGAGAGTCGTTGGCCCTTGCGGTTTGGGCCAGACATTTGTATCCTCAAATTTTTTTTACCCCCTAGTTATCTATATATAATAGATATATATATATATATATATATATATATATATATATATATATATATATATATATATATATATATATATATCCCCCCGAAGCGTCTATATATAATAAGATATATCCCCCCGAAGCGTCTATATAAAATAGATAATAATCGAAAGAAAAATAAAAAAGTTATACTTTCAAGAAATCCTGAGAATCGGTTGCGATTTTCTTCGAAACGAAGACTTTGGGTCTATCTTTCCAGATATCACATATTTTTTGAATCAATATTTGCCTCGTTTTATTCAACTTTCGCTTATGTTGTCAAATTTTATTTTAAAAGTTTTTCGGAGAAATTACGAGGCGTCTAAGGAAATATCGTGACTTCTTGGTAAAATGAGTTGAAAAATGTAGTCGCCAGCTACTTTCCGTCCTATTAACGTAAGAAAAAACATCCAGCGAAAAAGTTTCTCAGAAAATACTAAATTTACTCGAATTTACTTTAATTTTGCTCGAATTCTGATGATCTACGTTCAGAAGTATTGTCAATAACGAATTTTTCTTACGACCGTAACGCGGACCTACGCGGTATATCGAGCGGCAGCCGAAACAACATGATTGTTTAGAGTTCCTACTGTTGAAATCTTTCGCTCATAATACTGATTCATCCTGCCATTCAATATTGAACACCTTTCTCCTGTACGTATATTTCTCAATCCTGAACTTCCAATTTTTTTATTCATTTTTTCCTATTCCTATACATCCATCCTTTATTACCTAATGAATAATATGGTTAAATTAGTCAAAAATATCAATCAATTAAAAATTTTTATGTTTAAAACTCAAGTTCTTTCTCCTATGTTCCCCCTTTAACATATTTACATGGTAGTTTCTTGAATGAAAGGCTTAGCTTAACCTATTCCTTTGTCTTTTCTTTTGCACATATTCTTTTGAATTATCATACAATTAGTGTTCCTAATGAATCTACAACGAAAGTTTCTTAGAAATTTACAACTGTAGTAACTAAAACTATGAATTTCACCTTAAGGATACTCTTGTTGATTCATAAGTAAGTCTTTTAAGCTCATTTTCTTAGAAATACTGCTTCATTACTGCAGATATTTTTCAAAGAGCCCCCTGAAAAAAATATTCCACATTCCACATAAACATCATAAGTCCAGAACAGTGTCTTGCAAATTGTTACAATGTTGTTAATCCTTCAAGATGCATATTTCCCTCTTGTAACTCCTATTTGCTCAATGTGAATATCATGATTGAAACCAGTTTTGTGGTACATCAGGTAGTGCAGTACTAACAATAGAGAAAGTTTTTATTTTCTTTCATCTTCCTTTCACTTCTCTCCTAGTTCAAATACTAAATACAAAACAAATATTAAACTAGAGTTCTCTCTAGTTAATTTCAACAGATTATTACAGTAATTTCAGTATTATTTTGCATAATTTGCATCACCATTATGAACATCTGTATATTTCTTCACTCTTTCTTTTGTTTCTTTAGTAGCCGTATCATCATAAATACTACCAACTGCTACTTCATTCTCTTGCACAAGATTACATGCTGCTACAACTTCAATACATGGAGGCTGATATTTACTACAGTCAATTTGTACCCTAAAACATTTCTCACTCTCCATAGCATTTCAAAATTTATAGTATATATAGAAGTTCAATTTCACTAAAATTATTACAAGTAGTATCCCTATTCACATTTGAGTGAATCCATACCATTGCCACCTAATCCTCTAAGAAATAATGTTATACATTAAGATGCATTCCTCATATTTTCCATGATTCATATTGTAAGAATTTTTATACATTTCAAACATCTTTGCTTCTCACCTTTAAAGAGAGTCTTAAAGGGTTCCTGGATCAAATCGTGTGTAAGGAGAAAGAACAGGATGAGAAGTTGGAGGTGGAGAAAAGATTCTCACTTCCTGAGGGAGTCCACTTCCTTGGCTGGAATTTGCCGATACATGCTGTGTGCTCGGTTGCTGTTAACAAATTGATTGATCTTTTACATAACTTCTGAAGGGATACAAATAAATTTCAGACTAATTTTGATTTTAACAATTTTTTCATTGGCATTGAACTCTAAATTAAAATTGATCTTTCATTTATACCAAATAAATTTAAGTATTTCATTACCACAAATATTATTACACACATTCATAGACAATCATTCTAGCCCTTTCGAGACGGAGACATTTTCTGAAAATTTTCCCTGTGATACGGAGCGTTTTCGCTACTCTGAATTTGCCAGGTATAGAGCGTACCCTTTTCCCAGCGGGGTGCCATAGCCTATCCTCAGCAACGGCAATTATGGAACATTGTCCGCGAGTAATCCACTTTCTCTTTTACAGCATTGCTTTGAAGATTGGCCATTATTAATACAGTAGTATTTCCGTATAGCTTTTGTAGGACTAGTTGCAAATATTTCAATGAATATTTAAATTTTGCATTTCGCTGACCATGTAGAAATTTGAAACGAAATTCTAACGCCAATTTTAAGCTATGTAGCGTGAAACCTAAATGATAATGATGAAATTGACTTACTCATTAACTACCTTAATATTTGCGATAAAATTTCGTTTAAAAATTGTACAAAGTCTTCGAATTACAAGGTTTTCTTTTCCAAGGCAATATAAACAATTATTCATTAATATAAATATTTAGCAAAACTATTGCAACAACAATTAATTTGCAGTGGCACCGTGCTGGGAAAAGGGCTTAATTACCCCCGAGGCAAGGTTTCCTTTACGGAAAAAGGTCTGAAACTCCCTAGAAAAAGGTCGGAAAGGTTAGACTATAAACCATAATCCTTTGCATCAGCACCCTTGCACGATATGTACTAACGCCGGAAAAATCCGGCATTCGTATTCTGAGCCTGTAAAATTCCCGCCGGGTTTTTCCGGCATTCGTCGAAAGGGCTAGCCTACTCAATTAGTAAAATTAGACAGACATTTTCACTGATGACATTTCTTTAAAATTTAGATTTCTCAAAACTGGGCCTACATAAAGAGAGCATTTCTATAGTCTGTTCCACTTTTCTAGGCAGTATGGGGCTTATGGAGAAAACGAATAGCCTCGTACGCCGGGTCATTTTTCCGGAATATCCGCGATATCCACAAAATTTGCCTTCGCAACGGATGAAATTAAGATTTTCAACTTAGTTTGGTGGATTTTTTTCCAGTTTTTTGGTGAAATTTGGATAAGGAAGGATGGTTCTATATATTGACGGAGTTTTTTCAACATTTAAACAAAAGAAATAAATTTTACAGCGGAATGAAAAAAAAATGGTCACCTCACCAGCCGTGAACAATACTAAAACTGCCATTTCTCTCATCCTATCCAACGTAAAGTGCTAGTTTTTTCTTAGATTACTCTTTATACCTTATGAATACAAAAAAGTCAACTTATATTAATTTTTGACTGATGAAATGTTAGTAAAAAATAATTTAAGTGGAACGCAACCTCCGAAAAATTGGATCGTGCAGTCAAATTTATACATCGCCTAAAAATTTTTTGTTTCTTACGTTACGAAAAACTTGTCGCGAGAGAAATTGAGATAAATGTTGTTATTTTCATTTACAGGTTATTCTGAGTCGATATCTTGAATAGAACCTGAGTTTTTGAATTTTATAACCGAGAGCGGGTCCGGATCAATCCGAATTACGCTTACGGGTCTATTAGTCTCGAGCAAAAAAGTAACAATGATTAGCAATCGGAGCGCTAAATCAATTACTCCCTCGGTTATAAAATTCAAAAACTAAAGTTCTATTCAAGATATCGACTCAGAATAACCTGTAAATGAAAATAACAACATTTATCTCAATTTCTCTCGCGACAAGTTTTTCGTAACGTAAGAAACAAAAAATTTTTAGGCGATGTATAAATTTGACTGCACGATCCAATTTTTCGGAGGTTGCGTTCCACTTAAATTATTTTTTACCAAAATGTCATCAGTCAAAAATTAATATAAGTTGACTTTTTTGTATTCATAAGGTATAAAGAGTAATCTAAGAAAAAACTAGCACTTTACGTTGGATAGGATGAGAGAAATGGCAGTTTTAGTATTTTTCACGGGTGGTAAGGAGGTCAGTTTTTTTCATTCCGCTATAAAATTTATTTCTTTTATTAAAATGATGAGAAATCTTCGTCAATATGTAGAACCATCCTTCCTTATCCAGATTTCACCAAAAAATTGGAAAGAAATCCACCAAACTAAGTTGAAAATATCAATTTCATCCGTACAAGTACCTCAGAAATAATTAACTGGCGGCTTGGAGGAGGCTAGGTTGCTCTCTTATGGGAATTTACGTGCATTTATTTCCCCATAAGCCTCCCGTACTGCCAGCTTTTGTGGAACGGACTATAGATAATTTTTATCTTATCAAATCATTTTACTGAAAATCAATTTGAAATACATTCCTCTTTAGTGTAATGAACATGGGAAAAGTGAATTTGTTTCGATTAGAAATTGTACATACCTGAGAATGCTGTTGAATTGGAGGCTGGTTATTGGAAGGAGGTGGTGGAGAGGATGTAGAATGGTGGTGCAAGTGATGGTGGTGCATGGAATGATGTGGATGGTGATGGGAGGGGAAGAGGGCTAGAGGTCATAGAGGACCTGGGGTTCCTAATCGAGTTCCTCCTCCTGATCCACCATTGCTGCTTCCTGAAGCACTACCGGATCCACCATTGCTATTGGTTGTCCCAGAACCATTGTTTGTACTATTTGGTCCACCAGGGGTGCTGCCTCCTCCACTTGAAAGTGGAGGTCGATGGTTTCCATGATGGTGAGACTGATGACCTTGATGAATTTCACCATTGGGTCCACTATTGCCTCTCAATGTGTGCAAACGCATATGGTTAGCATAACCAGGGCCACTTTTGAAGTGTTTTCCACACCTTTCACAGGTTCTGAAGCACATAAAATAAAGCACATATATAACAGCAGGAAAAATTAAGTATTCTTTATTTTCTATAAATATGCTATATTACTCTTAAATGGTGAATAAAAATCTTGGCAAAACATCTATTTCTATTATCAATGAAGCTCATTTAAATATAAATATATAAAGTGACTTGACCTTATCTATTTTGTAAAAATGTGAAGCAAACTTCTTGAGAGAGTTTTGATCTAAATGAGAATTAAATAGTAAATTGGAGGAATAAGCAAGAGGAGTATCTAAATAAAATTTTCATTCTCAGTTTTATAGTTTTATTATTGAATAGAACACTGATTGAGGGCATATATTGATTAAATCCTAATTCAAAGTAGAGATGGATGTTTCATATAAGTTAAATTACAAAAATTTATTAAATTTACTCATAATTACTAATTTGAAATAATGTATAAACAGATGGAGTTCACATGAAGAGGATGCTATGTTCATGTTGCAGTTACATACAGAGCTATGCTAAAATTACGCTTATTTTTTACTTGAGACTCTAAAGTGACAAGGTAGTATTCAGCAGAGGAAAATTTCAAAGCACCGCTACTCAATGATTTGAGTCCATGCAAGTACTTGGAACTGTTGATTATTATAGGTATAATGATACATTCCAAATTAGATAGAGATATAATTTATGCATTTTATTCCTTAAATTAAAATATTAGAGCCTTTTAATGGTTGGACATAAACCTATTAAGAATATTGAGTATGAAAATGAGAGAAGTATTTGATAACAGTAGGACAGAGGAACAAGAAGAAAAATGAAGTCAGATGATTTTACATCTACTATAGAAGAATAATTTCAAGCCTTCATGCAGATTAAGTTTAATTTATATTATTCAATGTATTCAAAACTAAAATATATGGTTCTTTAACCTATTTTTCTCAAAATATCATTTTAAAAAGATTAGATGTTATCTCAGAAACGTGAAATACTTGGAAAATTGGCTAAAGTACTTCAAATACTACTCTCTACAGCATACCATAAAAGATTTATTCATATTCTCAATATTTTTTAATGGATTCAGAATAAAAACACTTAGAATTACAGTTTTTGAAATTTTTGAAATATAAAAAAGAAAGTTAGTTAAAGTAGTTAAAGAACAAGAATTTTATATTGATAATTCTCTGATATCATTAGCCAATAGCTTTCTTATTTAACAGAATTGCTTTACAATTTATTTGAGTCTGTTTCACAACAATTCAATCTAAGAGTAAAACATTACTCAGCATTATTGATTCATACCTCTCATCACTATAAAAAAATGCGGTAAGTTTTTACTTTCTCCTTTCTTTGCCTTATCTGTTTATCGTTATATTTCCCCATATTCTGAAAGGTTAAATTACTAATATGCTTATTGTATATAATAAAATTTTTTTAAATATAAAAGAATTATATCTAGAACTGCCCATCCAGTCTGATTATTATATTAACGGCTGGGAGTTGAATTACATTGTAATATACTCATTTTACCCACAAAAATAAATATCAAAATCAAAAATTCTTTTCTATATAGAGGACTAATTAAATGCATCGATAGTAGATAATATAAAATACACATGATGATAATCTTATTCATCACCTTCATCTCCAACCAATGCAAAGGTGATAGTGGAAAAGGTTGAAATCCACCCATAAATAAAATTCTTATGTGGTTTTTGAGTTAAATGTTACAGAAAAATAATATTACAAACAATAACATTTATAATCCTTCGAAAAGATATTGCCTGTTCTTAAAAACTATATTCCATCAGTGATGCTACAGGAAACAAATTTTAATTATAAATCATCATCTTTCTGAAATCTTGAAAGTGGTAATAATCTTACAATTATAATAATGAATTAGAGTAGCATAGAAACTTCATCTTTGACCTATATACATTATAATAGTGATAAGAAAATGAAGTGTAGAAATAATAACCCTCATCTTAAAGATATAAACCAACTTCAATTTTTAAATACTCAAAATGGTCAATACCGCTTTCTCAAACAATTATCTCTCATCCTAGCATCTAATACCAAGAAAGATAAAAAATATATACACAAATATAGTTATTTGAATACTTATATATTCATTTTTCTATGAAATTAATGATGAACACAACCGGCATAGTATTCCTTGTTTTAATAAATGAGAACTATGATGGGATGAATTAAGAAATGGATGCCTGACTTTAAGTAGAACTCTGGGCCATAGGTACGCCGCAGGGCATGCAGGCGCATGTGGTTCTCGTATCCAGGGCCACTCTTGAAGTTCTTTCCACACTCCTCACATGTCCTGGTATCAAAGGTAATAGGTTGTAGAGAAAGGAAAGAGAGAGAGAGAGAGAGACATGCAGAGTCAGTGCAGATGTCACCTGACAAAAGTAAGAAAGAGGAATAACAGACTACACTAATAGAGTTACTTTTGGCTCCCAAACTATCCATTCCTAAAGGCAATACTTCAGTTTGATTTCATCACTAACTCGAGTTATATTCTAGTCATATTTGAAATTAAAAAAGGAACTGTGTACTGAAAAAGTACCTCCCATATATTTTTTCTAGGAGGCTGAATTATATACATCAGTTTCATGGTAAGTTAAAAGGGAAGGGACAGTCATGAAAGCTAAGAAATATACATATGTCAAAGTTAACTTTTAAATAAAAATGTTGAAGATGAAAGTCTACATTCACTTGTTTTTAACACAAAATTTGGAATGAGATTCTAGCTTAAGTTACAACAACTATATGTTATATCTCTCAACAAGGACATGATGTATATATTCCATTCTATAAGAATCTTGTAGGACAATTAAACTGTATTTACATGGTAATTTGAAAAACACTGAATGACAATTACTTAAATTTATTCTATTATTCATTTCCTGTATCTTTGACAGATATGCTCAACCAAAAATTAAGATAAGATAAAATGGAATATTCATAACAATAATTAACATAATACAGGTGCTGTCAAAAGGAAAGAAGTGTCTCATCAAAATGGAATGCTAAATTTTGACAAATGGCTAAGGTAGTTAGTTAGATAGTCAGCCTATGTTAGAATTAAATAAAATATACTACAGAATGGTTTTCTAACTTTTAATTAGAGATATGTTCAATAAATTAGAATTTTTTCAATTCTTTATCTTAAGATCAAGAATAAGTTCTCACACATAAATATTCCAGAAATAGTTGAACTGAAGGAACATGTTGGCCATAGTTGTAAAAGCCTTTTTACCAAAAACAAATAGAGTCATATAAAAGCCAATGAAAGGGAAGAATGAATGAACAAAAGTAAATCAAAATTAATGGAATGATAAATAATAAATAAGGACATGATTATAGTTCTGACTGAAATCTCTGATTTTCATTCCATTCAAACATAAATACTATAGAGGATTTTATACTGCACTTGTACAATCATACAAGATGAGTAGCTGTAACAGTTAAATGGCGGATAATGAAAGAAAGAGAAAACAAAGTAATTTAAGGGAATTTAAATAGACGTGGTGAGGCCTGACAGATAGTAAAAAACAACTAACACAAACAATAACAATTGTAGGATTAGAAGGAAATGGAAAAGCAGACTGAACAAAATCAGTTATTTGGAGTTCAGAATATAGTGAATTTAATTCAACCTACCCTATTTAAATACTAAAAATTATGATAATTCATTGTCATAAACAAAAAATTTAATTCAATACAAACAGCAAAAAAAACAACTAAGAACCTCAAATGAATGTAGATAAAACTGATAAGGGCTACAAAATCTGTTAAAAATGCATGTCACACAAGAAAAAGTATCAACATATACAGAATATGATAATTACAATAACTTCTTGTATATCCATCTAAGGAACACAAAACTTCCCACAAATTAATCCATTACACAAAATAGTAGAATCAAACAAACAAATAAATGCTTGATATCAGCCATATTTTTAAATTCAAATGTAAACAACCTACCATCAAACAGGTAAATCCTCTAGAGATATCATTTTAGAATGCATGACACCGAATCAATATCAACTAATTAGGTAATATTAAAATCTTAATTGTTATGAGAATAACTGATGAAATATTCGATAATAAAAATGATAACTGATGAATATGGATGCAAACTCTAATACTCTCCCCACCTTAGCATTAATCCCTTTAACCATTATCAATTTCTCAATAATCATACTTTTCACATATTTCAGTTATTTGATGAATATTGCACTAAGCCAGAATCTGACCAATGATTATTTTTGGAAAAGTCTGCAAAGTATATAAGAAACGAAACAATAAACAGTTTGTTCTTTCATATTGGAGCTTCTAAATGTTCCTAAGATAATGACAATAGATTTAACATTGATATCTTGGGGGCTGAAGGGGTCCAAACATTTACAGATTTCCCAAATAAATGTATCCCTCATCTTACATAATACAGGAATAAAACATAATTTCCAAAAATGACACTAGTTTAACAAATTCAGATATCTGTTTTGGTTTTCTAAATTCATTATTTCATGGATTAAACCTCAATTATACCTAAATGTTGATTCTTACGAAATGTAAGCTTTAGAGTTTCTCTAATTATGAAATATTACTTTGTATGTAAAGATTAAGATAGCTGAAAAACATAATCCATCAATGATAATAAGGGCATAATTTAAACCAAGGGTCTCCAAACTACGGCCCGAGGGCCACATCCGGCCCGTGGACAGATTTTGTCTGGCCCGCGGAGCTAGCATACTTGAAAACTCCTTTTAGAGAACATATTTTTTATGGGAAATTAAATTTAGTTTACTGAAGAATTCTAATTTTATGTTGAATAATTATTAATATGACATCTACATTGATATGGTCATGGGTTAACTACTCATAACATTGTTATAGGCTTATTGTTTTTGTGATAACTTGAATAAAGAAACACAGAATTGTAATGAGTAAAGACATGTATAATATGCAGAAAATTTAACTTCAGTATATAATAACTAACAAATAATTGAAATGAATCCAACTAACATTTTATACATTTGAAATTTAAAACATAACTTACAACAAGCATAATGACATATGAAACACTAATGAGATTTATGTGATTGGTATAATATGGTTTTGGCTCTCGGAACTTGGTGGAGTAATCAGTATGGCCCTAAGGCTGGAAAGTTAGGAGACCCCTGATTTAAACTAAACAATGTGTCTAACATCTTCCCAAATCTTAGCTTGTATTTCACAATTTTCCACGATGACTTCATAAAAAGGTTATAAAAATTTGAGAAGGATAACAGGAGAAAAAAATAATAATCATTGACTAATTACTATACATGTCACCGTAAACAAATTCAAACACATGTTCAATTTTTGTACAATTGAGAACGTCAATTTATTTCTAGGTTTTGATAACCATGAGGCAAGTAAATCCCTTTTAAAATTTCACAGAATTTTAAATATTAATGAATCCAAAATTTAAAAGACATGAATACTTTCTTATAACAAATTGATCATAAAAAATACCAATAAGCAATCGATCAGTAAAATGCATCGTTAAATTGAATGAAATACAATATTAAATATTATCATACATATTAATAAGTATAATTCAATTAAGAGGGATTCATGAATGAACAATATTTTAAACTGATATATTTTAACATATTAAACTTGCAACTAATTGAATAATAAATTATAAAACTTTAAGGAAGTTTGAGAGCCAAGGGCAACAAATAAAAATTTATTTACCAAATTATTTAAAAAGTAAATATTAATCAGAAACAATGCCTCCTTAACAATGAATATTATCATGGTAATCTTTAAATATAAATAAATTATGGGCATGAATATTAACCATGGTACACAAAGAATCTAGTAAACCATAAGATATAATAGGGTTGTTCCACCATGAACTATTGACATGAGAAACTAAATTAATGATAGCATAAAATGTTCTGTGTGTATATGTGTGTTTACATATATATATGAGTAAAGGTGTGCCTACTTACAGCAAGCAATTGGTTAGTATATCTATTGTGAATGAAAAAAAAATAAGATTTTTTAAAATGTTTTCATTATTCACAGATTGCTTAACATTAACTAAAGGATGTTATTGCAGCATATATTGAACTTAGCTCAAATTCCAATGCATTTCTTATGGCAGCATTATTAACGCCTTGGCGTTGAACCAAGGCCATCCTTCGGCAAATACTGTCATCTATCGCTTGAGTATGATCGACTTTAAAAACATGCCAAATTTCAAAAGGAAATTCATTCAGGAAAGGACTCATGCATTCTTACAGAGGTAAGTCAATTTTGGGGCCTCTGAGAATCAAACCCATGATAGGTATCATATGTATATATGATAGGTATACACCAATTTTCATCTATATATATACACATGGATATATGAATGTATCCCTTGAAGCAGCTGTATATAATAGATATGTATGGGTCTTCCATATGGAAGAGCAGCAAAAGCTCACAAATGTTATTTTAAGTGCATCACATCCATCTCAACATTCATACATTGATATATATAGTTTGTCAAAACTAAAATTGATTGTCTAAGAATATGAATCAAACTCTTAAAAAGACAATCAAGCTCAGAGCTCTGGTATATCTAATAAGGTGAATAAATACTTTTTTAACAATTACCATACCATACAATTATTAATTAGGTAGATGGATTAGTGTGAGCATATGAGATAAGATCTTCAAACACTCACACAACATTGGAAAGAACTTTGGTATACAATTCATAGAACTATTTCAAGCATCACAGATGTTTTAATTATAATTCAGTCATAGAGAGAAAAATCCTAGCAGTTCATTGTTATAATGTTCCTAATGTTTTGCTTACATAATACAATTAATATACAAATGTGAGGAAAATACTCAGAGGTTAAGATCGAATAGAAGCCTCTCTACTAATCCCCATAATCAACTAGTCAAGAGAATGTATAATAAAATATTCAAAACAACAATACGAATTAACTGTTATCAAAATCATATTTTTTGCACATCATTATTATCCATATTGACAAATGTGTGGAAATAAAAACATCTCACTTTGTCTAATAAGTCATCTATTATCCTACATAAAATTATCTTACCTTACCTTACCAACTGCTTTGAGAACAAAGAAAGGCTAGACTATAGAAACTAATTAGGCAATACCCATAACAGACCCACAATAACTCCCTCCATTTAGTTATGCTAGATTATTTTATCATCTATCTGTAACCAAATGGCCATCTTTATACATGAAATCTTCCAAACTTCAAGCCCATACTTCATGGAACACAAATTTGCAGAAACACTTCAGCGACTTTAAACCTCCTAGTCACTCAGATATCACAAGAGGAATTTTAATTGAGTGAACTGAACACAAGGATCAAAAAAGAACAAATTCACAAATATACAAAGATTAAATCAATGAAAGAAGCTTTAACCATGTAGAACACCATGAAAAGCAGCAGATTGAGTAATATTGCAAAATACACAGTAAGAAATTTATTAAAAACGAGTTTTGAACTGATGATCGGTTCGCTGTCAGGTTCATGATAAATTAATGATCATTCTTACAGCAATTTATTCATATTTCCTAAAAACACATCCACTTTCTGCTAATGATGAATGATTTATCAAATTGGTGAATAGTGAAAGAGACAAAAATGTTATTCAAACAAATATGATAGTATATTACCAGGGCTAAAAGATCTCCACTCATCATCTTTATTTATTAACATAAAAAAGTGACATGAGTGACCAATTTCCTTTTTGGGAAGATAAATATCATGATTCATGTGTGCGTGTGAGTGTATATATATATATATAATAGGTCTACCGGAAAGTTCTGTCCGTTTTTAGAATGAAAGAAAAGAATAGATTTTTTCATACTTAGAATAAAGTTTATTGAATAATTTAATTGCCATCATTATTAATGACTTCTTTCCTACAATTTATGACTTATCACAAAATGCTATCACGCTGTAGAAAAGTCATATATAATGATGGTAATTAAATTATTCAATAAACTTTATTCAGAATATGAAAAAATTTATCCTTTTTTTTCATTCTAATAACGGACAGAACTTTCCGGTAGACCTAATATATATATATACTATTATTTAAATCCTCAGATATATTAACCAACAGCCTAAGCTTACTGACATAAGCAAGCAAAATAATACTTGTATATATATAAATTAATGGAAAATTAAGAATTTTTCAAATGCTTTTATTGCTCGCACATTGCTGAATATAAACTGAAATACTTAATTGTAATAAGTACTTAGGAAGTGTATAAAAACTGAGCTCGATCTCAGGCATAGAACTAAGGACCTAACCTCTGAAAGTTTTTCATCATTCCCGTAAGTATCTTCATCTTGATAAATGCTCCATATTTCAATATGATGATCCTAAACTACTGGGGCCATGGGCTCAACATTTTTTACGTGATGCTTCTCTAAATCAAGGAAAAAAATCGGAAACCAACATTACCTTTCATGGGTTTGATTCTAGGAGGCCCCAAAATCTGACTTTCCCCAGTAAAAAGGTGTCAATTTTTGACGAATTTTAAAAAATACTTCCCCGACACTTAAGACAATGAAATTTGATGTAGCCATGGCTACTATATATTATTACATAAAAATACTATTGCTTAGCCTCAAATGGTCATGAGTTCCATGCCAGGTGGTGAAATAGTTTTATATATGTATGGGTATATACATGAATATATCCCTCCGAAGCAGCTATATATATTATTTACGAGTAAAGGTGTGCTTGCTGACAGCAAGCAATCGGAAAATATATTATTTAATAAAAATTACGATTTTTCGAAAGATTAATCGGATAAGTCATGCTTAGCTTTTACTAAAGTACGTTTTCGCAGCGTACGTTGCATTGACTTCGATTTCGTATGCTTCTCTCTTGACGGCATTATTACCACCCCAGCGTCGAACCAAGGTCATCCTGCTAAAAGCACTGTAATCTTTCGTTTAAGTATGATTATCTTCATAATCACACCAAATTTCAAATAGAAATACCTTAAGGAAGTACTCAAAAATGAATCCTAAATTCCCAATGCATTTCTAATGGAGATGTAATAAACGCCCCCTAGAATCGAACCAACAACCATTCACGACAATCTTAGGGATGCTTTTATATGAGAATGGTCCCCTTAATGGCAGTGTGAAATTTTGACCCTCAGCTCGGTCGGGAAGTGTCATAAAAAGCTTTCGGAAATATGGTCAGTGTATATTAAACGGGAAAAATCGAGATTACGGGTCGCTCTGGAATCGAACCCATGGCTCATAGGCACCTGTTAATTTTTAAAATCGTACATTTTATACGTACCTATAAACGTAGAAAGTTTGAATGATCTATGAACGATATTAGGGGTGCTACGATTTTTCGTAAATTCAAAATATTTCACCTCCTGGCATCGAACCCATCACCAGTTGTACGTATAAAATAGCATTTTTTCGTAGAAATTCATAATGACAATAGCGCTATGAAATCTTATTGTTCTAGCTTAATGGGAAGTATTTTAAAAATTATTTGAAAAACGGCCCCATGCATTCTTAACGGGGAAAATCAAGATTACGGGACGCTCTGGAATCGAACCCGTGACACGTAGGCTACTATTGATTTTTTCCAAGGTATATAATATACTTTCCTATAAGTGTAAAAAATTTAAATGATCTATGTATCATATTAAGAGAGCTACGATTTTTCGAAATTTGAAACTTTTTCACCTCCTGGCATCGAACCCATGACCGCTTGCGCGTAAAAAATAGCAATTTTGAATAGAAATATATAATTGCAATAGCCGTATGAAATTTCATTGTTCTATCTCAATGGAAAGTATTTTTTAAAATTGTTTGAAAAACGGCCCCATGTATTCTTACGGGGGAAAGTCGATTTTTGGGGCCTCCTAGAATCGAACCCATGATAGGTAGGGTGGATTTCCCAATTTTTCCTGAGTGAGATTTAGTGCGCCATTACGTAAAAAAATCGGCGGCTCCGTTGCCGAAGCGGTTTGGGCCTGACATTAATATCCTATATATATGTTATATATATATATATCCCCCCGAAGCGTCTATATGTATAGATATACGAGTAAAGGTGCGCTTGCTTACAGCAAGCAATGCAATTATTTATCTTTGGTAAATAATAAAATTTTTCGAAAGATTACTCTGCTCAAACGTTGCTAAACATAAAGTAAAGGGCATTAACGCAGCTGAAAATGCACTGAATACGATTTCCGATGCATTTCTTTCGGCAGCTAAAATCCCGTCCCGGCGTCGAACCAAGGTCATCCTGCTAACATTACTGTAATCTTTCGCTTAAGTATGGTGGACTTTATAAACACCCCGAATTGCAAAAGGAAATTCATTCAGGAAGTACCTTAAAATGAGCCCTAAATTCCCTATGTATTTCACATGGAGAATTAATTAACGCCCCCTAGCATCGAACCAACGACCATTTACGACTATCTTAGGATAGCTTTTAAATGAGAATGGTCCCTTAATGGCTGTGTGAAATTTTGAACCTCTGCGCGGTTGGGAAGTGTTATAAAAAGCATTCGGAAATATGGCCAATGTATTTTAAACGGGAAAAATCGAGATTACGGGTCGCTCTGGAATCGAACCCGTGATACATAGGCAAATGTTGATTTTTTTCCAAATACATTTTGTATGTATGTATATTTGTAGAAGGTTTGAATGATCTATGTACGATATTAAGGGAGCTACGATTTTTCAAAATCTGAAAATATTTCGCCTCCTTGCATCGAACCCAGGACCGATTGTACGTAAAATACTACATTTTTCCGTAGACAAATATATTAGCAATAGCTGCATGAAATCTTATTCTTTTACCTTAATGGGAAGTATTTTTAAAATTATTTGAAAAACGGCCCCATGCATTCCTAACGGGGAAAATCGAGATTACGGGACGCTCTGGAATCGAACCCGTGATACCTAGGCAAATATTGATTTTTTTCGAGGTATATAATATACTTACCTATAACTGTAAAAAATTTGAATTATCTATGTTTCATATTATGAGAGCTACGATTTTTCAAAATTTGAAACTATTTCACCTCCTGGCATCGAACCCATGACCGGTTGCGCGTAAAAAATAGCATTTTTGCGTAGATATATATAATAGCAATAGCCATTTGAAATTTCATTGTTTTATCTGAATGGAAAGCATTTTTTTAAATTGTTTGAAAAACTGCCCCATGCATTCTTACGGGGGAAAGTCGATTTTTGGGGCCTCCTAGAATCGAACCCATGATAGGTAGGGTGGATTTCCGAATTTTTCCTGAGTGAGATTTAGTGGGCCATTACGTAAAAAAATCGGCGGCTCCGTGGCCGAAGCGGTTTGGGCCTGACATTAATATCATATATATATGTTATATATATATATATATCCCCCCGAAGCGTCTATATGTATAGATATAATAATATAATATATAATATATATATATATATCTATTATATATATATATATATATATATATATATATATATATATATATATCCCAAAATCAGCTATATATAACAGATATGAATATATACACACACACAAAAAAACCATAAAGAATGATGTTTTACTTTATAGATACAGTCTGAAGTGTTTGGATCATTTAAAAATTAATCTAATAAAATGTAACAGAGATCCTGCTCAATCAAGTAAGTAATCCCTGGTTATTTACAATGTGTTTTACATTGTAAATAACCAGGTCAGAATTTCATCAAATCTATAATGGTGGGATTATCCAGGATCCAGCTTAATGAGATGTCCATGCAAAATTCCACCTTTCCTTGAACAATTTAACTGAAAATACAATTTTCTGAAAAACTAACTTTGATTTTTCTTCCTTGGGTATTTTACTTCATTAAACTTAAAACAGTTAGAATAAAATATTAGTCTACACTACAAGCACTGTGAATTCTTCAGCAATAATTATAACATAATCAAACTGCATTTCAGTTAGTAGTAATTTGGTAATCTGCAATCAACTCAAAAATTATATAAAATGCTACTCTCAAATGTCTACTAGTTCAGTGGATTCTAAGGTTACTAGTTTCAAATTTTTGGTTAGTTAAGATCTGAGGAAAAAATAAAAAATGTAGATCTTTCAAGACCTTTGAAGAGATGTATTAAACTCTATATAAATACCTTCAAACTCAGTATATATACTTATTGCTTTCATTTGCATAAATATCAAATTTTATGGCAGATGGAACAACCCTTTGAGCTTAATATTTTAGAGAATAAATTGAAAATAAAAACTGATAAAATAGATTATTAATGAACTGAATATTGTAATATTCTTAAGAAATATATATGCTTAAATTTTTTATAAGTTGTTATTAGTATTAAAATGATAAATATGGTTTCTTTGGGAACTTTGGATTGGAGATTGTACAAAAGATCAGTGAGATTTCAAAAATATCTGTACATATTAATTCATATATTAAACATCTCTTTCCAATCAGAAAGAATCGATTTGATGATGGAATATTTCAATTTCTAATAGGTTTAAAATATTAATAAAACATTTCATTAATTCAATTGTAACATGCAATAAAATCAGCAATATAGGATTTTATTAGGATTGGAATTGGAACCTTTGGGGTGGGGGAATTTATTTATAAATGAAATATAAGTTTTGTTATTAGATGATTTTAAATTACTTAATTTTACTTACTCTTTAGTAATCTTAGCAATTTATCAAATTTCCTAAGAGAAAACGACTTTGCTGCATTTTCAAATTAAATTCTATTTCTTATTATATAAGATAGACTTCATTTAGAAAGACATTTTCTTATTCAAAAAGTTATTGAACTAATAACAGTGCCATAGTGCCTAAAAGTGACTTGAGCAGAGCTACTTTTTGTGAGTAATTATGAGCTTACTGAATGAATAGCTTTGTACTTTCCATGGATAAAATACATCTCCACAACCAGTTTTGTTAGCTCACTAACATCATCAAGTTAGCCTGCTAACCAAGCAGGTAATGCAAATAAAATTTATCCTCAGAAACTATGAAGATATTAATCAATTATGTTACCATTCCATAAAGTATAATTTAACCATATTCACTTCAAATTATGTGCTTCTTCATTTATATATATAAATGAAGAAGCACATAATTATATATATATATATACACACACACATGGGTTAACAAAAGTTTTTATCACCATTCATTATTAGAAATGAATTAAAAATGATATTTACGATATCATCTTCATAACTTCACTCACAACTTCACACTTCATTAGCTTAGTGATAATTCATGATATATGCAATAAATCAAATGTATGTAGGAAAATTACTAATGTATGTGATGTACATATGATAAAGTAAAGCATGGCAACATTTGCAATGTAGATTCAGATATAAAGAGAGATATGACGAAACTGTTCGGAAATCTATACAACAGCCAATATCTAATTCTTCAATAGCCAACTTGTAGGCAACCATCTAGAAATATATTACAATGATTTCATAAGATTTCTTATGATATTAGGAAAGGCCAAGCACTATCACAAATTTATTTGTGCAGAGAGACTGCCCATCCAATCACATACGGCCCCATTTCATTTTGAAAGTGAAATGGATGAATAAATATTGATCTGTAGGTCATCTCTAAACGAGGAATTATTAGTATTGACCTACATTGTCGGTAAACTCAGAAGTATCACTTAGGAATATTATTAAGAAGCTTTCCATCCAACCCCAAAGGAAATGGAATGGGAAGAAAGGAATTGGAAAGGTGAGATTTCCGACTTGAGGCTGACTTTAGGTACGACTCTGTTCCATCAGGTCCGCAAGGGGTGTGGAGCCGCATGTGGTTGGCGTATCCTGGGCCGCTCTTGAAGTGCTTCCCACAGCGCTCGCACGTCCTGGGGCAACACAAAACCACAAGGACAAAATTAGGACGATGAGTAATGTCCTCTATTTGGAGGATCATCTAATCTCATTGAATAGAAAGTAGAAATGTTCTTCTTCCATCACATTGTCTGACTATAATTTAGTTCCATAACCTACTAAAAATGATTCATACATCTGCCTCTTGCAACATAAGTTCCTTGATATTTAGACTTCTACTTCAAAAATTTTGAAAGGGTTTTGCAACTGATTTTAATAATCAAAAACTAATTATTTTCTCTATTACAATGTCTTACTATATTACATAAGGAGTACCTGTCAATCAACTTCAGCCCAAAACTCACTAAGATGATAATTTAAAAATATATCATAATAATTCCTAAAATAATAAAATATGAATGAATTATGAAGCATGACATTGGATTAAGTATTCAATGAGTATGCCTAATAAATTGTATAAAAACCGATCAAATATTATCAGAATGCATATTTGACAATTAAAGATGGAAACTTATCAAAATAATAAGTATAAAGCTGCCGATATGAGTAGATAAAAAAAACAGTATCTGAAATATAAAGTTGAATAAAAATTCCCAGTAAAAGAATTTCAATATTAATTTTTAATGAATATAAATTACTAGATTAGGTCTCTGTTCTATTTGCTACAATATAAATAGTAATTTGAGTGACAATGAAAAATTTTATAATTTTTATTAATTCAATTGATTATATTGCTCTTTAAGATTTTAAAATTGCCTTTAGATTCTAAAATGGTTTTTCATTGCCTAAATTTTTACTTTATTGGATAATAAAGAAGGATTTCTGCTGCATGATAAAAAATATACATTTCTTATGAACTGAACCTTTCCTATGCCTAACAGAAGTCCCTGCTCTTCAAGGTTTTGAAATTTTTAAGTTAGTAAACCTAATATAATTGTCATAAGGTGACTCCTGAAAATTATATTTACATACTAAACATTAAAGACCTAAATCATACAAATTTTAAATTCAAATGAATGTATAGTATAATATAATATTAGTTTTAATAACAATTTTTCTACTTTTGAATATAAAATAATTCGAGAATTATAGAAATAATATTGAATTGGAAAAAAACTGGCAATTAAACTTTTTTGTCATAGGAAACATAACAGAAAATTGGCACATTATGAATGACAGACAAATCAAATTTGTAAATTCATAATGTTGTTTAAAATTAGTATCATTAAATCTAGATCGGAAACATAAAACGAGTCAAAATATGATTCCACAATCATATATGATCAAATAGTTACATGAGATTTCAGAATAAGAATACATCACAGATATTTAAAGAACCAAGAAATTAGAATGATTTACTTCTGAAAAAATTGAAACTATTCAATCATTATCATATCATAATCATTATCATGAGTATACATATTTCTCTCTCTATATTCTCTTTTCCCATACTTTTGAAATTATTGGTGATATAATTTTTGTTATCTTTACGATTATCCATCATAATGATGTTCCTGATGACTATTTCAAAATTTTATTTGAGTACAATTTCAGTTCCATATTTTTCACTATTGTGTATTACTTTATGGTTATGGAAAAATGCCTTATACTACCATAATTAACAACACTAGGAGAGATTAAATATTGCTATACAAAGAAATTCTATACAAAAATCAATGTATGCTGCTTAAAAATCAAGGATATAACATATTTTCACAATGCTTATATTTGTACAAATTAAATAACTGTAATTAGTGTGGTGAATCATGCGTTAGATGTACTTGATAAATAACTGGATAAGTCATGACACTTTTCAGCCCAATTCCTTATAGCCTTCATTGACTCAGCCTTTTCGTGCCTTGGGTTTATGTCAATAATATGTCAAGACGTAGTGAGATTTCTATTATTGCGTCAATTAGTAAATTTAAATATACTGTTAAAAACAAAACTCTGTTATTTCCAATGAAAATGAATAGTGAAGATATTGAATAACTTATTTTTAGTGATCCTCTGGACTCCAAAAAAACCCAAAGCATTCATACTTACATTTTGAACCTTCAAGTCTTTTTTGCAATTATGGGTCTTAAAAACTAAGTTGATATACAAATCTCCAATAAAAAATAAAAATCTAATAATTTCATAACAATTTTAAGCAGTTTCCAATAACATCTTAAAACTATCCTTGATTCTAAGAATAAGAGCCAAGGATAATAGATAATGATATATAAGCTACACATTTGTTATCTAAGATTGGATAATCTCAAAGTTAATATTTATGTCCATAAGAAAAACTCAAAATTATCAACAAAATTATTTGAGACATAGGTTATTAGGCTCCATTTACCAAAATATATAAAAAAAAGTTGTAAATACATATGTATCTTAAATATCTTAGCAAATGGAAAAAGTCGTTATCTTCCTCTCAAGAGAAAAATAAAATTATTAGGTAGGTAATTGAGGAGCATTTCAGTCCAAATTATGACATACTTCTCCATTTTAAAGTACTTTATTAAAAATGCACTTCTATAACCTAGAGGTAAAGGAATACTTTAAACTATAGTCTTTGAATTACTCTAAAGAAGGAACAGAGATAGTGATTGGATTGGAAATTCATGGATAAAGTTTTGTATACATCATATATGGTGCTTCAAAAATCATTTAAATATATTATGTGTGATGAAACAAATACCGAGATATAGGTATCATTACTTAGCAGGTTGAGCAAAGAAATCAAGAAAAATCCTCATTCGGAACTAA
Source organism: Pantala flavescens (assembly GCA_020796165.1). Lineage (NCBI taxonomy): Eukaryota > Metazoa > Arthropoda > Insecta > Odonata > Libellulidae > Pantala > Pantala flavescens. The sequence goes on along the minus strand of CM036879.1, from coordinate 49,731,979 downwards.
GAAAAGACCCTCTTTGATAAATTATTCAATCTACTGAATAAAATCTACATAATACAATATATTCATCTTCATGAAATATAACTTCTTAAGGCAGGAAATTTTCAATGCAAACAAGGATGGACATCACCTGCAAATAAACCTATTTTGAGACCAGAATTCTACCAATTGTGTTGGAATGTTATGCAGATATGTTATGAATGAGTTATGCAGATATGTTAGAAATTAATCACAATAATTCATTTAAGAAAATACCTTAAATGCTATTATTAGGACTAATCAAATCCTATTTACTCTTATATGTTGAATTAAATTGTAATGGTAAAATATATCATGGGTAAGAAAAAAATATCCATTAAAAAAATCCTTAAAAATATGAGTAAAATTTCAAGACCTAAGATGTGTACTTAACCAACTGTAATTCAATTGAAGAGGTAGAATCATCTGTCTGTTCACTATAATGACAACATGCTCACATGGAGGAAGGGGATGTATCAGGAAACAATGTAGGAACTGAATACATTATTAAATAAATCTACAAGTTAAATTAATAAGAATGTTACAATAATAATGAGGTATTTCTCACCGGTGATTTTCTCCAGTGTGCGTCTTGGCGTGGTAATCTAAGGCAGCTCGTTGAGCAAATGCTCTACCACAAGCTGCAAAAGGACATGCAAATGGCCTTTCTCCTGTGTGTAAGCGAGCATGATTCTCAAGACCTAAGCGACTTTTGAAAGTCTTCCAGCAAACAGGACATAGTAGAGGACGTTCACCAGGATGGGACTCAACATGACGACGAAGATCACCAGCAGAAGCATATGTTGTACCACACAGTTTACAACTGAATGGCCGATCACCCTGAAATATAAGAAACATGTTCTAAATAATCTATTTTTGAAAAATATATCTTATTTCAATTAAATTTATAAAATATAAAATTGTAAACAATTATGCTTTCTATACACCAGCCATTTGATGAATTTAAGTGAAAACAAAAATATGTATTATATAAATATGTTTGAAAGCAATAATAACCTTAAGCTCAATGAATACTAGATATATTTCTTAATTTAAGGGAGAATTATCATTGAAAAATATCTAAAACCTAAAACATAGGTTTAATATTAAAAGCATCAAAGAGTATTTTGTGGATATATTGAGTAGAAAGAAATCAACTTCACACATTTCTTATTAATTTAAATTATAGGGGGTGATCTTTGAAGATATTAAATAGTATAGAGTATGTATAAATGGATGATAAAGATGGAATGTTAATACAAAAACAAAAGAATTACAAATTCTTGACTTTGCCTTAAATTATTAACTATAACTTAAAAGCACAAATGTAATATTCTTCAAAATATTATACATGCGTGGTTTGATCAAAAAAATGAAATTTATAAATTTCTTTTTTAAGGAGCGCGTTTGGAGTGTCCGATATTCCAAAAATTAAAAAAAAAATGTTGGTACATTTGTTCCCAGTTTATGGTTAAATTTTCAATTTTGTTAGCAGTTTACTTTAATTGTCGCAACCGCTAAGGTAAGACGTGTTTCTATGAGTTCGGCGTTTTTATTTGTCGACAAAAAAAAAATGAATTAAAGAAACCGTTGCAAGGTTTGCATAAAATGTGAAATATAGTTTACCAAAGAGTGTGAAATGTTAACATACGACTATGGTGTGTTTGTTACGAGTAAAATAGGAGTTTACGAGTGCTTTAAGCGATTATAGTATGGCCGTGAACATGTTGAATATTACTAACGTCCCAGACGACCAAGAACCGGTGAAAACGTAGAAAAAGATAAAAGAAAACGTTATATAAATAACTGAATCACAATCAGAGCAGTCTCAGAGTATGTTGGCGTATTGATTGGCTCTTATTTTGAATATTTTTTCGAAAAACTCCCTGATTCGTGTCAAGGCAAATCATGGCTTTCGCACCGTGAATTTGCACATGGTCATAATTCGTTGCTTGTTCGTAGTTTTTGGTCAGACACAATAATGTAATGATATCACTGTCTCGATATTCGTCAGCAAAAGCTCCAGGTTAATTTTTCCCATTTCAATATTTAAAAAGAACTTTAAAATTCTGAATTATTTCTGTCTTAAAAAATCGCCGAACTCATAGAAACTGCAAGTAAACTGCAAACAATATTTGACCATAAATGGGACAAAAGTACCATCATTATAAAAAAATATTCGTAATATCGGACACTCAAAAAACACGCAAAATTTATAAATTTCCTTTTTTTGATCAAACCGCGTTTAATAAGAAACATGGCATTTCTTGATTACACATTTGTAACAGCTTGTAAGATATGTCACTGCAGCCTTTACAATTGTTCTCAGTAGTAAGTTTCCAATAAATTTTGGAGGGCAAATTCATCAATTTTAAATATAGTTTGAATAAACAGATAATATTACTACTGTAATTTCAAATTTTTCATTTTGCATCAATAACAAAGTCTCATAAATTTAAATTAAAATAAAATTGGAAGTACAATTCAGACAAATAAAATGAGAAAAGAGGTATCTTATAAATAAATTGGTCCAGAAATGTTGAGGAGAAAAACAGAAGGCAATAGAATATGAAACTTCAATTAAAGAATTAACAGACACATACTATAATTTGTTATAGTTAACTCAAAGAAATAGTAATAAAACCTCTATATGTATTTTTTCTAGCGCGTATTTGAAGCATGTGTACTAAAAATGGACATTGACTTTTGCAAAAGCATAAGCATTTACTATTTTCCATATTCCTTATACATCATGCTGAATTTTCAACAATGAAATGAGCCTCAAGGATGCACTAAGCCAAAAAAAGAATTTTCTGTGCAAACAATAATGTTTATATAGGTTGTGTAGGTTGATATTGAAGAAACATTTAAGAGTAGATTAATAGATAATTTAACTTAATTGATTATATAATTATTTGAATTAGAATATAGACTAAAAAGTACACAAAAAATACACATTCTTATTATTCTTAAATATTTATGAAATTATAAATATTATATACACACATTATAAAGTGAATGATGATTTTCCAAGACTTCATTCATGGAACTACAGTATAAATATATTGATGCCAGTATATAGATAGCCTTAACCATATAGATAGCAAGTATGTTGGAAGAATATTTTAAAGAGGAAGAAGGGGAGAAAGCAAAATAAACATCCATTAGCTGAACAAAAATATCATAAAATCTTCATGGATTCTTCATATCCAGGTTCAGCATGATATTTAAAAAAAGAAAATTTTTTAACTACCTAAAAATTTATACGTTAATTGGGTATAATAAATTGTATAATTGTAAATTATATACGTAATTATCATCAAGGGTCATAATTAAGCATCAGAAAGGGTTGACTCGCATTATACAAAAATTTTTGAATAAAGCATACTAAACAGTGGCATTCATTTAAATAATTGTGAAGATGGTGAATGCTATGGATATCCTATAACATTCATAATCTTTTATAGGAATGAATGAATAAGATTGTGGATATCAAATCATTACCAGAATATTACCGATTTAGGTAGACATATCAATTAGCCCATACCAAGGATATTTAATTAAATATTTCAATATGAAACACATGGAAACTGAATATGTTCCATATTTTCATAAATTTAATCAAATGCAGTTAATGTGGTTCATAATTAACTAAATAGGTAAACCTGAATATGCAATGCAAATTGTACAAATAACATTGAAATTTATGGACATAGCTCAAATACTTCATATGATGGAGGAGAGTTGATAAATGTAAGATAATAAAGCTTATTTTAAGAGATATTTACAAAATGCACTGTTTTGGATACCATTTACACAAAGATACCTATTACTCATAGAAGTTATTTAAAAACTCTAAGGAAGGTTAATTTAATAGATCCAACTCAAAAATTCATTATTCTGAAAAATATCAATATAATCGATTGATTAGGGTAGCATACACACACTATAAATATAGAAAATAGTTCAATGCTTTTAACCATATTTCATGCTTCATTTTGCATAAAACATCATGTTAACATTTATGTATACTAATTAATTTTTAAGTGAAGGAAGTGATGAATTTTTGTGAAACTATATCTAAAACTGAATAAATTAGAGGTTGAAGGATAGAAGAGATATCTTTCCAAGTTGTTCATGAATTTTATTGTTTAAAACCTTTTCATCTATAATTTTAACAATTATGATAGAATTCCAAGGAAAATTAAGAATTGAATATAAACTCATATCATAAGGTTATTTTATTTATGGTGAAATTTTTCATAAGACCATAAAATATATATATTATTAGAACACACAAGCATATGCATACATGATATGATAACATATAGAAATATTAATTACTAAAAATAATTTTAGAAGCAAATGATATTATATTACAAAAAAATTGGTTTTCATAAATCAAGATTGTAATCTTTTAATGTTTAATCAATGTCCGAGATACAGAGAAATTGACTAGATATATTCTTAAAGGATTAAACTGTTCAGAGATGGAGTTCTGTAATTTTTTGGATTAAACTTATCCAAAGGATAAGATCACTAAAATTACAAATAAGTTACTTTATAAGTTTATTTTTGAAGAAGAGGTTATCAAAAAGCATGCAGTATATTTCAGTAGTCTATCTGCATAGCAAAAACATCAGCTTATCTAGCTTAAATAGCTTATCTTCTCAAAACTGCTTTGCCACAATGAACACTAATTTATTTATAGCAAATTTACAAAAATTCCACTTCTGTTGCTACCTCTATAGAACTCTAATTCTTCCAAGATAAAAAACATTGGTACAGAGATATGAGAATAGTGACGACCATTTAGATATATCTAATATTACACTTAAAAAAATAGCAAAGCTATAAAAAAGAAAATAGAATAGAAAATATGCCATGAAAAACATAAGCTAACAAAGTTTTTAATTTATTGAGACCAGTGAAGATTTCACTAGAAGTAAAATGTGCTAAGAAGATGCATAGCAATTTAGTTGGCTTAACTATTGGTGAATGTGATAATTAGATGACTTCCTTGAAATATACTAAAAATTCTATTAACACTGTACTCCTCTACCTTCTTCAACTGATTTGGAATTTATTTTTCAACGTAAATTAATAAAACGTAAGTATGATGAGCATGATTGACTTTATAAACACTCCGGATTTCAAAAGGAAATTCATTCAGGAAGTACTTCAAAAAGCGTACTTATTTCCATATGCATTTCATATGCAGATATAGTTAACACCCCCTAGCATCGAACCGACGACCATTTACGACTTTCTTATGGTAGCTTTTATGTGAGAATGAGCCCTTGAATAGCTTTATGAAATTTTGACCCTCTGCGCGGTTGGGAGGTGCCCTAAAAAGTTCCGAAAATATGGTATTTCTGATAAGGAACATCGAGATTACGGGTCGCACCGGAATCGAACCCGTGACACATAGGCAAGTGTTGATTTTTTTCGAATTACATTATGTAAGTATCTATAGGTGTAGAAAGTTTAAATGATCTATGTATCATATTAAGAGAGATACGATTTCTCAAAATCTCCTCACTCGTATTACACATTAACAATCCTTAACTCGTATTATATATATGCGAGTAAAGCTGTGCTTGCTAACAGCAAGCAATGCTATAATATATTTTTAATAAAAAATAAGATTTTTCGGTAGAGTACTCAGCTTACTCATTGAATAGAGTACTCAGCATGAACTAAAAAGGATATTCTCGGAGCGTACATTGCTTTAATTCCGATTTCCCATGCATTTCTTAAGGAGGAATTATTCCCGCCCCGGGATCGAACCAAAGACATTCTACGAGAAATACATAAATAACTCACTTGAGCAGCGTAGTCATCATAAACACTAAATATATCAAAAGGAAATGCCTCAAAAGGAGTTCCAATTTCTCCATGCATTACTTACGGAGATATAGTTAATGACCCCTACCATCGGACTTGGTCGGGAAGTATGATTGACTTTATAGACACTCAAAATTTCAAAAAGATTTTCATTCAAAGAAGGCCTCAAAATGAGTATTTGTTTTCATACGCATTTCAAAGTCAATGTATTTCTTAAGGAGGTATAGTAAATATTCCCTAGCATCGAACCAACGACCACTTACGAAATCCTTACGAACGCTTTAGGTGAAAATGGCCTCTTAAAGGCTGTGTGAAATTTTAAACCTCTGCGCGGTTCGGAAGTGTCATAAAGAGCTTTCGAAAATATGGTCAATGTTTTCCTCACGGGGAAAATCGAGATTAAGGGTCGCTCTGGAATCGAACCCGTGACACAAAGGGAAATGATGATTTTTTTCCAAAGTACACTATGTACGTATCTATACGTGTAAAAAGTTTGAATGAGCTATGTATCATATTAGAAGAGATACGATTTTTCAAAATTTGAAAATATTTCACCTCCTGGCATCGAACCCATGACCATTTGTACGTAAACTATAGCATTATTCCGTAGAAATAAATATTATTAATAGCTAAATGGAATCTTATCCTTTTAGCTTAATGGGAATTATTTTTAAAATTATTTGAAAAACGGCCCCATGCATTCTTACGGAGCAAAAATCGATTTTTGGGGCCTCCTAGAATCAAATCCATGATAGGTAGGGTCGGTTTCCCAATTCCCGTACTGCAAGCTTTTGTGGAAGGGATTATAGAAAGAAATCACCTCCAAAATAAATCCCTTATTCACATGCATACTATGGTTCTTGATTTTATGAAAGATTCTCATTTATAAAACAATCATTTCTTCCCACTGTGGTTAAACAGGGTACTGAAAGTTATTGTAGGATTTGGGGGAAAATAATAAAAAAGAATTTCCTTAAATTTTTAACAATCAGTACATAAAATGTTAAATAAAAAAGTACTTAACTGCTTGCAAAGTAATGCAAAGACATAACATGCAATGCTTTCTAACTATCATAAATATGCAACCAGACAGTATTCAAATTTCAGAATTAACAAGTTTCATTGACTAATTTCTTAAATAAATTTCAATATTAATTGATAGTTTTAATCTTTTAAATAGTCTTTTTGAGTAGTTAAGATATTAGAATATGAAGGGTAGATGCAAATATGGCAAATAAAATTAAATTTTTTTAATATAGGTTTTTAATACTTTTCCTCTTGCACAAATATTTGCTGACTATTGTGTATTATCATTGCCTGCCAATTAGGTATTAAATATTGTACTGAACATGGATTGAAATATTACTTTGTTCAGGAAAGGAGGCATAAAAAGGATTATATTAGGAATGTGTGAAATATTTTGCGTATGTATATAAAAATATATATATTTTTCTCCCTCGCATATATCAAGTAATAATTAAGCTATGTAATGTTCAAATTAATGGTCTCATAACATATTTTGAAAAACAATTTTATTATATTAGAATTTCATTCTAAATAAACATACTTTAGTGATATAGTTTAAGCTACATACGAAATGTAAGAAGCCATAATGATTAAATGATGATGATTTCTAAAGGAAATATGATTTAGAGGAGAACATTACTGAAAAGTTAAGTACAAGAGCATTTTCCATACAACCTGTCAATAAAACCTATAAGTTCAAACATTTAGAAGACTACACAAATTAGAGCTATAAAAACAATTCCAAAATACAATATGACTTAAAAAAATTTGATGAAACCTGAGATATAACATGCATATTCATCCAAATTGTAAATTTATCTGATATGCTTCATAAAAGTAATCAAATATTTAAAAATGCTATGAAAGATATTCAGTTATTAATACCCATAGTTTGTTATTACACATTTTAAAAATTCATTGGTGTGCCTCACCAAAATATCATTTAAACGCTAAACTAGAGTGGAATCAAGATAAATAGGACAATGGATGTACTGTTATAATTTCTGTGAATCATTTAAGCTTAATACAGAAGAGTTTAAAGTCATATCTCATTAAATACTTAAAGTAGAAAAGAACTAATGAGAACAGAAATTTCTTATAAAAATAATTATTTCAACTAAGATAGAAACAATTATATTACAAAAATTATTCTAAAGGTAGAAGGTCTTAATGTAGATAATTAAAGATGATTCTTTTTACATACTACTGCAATTTTATAGAGATTTTAACAAAGACTTTTACTTAAATTTTACCAAGTGAAGATAAAGTAAAAAACGTATTTTAAGAATGGATGAAAGATTAGTCGATATAATCAAATAAATGTATTTCAACAGAAGCTTGTCCATTAGTGCAAATTTCTAATGAAAGACATATTCTAGCATAAAATAAGTGCACCTATGGGTATATAATAAAGAATCCCACAAAAGTAAAACAAAATCAATTTAGCAAAAAAAAATTGGTTAAAGGAAGTGAAAAATCATCTATTTTAAGGCAAAAACTAAAATCATGTCATAATTAAAACAGCCAAGTTATAATGATAGCTAAGAATAAATCTAACAATTTGTAAACTACAAGGGCTGAAAAATAGGATATAAAAACATTGATTGGCCCTAAAAAACCTTAGACTTACCTGAAAGGCTAAAATTCCCTGACTTTTCCAGGTTTTCCAAGCCCATTTTTCCGAGACTGGAGAAGTCTGGAGTGACATTTTTTAATTTTATTAATACCTTACCTTAGTTTTATTCAGATATATAACTTTAAGAAAACAAGGCAATATAAGGACAGCCAATCATTAAGTAGTCAAAATCTAAATCTAATTAATACTTTAAGAGTTTAAATTAAAGAAGCCTTATTCAGATATGCTAATGCGGCACTCTTACTTTTGATGTTCTTTCAGATTATAGGTGTGTAAGTATATGTATATATACACACACACAAAAGTGAAATTCAAGCTATGTAATTAAATTGAAACATCAAACATACCAATCTTTAACGTGATTTGATAACTAAATTTTTGACAATCATAAGTGATACATCTAAGATTGAGAATGCATGTGATAAACATGTCTTTTATATCACAACTGATGACAGAGTGAAAGCTGTGGATGCATATTTTCTAATTTGCAATAAAAATTTACATGCATAACTCATTTTAAATGAAAAAACACCAAAATAAATATAAAAACAAAAAATAGCTAAGTTAGGATTATAATTCCATGAAACTTAGTGAAGGATCATATAAAGATAAATATATTAAAGAGTTATTTCATTACTACACCAACCAATTGAAGTAGAAAGTTTTCAATGAATTTGAACTGAAAAAAAAAATATACTGAGAATTCATTCATACAAATTCGCAATTTGAGTGAAGATAAATGATTGCTATTGGCAATATTCAATTTTGAATCATATCCACATTAAAAATCAGGAAACACATCGCTAAAAATGATTATGGATAGAAAAAGATGCATGGGCTTTGCAAACTATAATTATAAAATTGGAATAATGATCTTATCAAATAACAATTTATGCAAGAAACCTATAGCATAAGATAAATTGTCAATATATCTTGAGTGAAAATTTGGAATATACAAGTATGAGAATTAAGTTTGTAAGTTTAACTGCATTAAATTTATACTTTAAAAATATATAAATGTAAAATTGAATCTATTGAATACATAACAGGTTCACCAAATTTTCAACGCTCCAGCGCCTAATATGTAGAGAAATAGATTTCATTGACAAAAATATGAAATTGATAACCTAAGAGTTTAGGCCAAACCTTTAGGTTTATCACTCTTTAAAACCACAGCAATGATCAGTTATTTAAGAATTATCAATCTTGCAAAATACACTTTTTGATATTTGCTCTGACAACTATTGAAATATATAAACACATCATGTGCTCTTCCTCTGTGTTATGTAGCAAAAATGTTTAAGAGTAAGCAGGTAGGTTATTTCAGTCATGACCATTCAAGCTTAACAGATAACAGATCATATACAACTACAATGAAAAATTCCATATCCATAAAATTGAAAAATGGACAAGTTCAGCTAGCAAAGCTTTATGGGATATGTTTTCTGATCCAGAACATCTTCAACATTCAAAGCAGAACTACAAAAAATTTTACCACTCAGTGAGTTTATAGCAGAATACTCCCGAATTCCATCATAGACTACATTATTTTCAATTATTATTAATTCATTTAATGCTCTATGATTGATGTTTTTCTTTTTAATAACTAACTAATGTTACTTCATTGCAGAATAATTAAAATTATTGTAATAGAATTCATATAACTTTATTATTATTGTTATCAGTAAGTACACAGATAGTTACAAACTATAAGGCACAGGTCTAACATACAATCAATCATATAAATTAGAAATTCACAGATCAAAGAGCAACACATAAACATCATAAAATAAAATTCCTTATGATTAAAGAACTAAATCATTCTAGCAGTTTTAACCAAATACGTATAATCATAACCAAGCAATTCACCTCCCTTTAATTTTCTAAGGGGTACCATTTAAGCTATCATAACATTTATTTGATGCTATCCACATTTGCCTATCACAAATCTAGCTGCTTGCCTCTGAACTGCTTTCATTGTTTTTAACAAACAACCATCATGAGTATCCTGGACAGATAAAAATAATACCTAATAATAAAAAAATAAGGGTTTTCAAAATATTATTCTACTAACTCATTGATCACCAATAACAAAAGGGCATTTTCCGCAGAAGAATAGATTACATGGATTTCGATTTTCCATGCATTTCTTACGGCATGATTATTGCAAACCCAGCATCGAACAAACGACATCCTCCTTGGAATAGTTTGACAATTCGCTTGAGTATAGATGTCTAAATAACACTCCAAACTTGAAAAGGAAATTCATTCAGGAAATGCTTAAAAAGGAATTCTTGTTTCCCTATGCATTTTTTATGGAGATAGAGTAAACACTCCCAAGAATCGAACCAATGACCATTTACGACATCCTTACGGTCGCTTTTATGTGAGAATTACGGGACCCTCTGGAATTGAACTCCTGACACATTGGGAAGCGTTGATTTTTTTCGAAGTACATTAAGTAAGTATTTATATGTGTGGAAATTGTGAATGATCTATATATCAAATTAAGAAAGATACGATCTTTCAAAATTTGAAAATTTACACACCTTTACTCGTATATAAGTATATATACGAGTAAAGGAGCGCTTGCTTACAGCAAGCAATCGAAAAATATATCTTTTAATAAAACGTAACAATTTACGAAAGATTATTCGGATAAGTCATATTAAGTAAAGGACAGTTTCGCAGTGGACAATGCAGTGAATTCGATCTCCCATGCATTTCTTACGGTAGCATTATTCCCGCCCCGGCGTCGAAACAAGGCCATCTTACGAATATCACTGTCATTTATCGCTCATGTACGATTACCTTTATAAGAACCCCGAATTTCGAAAGGAAATTCATTCAGGAAGTACCTTAAAATGAGTCCTTAATTCCCTTTGCATTTTTTAAGAAGTTATAGTTTACGCCCCCTAGAATCGAACCAACGACCATTTACGATACTATTACCGTCGCTTTAATGTGAGAATGGTCCCTTTTATGACTGTGTGAAATTTTGACCCTCAGCGCGGTCGGGAAGTGTCATAAAAAGCTTTCGGAAATATGGTCAGTGTATTTTAAACGGGAAAAATCGAGTTTACGGGACGCTCTGGAATCGAACCCGTGACACATAGGCAACTGTTGATTTTTTTCGATGTACACTATATACGCATCTATACGTGTAGAAAGTTTGAATGATCTAAATATCATATTAAGAGAGCTACGATTTTTCGAAATTTGAAACTTTTTCACCTCCTAGCATCGAACCCATGACCGTTTGTACGTAAACAATAGCATATTACCGTAGACATATATATTGGCAATAGCTACATGATATCTTTTTCTTTTAACTTAATGGGAAGTAATTTTAATACTATTTGAAAAACGGCCCCATGCATTCCTAACGGGGAAAATCGATTTTTCCTATATATATCCTATATATATATATGTTATACGAGTAAAGGTGCGCTTGCTTACAGCAAGCAATGCAATAATTTATCTTTATTGAATAATAAAATTTTTCGAAAGATTACTCTGCTCAAACGTTGCTAAACATTAAGTAAAGGGCATTAACGCAGCTGAAAATGCACTGAATACGATTTCCGATGCATTTCTTTCGGCAGCTAAAATCCCGCACCGGCGTCGAACCAAGGTCATCCTGCTAAAATTACTGTAATCTTTCGCTTGAGTATGGTGGACTTTATGAACACCCCGAATTGCAAAAGGAAATTCATTCAGGAAGTATTTTGAAATGAGTCCTAAATTCCCTATGTATTTCACATGGAGAGTTAATTAACGCCACCTAGCATCAAACCAACGACCTTTTACGATAATCTTAGGATAGCTTTTATATCAGAATTGTCCCCTTAATGGCTGTGTGAAATTTTGAACCTCTGCGCAGTTGGGAAGTGTTGTAAAAAGCATTCGGAAATATGGCCAATGTATTTTAAACGGGAAAAATGGAGATTATGGGTTCTCTCTGGCATCGAACCCGTGACAGATAGGCAAATGCTGATTTTTTTCCAATTACATTTTGTAAGTATCTATATGTGTTAAATGTTTGAATGGTCTATGTACGATATTAAGAGAGCTACGATTTGTTAAAATTCAAAAATATTTCACCTCCTGGCATCGAACCCAGGACCTATTGTGCATTAAATACTACATTTTTCCGTAGACATATATATTAGCAATAGGTACATGAAATCTTATTCTTCTAACTTAATGGGAAGTATTTTTAAAATTATTTGAAAAACGGCCCCATGCATTCTTAACGGGGAAAATCGAGATTACGGGACGCTCTGGAACCGAACCCGTGACACATAAGCAAGTGTTGATTTTTTTCAAAGTACATTAGGTACGTATCTATACGTGTAAAAAGTTTTAACGATCTATGTTTCATATTAGGAGAGATACGATTTTTCGAATTTTGAAACTTTTTCACCTCCTGGCATCGAACCCATGACAAGTTTCACGTAAGCGATAGCTTTTTTCCTTAGATCCCCTATATATATATCCCCCCGAAGCGTCTATATATCTATTATATATAGACGCTTCGGGGGGATATATATACAGATATCTATTATATATAGACGCTTCGGGGGGATATATATAACATATATATATATAGGATATTAATGTCAGGCCCAAACCGCTTTGGCCACGGAGCCGCCGATTTTTTTACGTAATGGCCAACTAAATCTCACCTAGGAAAAATTGGGAAACCGACCCTACCTATCATGGGTTCGATTCTAGGAGGTCCCAAAAATCGATTTTCCCCATTAAGAATGCATTGGGCCGTTTTTCAAATAATTTTTAAAATACTTCCCATTAACCTAGAAGGATAAGATTTCATTTAGCTATTGCTACTATATATATCTACGGAAAAATGCTGTTGCTTACGTCCAACCGGTCATGGGTTCGATGTCAGGAGGTGAAATATTTTCAAATTTCAAAAAATCGTAGCTCTCTTAATATGATATGTAGATCATTGAAACTTTTTACACGTATAGATACGTGCATAGTGTACTTTGAAAAAAATCAACAGTTGTCTATGTGTCACGAGTTCGATTCCAGAGCGTCCCGTATTCTCGATTTTCCCCGTTAAGAATGCATGGGGCCGTTTTTCAAATAATTTTAAATATACTTCCCATTAAGCTAAAAGAATAAAATTTCATTTAGATATTGCTAATATATATGTCTACGAAAAAAAGCAATATTTTACATACAATTGGTCCTGGGTTCGATGCCAGGAGGTGAAATATTTATAGATTTTGAAAAATCGTAGCTCCCTTAATATCGTACGTAAATCATTCAAACCTTCTACAAATATAGATACATACAAAATGTAATTAGAAAAAAATCAGCATTTGCTTATGTATCACTGGTTCGATTCCAGAGCGACCCGTAATCTCGATTTTTCCCGATTAAAATACATTGGCCATTTTCCAAATGCTTTTTATAACACTTCCCAACCGCGCTGAGGTTCAAAATTTCACACAGCCATTAAGGGGACAGTTCTCATATAAAAGCTTTCCTAAGATTATCGTAAAAGGTCGTTGGTTCGATGCTAGGGGGCGTTAATTAGTACTCCATATGAAATACATAGGGAATTTAGGACTCATTTTAAGGGACTTCCTGAATGAATTTCCTCTTGCAAATCGGGGTTTTTATAAAGTCCACCATACTCAAGCGAAAGATTACAGTAATTTTAGCAGGATGACCTTGGTTCGACGCCGGGGCGGGATTTTAGCTGCCGAAAGAAATGCATCAGAAATCGTATTCAGTGCATTTTCAGCTGCGTTTATGCCCTTTACTTAATGTTTAGCAACGTTTGAGCAGAGTAATCTTTCGAAAAATTTTAATATTCACTGAAGATAAATTATTGCATTGCTTGCTGTAAGCAAGCGCACCTTTACTCGTATATATATATATATATATAGGATATTAATGTCAGGCCCAAACCGCTTTGGCCACGGAGCCGCCGATTTTTTTCCGTAATGGCCAACTAAATCTCACCTAGGAAAAATTGGGAAACCGACCCTACCTATCATGGGTTCGATTCTAGGAGGCCCCAAAAATCGATTTTCCCCATTAAGAATGCATTGGGCCGTTTTTCAAATGATTTTAAAAATACTTCCTATTAACCTAGAAGGATAAGATTTCATGTAGCTATTGCTACTATATATATCTATGGAAATATGCTATTGTTTACGTACAAACGGTCATGGGTTCGATGCCAGGAGGTGAAAAAGTTTCAAATTTCGAAAAATCGTAGCTCTCTTAATATGATATTTTGATCATTCAAACTTTCTACACGTATAGATACGTATATAGTGTACATCGAAAAAAATCAACAGTTGCCTATGTGTCACGGGTTCGATTCCAGAGCGTCCCGTAATCTCGATCTTCCCCGTTAAGAATGCATGGGGCCGTTTTTCAAATGATTTTAAAAATACTTCCCATTAACCTAGAATGATAAGATTTCATGTAGCTAATGCAACTATATATATCTACGGAAAAATACTATTGCTTACGTCCAACCGGTCAGGGGTTCGATGCCAGGAGGTGAAATACTTTCGGATTTTGAAAAATCGTAGCTCTATAAATATGAAATATAGATCATTCAAAGTTTTTACACGTATAGATACGTATAAAATGTACTTTGCGAAAAATCAACAGTTGCCTATGTGTCACGGGTTCGATTCCAGAGCGTCCCGTAAACTCGATTTTTCCCGTTTAAAATACACTGACCATATTTCCGAAAGCTTTTTATGACACTTCCCGACCGCGCTGAGGGTCAAAATTTCACACAGCCATAAAAGGGACCATTCTCACATTAAAGCGACCGTAATAGTATCGTAAATGGTCGTTGGTTCGATTCTAGGGGGCGTAAACTATAACTTCTTAAAAAATGCAAAGGGAATTAAGGACTCATTTTAAGTTACTTCCTGAATGAATTTCCTTTTGAAATTCATGGTTCTTATAAAGGTAATCGTACATTAGCGATAAATGACAGTGATATTCGTAAGATGGCCTTGGTTCGACGCCGGGGCGGGAATAATGCTGCCGAAAGAAATGCATGGGAAATCGAATTTACTGCATTGTCCACTGCGAAAATGTCCTTTACTTAGCATGACTTATCCGAATAGTCTTTCGTAAATTTTTACTTTTTATTAAAAGATATATTTTTCGATTGCTTGCTGTAAGCAAGCGCACCTTTACTCGTAATAGATATCTATACATATAGACGCTTCGGGGGGATATATATATATATATATATAACATATATATATGATATTAATGTCAGGCCCAAACCGCTTTGGCCACGGAGCCGCCGATTTTTTTACGTAATGGCCCACTAAATCTCACTCAGGAAAAATTCAGAAATCCACCCTACCTATCATTGGTTCGATTCTAGGAGGCCCCAAAAATCGACTTTCCCCCGTAAGAATGCATTGGGCCGTTTTTCAAACAATTTTAAAAAATACTTCCCATTGAGATAGAACAATGAAATTTCATACGTCTATTGCAATTATAAATATCTACGGAAAAATGCTATTGTTTACGCGCAACCGGTCATGGGTTCGATGCCAGGATGTGAAATATTTTCAAATTTTGAAAAATCGTAGCTCTCTTAATATGATACATAGATCATTCAAATTTTTTACACTTATAGGTAAGTATATTATATACCTTGAAAAAAATCAACAGTTGCCTACGTGTCACGGGTTCGACTCCAGAACGTCCCGTAATCTCGATTTTCCCCGTTAGGAATGCATGGGGCCGTTTTTCAAATTATTTTAAAAATACTTCCCATTAAGTTTAAAGAATAAGATTTCGTGTAGCTATTGCTAATATATATGTCTACGGAGAAATGTAGTATTTTACGTACAATCGGTCCTGGGTTCGATGCCAGGAGGTGAAATATTTTCGAATTTTAAAAAATCGTAGCTCTCTAAATATCGAACATGTACCATTCAAACGTTCAACACGTATAGATACTTACAAAATGTAACTTTTTGTAATGTAATGTTTTACTTTTTATTAAAAGATATATTTTTCGATTGCTTGTTGTAAGCAAGCGCACCTTTACCCGTGTATATATATATATATATATATATATATATATATATATATATATATATATATATATATATATATATATATTAGGCCGTTTTTCAAATGATTTTAAAAATACTTCCCATTAACCTAGAAAGATAAAATTTCATGTAGCTATTGCTACTATATATATCTACGGAAAATAGCTATCGCTTACGTGTAACTGGTCATGGGTCTGATGCCAGGAGGTGAAAAAGTTTCAAAATTCGAAAAATCGTAGCTCTCTTAATATGATATATAGGTCATTGAAACTTTTTACACGTATAGATACGTATCTAATGTACTTTGAAAAAAATCAACACTTGCCTTTGTGTCACGGGTTCGGTTCCAGAGCGTCCCGTAATCTCGATTTTCCCCGTTAAGAATGCATGGGGCCGTTTTTCAAATAATTTTAAAAATACTTCCCATAAAGCTAAAAGAATAAGATTTCATGTACCTATTGCTAATATATATGTCTACGGAAAAATGTAGTATTTTATGCACAATTGGTCCTGGGTTCGATGCCAGGAGGTGAAATATTTTTGAATTTTAAAAAATCGTAGCTCTCTTAATATTGTACATAGACCATTCAAACATTTAACACGTATAGATACTTACAAAATGTAATTGGAAAAAAATCAGCATTTGCCTATCTGTCACGGGTTCGATTCCAGAGCGACCCGTAATCTCGATTCTTCCCGTTTAAAATACATTGGCCATATTTCCGAATGCTTTTTATAACACTTCCCAACCGCGCAGAGGTTCAAAATTTCACACAGCCATTAAGGGGACGGTTTTCATATAAAAGGTATCCTACTACTATCGTAAAAGGTGGTTGGTTCGATGCTAGGGGGCGTTAATTAATTCTCCATGTGAAATACATAGGGAATTAAGGGCTCATTTTAAGGTACTTCCTGAATGAATTTCCTTTTGCAATTCGGGGTGTTTATAAAGTCCACCATACTCAAGCGAAAGATTACAGTAATTTTAGCAGGATGACCTTGGTTCGACGCCGGTGCGGGATTTTAGCTGCCGAAATAAATGCATCGGAAATCGTATTCAGTGCATTTTCAGCTGCGTTAATGCCCTTTACTTAATGTTTAGCAACGTTTGAGCAGAGTAATCTTTCGAAAAATTTTATTATTCACTAAAGATAAATAATTGCATTGCTTGCTGTAAGCAAGTGCACCTTTACTCGTATATTCATATATATAGGATATTAATGTCAGGCCCAAACCGCTCGGGCCAAGGAGCCGCCGATTTTTTTACGTGATGGCCCACTAAATCTCACTTAGGAAAAATTCGAAAACCGACCCTACCTATCATGGGTTCGATTCTAAGAGGTCCTAAAAATCGACTTTCCCCCGTAAGAATGCATGGGGCCGTTTTTCAAATAATTTTTAAGAATACTTCCCATTACGCTAGAAAAATGAGATTTCATACAGCTATTGCTATTATTGGTATCTATGGAAAAATGGTATATTTTACGTCCAACTGGTCATGGGTTCGATGCCAGGAGGTGAAAAAGTCTCAAATTTTGAAAAATTGTAGCTCTCTTAATATGATACATAGATGATTCAAATTTTTTACACTTTTAGGTAGGTATATTATATACCTCAAAAAAAATCAACACTGGACTACGTGTCACGGGTTCGATTCCAGAGCGTCCCGTAATCTCGATTTTCCCCGTTAAGAATGCATGGGGCCATTTTTCAAATAATTTTAAAAATACTTCCGATTAACTTAAAAGAATAAGATTTCATGTAGCTATTGATAATTTATATGTCTAAGGAAAAATGTAGTATTTTACGTACAATCGGTCCTGGGTTCGATGCCAAGAGGTGAAATATTTTCAGATTTTGAAAAATCGTGGCTCCCTTAATATCGTACAAAGATCATTCAAACCTTCTACAAATATAGATACATACAAAGAGTAATTACAGAAAAATCAGCCTTTGCTTATGTATCACGGGTTCGATTCCATAGCTACCCGTAATCTAGATTTTTCCCGTTTTTATTACATTGACCATATTTCCGAATGCTTTTTACAAAACTTCCCAACCGCGCAGAGGTAAAAAATTTCACACAGCCATTAAGGGGACAGTTTCCATATAAAAGCTATCCTAAGATTATCGTAAAAGGTCGTTGGTTCGATGCTAGGGGGCGTTAATTAATACTCCATGTGAAATATATAGGGAATTTAGGACTCATTTTAAGGTACTTCCTGAATGAATTTCCTTTTGCAATTCGGGGTGTTTATAAAGTCCACCATACCCTAGCGAAAGATTACAATAATTTTAGCAGGATGACCTTGGTTCGACGCCGGGGCGGGATTTAATTTTCGAAAGAAATACATCGGAAATCGTATTCAGTGCATTTTCAGCTGCGTTAAGGTCCTTTACTTAATGTTTAGCAACGTTTGAGCAGAGTAATCTTTCGAAAAATTTTATTATTCACTAAAGACAAATTATTGCATTGCTTGCTGTAAGCAAGCGCACCTTTACTCGCATATATATATATCCCCCCAAAACGTCTATATATAATAGATATAGGATATTAATGTCAGGCCCAAACCCCTAGGGCTACGGAGCTGCCGATTTTTTACGTAATGGCCCACTAAAT
Organism: Pantala flavescens; assembly: GCA_020796165.1. NCBI lineage: Eukaryota > Metazoa > Arthropoda > Insecta > Odonata > Libellulidae > Pantala > Pantala flavescens. The sequence continues at coordinate 49,712,751 of CM036879.1, read as the reverse complement.
CTCACTCAGGAAAATTCGGAAATCCACCCTACCTATCATGGGTTCGATTCTAGGACGCCCCAAAAATCGACTTTCCTACGCTGCGTAAATGTTCTTTAGATAGTATAGTAAAAATCGTAAGTTTGATTAAAATATATATTTTCCGATTGCTTGCTGTAAGCAAGCACACCTTTACTCGTATATATATATATCCCCCCGAAGCGTCTATATATAATAGATATACGAGTAAAGGTGCGCTTGCTTACAGCAAGCAATGCAATAATTTATCTTTAGTGAATAATAAAATTTTTCGAAAGATTACTCTGCTCAAACGTTGCTAAACATTAAGTAAAGGGCATTAACGCAGCTGAAAATGCACTGAATACGATTTCCGATGCATTTCTTTCGGCAGCTAAAATCCCGCCCCGGCGTCGAACCAAGGTCATCCTTCTAAAATTACTGTAATCTTTCGCTTGAGTACGGTGGACTGTATAAACACCCCGAATTGCAAAAGGAAATTCATTCAGGAAGTACCTTAAAATTAGCCCTAAATTCCTTATGTATTTCACATGAAGAATTAATTAACGCCCCCTAGCATCGAACCAACGGATATATCTCTCTAGATCAACCTATCTATATGTAATAGATATCCCCCGGAAGCAGCTATATGTAATAGATACGTGTGAAAGTGCGTTTACTGACGTCAAGGAATTTAAAAAATTAATTTTTTAATAATACGAAAGTTATTCGGATAAATCACGCTGAGCATAAACTGAAGTACATTTTCGCGGCGTACATTGCATTGAGTTCAATTTCGTGTTTTTCTTATGCACTGAATACGATTTATCATAGATTTTTTATGGCAGCATTTTTCTCACCCTGGCATCAAATTAAGGACAAACTTCGAAAAATACTTTTATATTTTGCTTTAGTATGATCGTGCTTATAAACTCTCCCAAGTTCAATTGGAAATTTATGAAGGAAGTGCTTCAAACGAAATTCCGATTTCTCCATTTCATTCCTTATGGTGATAAAGTAAACCCCCCTAGAATCGAATAAACGACCATTTACATAATTATGGGGGCGAAACATAAAATATAAGGCCAATCTATGTGTGTGTGAAATCTGTATGTTCTACGTGATCGAGAGGTGCCGTAAATTATTTTTCCAAATAACAGCTTTCATGCCGGAATTGGGGAAAATCAAGATTACGGGGCTCTCTCGAATCCAACTCAATACACTGCTTTGTATTTTTTCAATGTTCAGTTGATTTATTTATGTGATATTTCATTGAATCCTACTTCGGTAATCGGTAACCTGCCCTATCCATCATAGGTTCGATTCTAGCTGGCCCCAAAATCGTACTTTCCCCCGTAAGTATGCATGGGGTCGATCGTTGACAAATAAAAAAATATTCCCCTATTTCATAACACTTTTAAATTTAAAAAAGTATGTAGACTAATCTATCATCTAATGAATCATGCCGTCTAATGTATGCTGGTTGCCATTGGTTCGGTTCTAGACTCATTTCTCAAAACATGGGAGGCGTATTATGTTTATATACTTCCCATAGAGTTGCACAGCTCTCACTTTGCGTAGGCATAGCAATTATAGATATCTTTGTACGAGGAGCAGACTGTTCTGTAGTAGGTCACCATTTTGATTCTAGGGGTAGTTCAGTTTATCTCCATAAGAAATGCATGGGTAAAATAGAATATATATTATTTTGAAGCACTTCCAAGTAGTATTTTAGCTTTTAATTTGGGGAGTATTGAAAGACCATGGCACTCATGCATAAGATGAGCAATTTTGGTATAGATTGTCTTTAGTTTGACGCCCGGGTGGGAAAAATGCTATTATAATAAATACACGGAAAATCGATGATTTTTCATAAAATATTGAAGTTATGACCTAATATACGGTCGAAAGGGGCATTTCAGCTATACTAAACTTTTAGGAAAACTATAATTAATGCACCTTTAGAAACTAAAATCGCTGGCTTGCTGTAAGCAGATATTTACTTTTATAATATAATCTCAACTTCATATAATTGGAATCATATCTTAAACGACAAGGGCACATTATTTTATGTAATGCCCCCACAAAGTCACCCAGGAAAAAATGGGACCATTTTGACCTGTGATAGCCCCAAATATGATGTTTTATAGTAAGAATGGATTGGCCAAATTTTCTAATGTATCTCAGTACATAAATTTTTATTTCAGCTATCCAAAATTTATGATGTGTTCGATTCCAGGTCATTTATATTATTATAAAATATAATCGAGTTTGAATGTTTATTTTGCAGACTTACCTGAGAGATGTAAAATTGTATAAGGATAGCAATTATACTAACCTTTTGCACAATAAGCAGATCCTTTTGGCCAAGTCTAGAAGGCATAATCTTCATAAGGAATACAAGGAAAAATCAGAAAATCTTTTGAGACACTTCCTGAGAGCATTTTACTTTGATATTTGTGGATTTTTTATAGACATTGTTTTAGTTTTGGGTGGGAAGAATGCTGCCATAAGAAATACATGGGCAATTGTTCTTAGTTCAAAATATGCTGACATAAATATGTTATTACACTCTGAAACACACGAATAAATAATTTGGTGGATTTAAATCATTCCTAGTATATTAAATCATCATCATTTGGGAGTCATTATTATAGGCTCTTCTCTTTTTTTAGTCAACCCGTTAATGTTAAGGCTGCTGTAGCGGAGATTTTCGAATTTAACGGTCGCGTCTCAGAGCACGAAAGGTGGTAACTTAGAGAACTAATAGAACACTGGGAGGATCATTTACTGACTTTTCTGAAGCGGTTGACACTAACTGGCGATTGAGACGAGGTTGGAGGGGTGGGAAGCCTCTTCACAGTCCCAAGCAAGACTGAAATTGATACACTGATAAGGATCGTGCTATCTTCGAAATTCATTTGCTCGCAAAAGACGATTAGTATACCAGAACAGTCTCATTCGGGTTTAGAACTTGCGCAGATATTCTTATTGATATCCGTACGACTTCGATCGATGCAGTCCCGGGTTCGATTTGCTCTTCGTGATGATCTCCGATCAGAGCATTTTTGTAACTATTAATTCTGAACAAATATCCGTATTCGGAATTCAAAAATAATTTTACATATTTAATGTAAAATTAATTTATCGATAATAATAATTTATATTTTACAAGTTATTTGTGTTACCAATATGTAGAATATACATTATTCCACAGAAATACACCCCAATGTATCAACCGTCTAATAGGTATTTTTACGGATAAATTAAAAATGTAATCAAAAGCATACAAAACTCTCAAGAGGTGATTTCATCAGCAATTGAGCAGAATATTCGTGCAGATGCTAATCGAATTCACCACTGATTTACCATCAATAATATATGATTTGAAATTCTTGGTTTTCTAGTATATTGAGGTAAGCATTTTTAAACTTCAACCATGTCTTTTTCTTCGAGGTAAAAAATACAAATTTAAATTCGAATCAACCAATTTTTTAAAAAACTTTTCGTAAATAAATACATAAATATATATATATATATATATATAATTGTACTTCAGTCGCTTGTATTTCAATTATCACCCAAAAAATATGTGAAAGATTTCATGAAAAAAAATTTAAACTTTTCAAAAGTATCAATGTAAAAAATATTTATAGTATAATTTCGAAGTAACCAAGAATTTCCTGCTATACAAAAATTAGTATTGTGTGGATATTTAATTTAATTACAGGCAGGGTTGGGATTATAATTGGAGATAATTTTCCTTGTGTCTTGGTATCTCCAACGACCCTTTCTATTATGAAACACAATTAAAACGTTTACATTTATCTGCAACGGTCCTTTAATTTTTTTATTTTAAATATGTTTAAATTATATGAGCCATGAAAAATAAAATAATAAGACAGAATTTAAATTGATTAAATGTTTTCCAAAAAAAGAAAGTGATTGAAGGAAAAAAAAAACAAAATGTATAAACCGGATTCGAACCACGTGTAATGATAGTACGAATCTAACATGCTAGCACCACGCAACCATTTACTTGTCATGTTATGATTTCTCTTCCAAATATATTTTTATTTATAATATGTTACTGTTATAAGGCACTAGTTGGGAAAAGTCTGTGTTTCTGCGTAATGCTCGATTGTCACATTCACGTTCTAAGGACGAAGCGACGAACTACAGTCCAGCTGCCCACAACATTGTAACTAAATTCGTACGCTAATAGTCGTCTGGATTACATAGCGAATGGACTTATCTAAACACTTAGTTCGGCCTCCTTCACCACTTCACTTCAAAAATATAAGAACACGGCTGCCACCCTGATCGCCGTCTCTCGGAGAATTTACCCTCCGAGTCCTTTCCCCTACTTTCAGGCTGTGTAGAGGTCGAGCAATCAGCTACCTCGACAGAGGTGTTCCAATTCCCCAATTACAGCTGATTTTGATCTGTAACCCCCATATATGTTTACACATACCGTTATAGCAAGATTTGATGTCGGGTTTTGTCTGTTTATTTTTTCAAATTTTTTCATAGTAAGCGAGTGAATTGTGATGAAAAAGAAGCTTATTTTTCCGAATTCCAAAGCATTCAACGTCCATAAAAGGATTTAAATTTAAATTCTAAAAACTCAAAGTAAGGTTTCGATCATTTCTCTTGCAAATGCTGAAAACCGGAAATCTCTACAATGAATATTTATGTCGTAATTTGGGAAATGAGACAGGCTAAAACGGCCGTTTTCGGCGAGCGCTACAGCAGCCATAAAGTTACTTATGTCCACCCTAATGTGACCAAAATCTACATTACTTTCTGCTTTTTCTATCTCCATTCCCTCTATTCCAGTTGTTAAAAACAGCTCTTTTCTCAGGGACTGTCCTTACCAATTCTTTTTTAGTTTTCTCTTCCATCAAAGTTTTTTACTAATCCTCTCAACACTTCCTCATTTCTTACTTTATCTGATTCATTTCATCCATCTTCCTTCAAATCCCCTTCCACTCTTTTTCTATGATTTTTCATGTCCCTGATTCTACAATTCTATGTAAAACAATTAATTAGTCTTTTCCTCGATTGTTTTTGATGCTCCAAAGAGGATTATCTTCTTTCTTTGGAAACCTCAGTTTGATAATGATCTCTAATTATTAATATGTTTAACAAATTTTATTGTATAGTGTAACAACAATTTAAATTTGATGATAAGTGTAAATCATCATTTTACATTTTGGCATCAGAATTTAAATGCCAGGAATTACTTACTAAGAGACTGAATTGATTACTGCTGAATAAGGCCTAGTAAATGGATGCTTGGAGGAGTATATTGAAATTTTAATGAATTGATTTAATTCTTAAATAACATATATAGTATGGTTATGTTTATCCAGAAAGCAATGCAAGGGAAACATTTCAAAACAGACATAAATACACATGATAAATGTATTTTAGGACAGTATTTGAACATGGAATCTAAATCTCTGTTTTCATGCTCATGCCAAGGTTAAATATTAAAAATTCAGACTTCTGTATTAATAATGTTCTTAGGGAATGGGTATAGGGAAAACCTATAATATCCATGTCATCAAATATTCTCGAATAACTTGTTTAATTTATCTTTAAACCACAACTGAAATATGTTTTTAATTTTATCCCTCACACAATTGCTATCAGTAAACTTCTCTCTTCAATAGTATATAGTCAATAATAAATCAATTGATGATTTAAATAATGTAGTCATAACAACACATTGCTTCATTTAGCATAATTTCCTTAGTTAAGAAGATAAAACCCTCATCAAGTTCAAAAATATTAATATACATTCATCTTTAGAATGATTTTCAAACTTAAGGCTAGAAGTAAAAGTCATGATATAAATAAAGTTAAACATCTTAACTTAAATGGATTAATTATCTTATCCTCATTTCCAACTTATTTATTAATTGGACGTAATTTCAGCACTTAAAGTTTTTAAAATTCATAGTAGAGATAATTACAACCTTCCAGATAACTTATTTGTTACCTCTAATACTCTCAAAAAATAACAATAAGTGAAACAGATATTCTTTCAACTATGCATCACAGCTCAAATAATAATTAACCATCCTTGGTGATATCTGTAGAAACTTATCCATAACTGCAGGTATGAAATTACAATCAGTAGTGACCACAAGTAATATTTGTATATATAAATAAAATGTATGGACAAAACCTGTTGGTGTATTTAAATATACTTGATGCACATACATATTGTAACTTCATTCCTGTAATCACAGCAGAAAGTAAATATCAAGCAAAACATAATAAACACAAACAGGAAATAAAATATTTCATAGAGGTAAATAGAGTCATCCTTTATACAAAACCATAAATAAATGGTACATACACTAACTGTCATACCACAAATAGCATCCATGAAGCAGCTGTATTGTTATTCTAATAGGAATTCATATCCATGAGATAATCTTAAATGTCAGCCCAGAAGAGTATATAAATCATAAGAACAGATTTGAAAGACCATATAGAAGAAAAAAATAAGAGAGCTTAAGGGAAAGCTGATACTAAATTTTATGCACAAACCGATACTGTATTGGATGATGGCAATTTAACTGACATGATTATGTCACAATTAAGATAAAAATAAATTTACATAACTTAAATTACATAAATCATGAACAAAGGCAATCAAGGAACAGCATAATAACTTTGTCTTAGAGAAAATTATTTTAAGTCAAACCCCAAGATGTAAATTATTTACTATAAATACAAAATACAAAAACTTAAATTGTAAAATGTAAACTGCACAGCTGAAAACCATTTAAGACTTTGTCACAGACAAGCATCTGCCTTGTGGATCTGAGGCTTTCCTAATAAATGTGGGAAAAAGATTATCAGGTTTATAAACAGGCTAATTCAGGGGAACCAGTCATCAAAATGTTGGTGACCACTAATTTTCCCGATTTACCCTGGTTGGAAACCTTAGAATCTTCTTCGCAAGTAACTGCCACATTGAAAGAGTCAATAAGCACAAAAGGGAAGGAAAAGGAAGGCTGAAATTACATCACATAGTTAACTGCTATATTATTTTTATATAAAAAAAAATATACACCAAGATGTAAATACAAATTTGGAATATGATAATTTGAGCAAGAGGTCGCAACTCATTAACTAAATCTAATATAAGTCACTGAACTATAATGTAAAGTGAGTAAAGAATAATTTACATCAAGAAAGATTTTTAAATGAATACTTTGGTGTCCAAAACTAACTAGTCATGAGGTACTAATGAAAAAGATCTGCTACCTTATATAACACACTTATACTTTAACTGTTTATAAAACAACAATTCTTTGACTAGTTAGTAAATAAATAATAAAATAATAATCGCAAGAGCTGGGAATCGACTTCCAATTGTTTTCAGCGCTTCATTACCTTCCCCCCCTCTATTTGCTATCCAAAAAATTCCCGTCCGACCGTCTGTGCGTGCAGGAAAAAATCAGTCCTACTACTTTCAGGACAGACCATGTACATACCAATAACACTAATATATAATTAGTGTATATAGATATAGGGTTATAGATATGTAATGCATATTATCCAAATTGAAAGTATGGTTTTCAAAAATAAAAAAATTTTAGTCTGTAAACTAATCAATGGTGAAAATAATTATTTATAATTTAATTATGTTAAAGTCAGATAAATTTTAACAATAGTCAGGGATCCAAAAATAAATTAAAATACCAGTTTAACTATGCATATCACATATGCTTCTATGATATTATGACTCTAATGATTAGCAAACAAATATATCCACTCTAATTCTGAAAATTTTTAGTAAAAAATTAAGAGAATATCACCGTTAGTAGTTTATGAGTACAGTAAGACCCCACTTAACACAGGGGATAGGTTCCAATAATTTTGAGCTTAAACAAAACAGTATTAAATGAGGCAATGTACCACATACATATGTAAATATGTAATGGGGATCAGTGAAAAGAACAAAGAATGAGAAAATTCATCAATTCTTGCCGAATTTATCACAATAGAATAAAATATTATGTTTATATCTTTATAAACCTAATAATATTAATGAGAATAAATAAATCAATCAGGAAAGCTGTATTTTACTGGGATTGCAAATTAGGAGAATACAGAACTTTTTTCTGGACAGACTAATGAAAGAGAGTTGAAAAAAATATATAGTGCGAGTTAAGGTATGCTTGTAAACAGCAAGCAATGTTATTATATATCTTTTAATGAAAAATAAGATATTTTGGATGGTTAATCTTAGTGCAAAATGCTAAATATAAACTAAACGATATTATCAGAGAGCATATATACATGGACATCGTCTTCCAACACATTGCTTAACACATTATTACCGCCTTGCGTCGAACCAAGACCATCCTGCGAAAATCACTGTCATCTTTCGCTTGAATATGATTATCTTTATAAACACATCAAATTTTAAATGGAAATACCTTAAGGAAGTACCTCAAAATGAGTCCTAAATTCCCTATGCATTTCAAATGGAGATATAGTTAACGCCCCCTAGCATCGAACCCAAGACCTCATACGACTATCTTAGGATAGCTTTTAAATGAGAATGGTCCCCTTAATGGCTGTGTGAAATATTGAACCTCTGCGCAGTTGGGAAGTGTCATAAAAAGCTTTCAGAAATATGGCCAATGTATTCCTTATGAGAAAAATGGAGATTACGGGATGCTCTGGAATCGAACCCGTAACACATTGGCAAATGTTGATTTTTTCCAAAGTACACTATGTCTGTATTAATACGTGTAGAAAGTTTGAATGATATATATACAATATTAAAGGAGCTACGAGTTTTCAAAATCTGAAAATATTTCACCACCTGGCATAGAACCCATGACCAGTTGTACGTAAAATAAAGCATTTTTCTGTAGATATATATAATAGCAATACCTACATGAAATTTCAACCTTCTAGCTCAATGGGAAGTATTTTTAAAAATTATTTGAAAAACGGACCCATGCATTCTTATGGGGGAATGTTGTTTTTTAAGGCCTCCTAGAATCGAACCCATGATAGGTAGAGTGGGTTTTAGATTTTTTCCTGGGTAAGATTTAGATGGCATCAGGCAGAAAAATCAGCAAGCCGAGGGGTAAAAATGGAGAATAATATAAACTAATTATAAACTGGAAGAGAGTACGAGGAATACTTTGGAGCATAAGCAAGAAAAGAGAAATAAAGAGTAAATAATAAATAATTACCACTGGACTTCTTTAATCTAACTACTCCATTACCTAATCTTCCAATTACAAGAACATGCAGGGGTGACAAACCCCTGTACTTTCATATAATAAAAAAGTTACAGCAGGCTGAACTTACATTCTTCTCTATGAATTCTCAATTGACTCCAAAATTCTTTAGGTTCCATCTTTAACCAATATACCCATCTTATTGTATTTAATTAACTTTTAGTTACAGCTTATTTAATAATTCAAAACAACTTTCTGAGATTCCTTGTTCTTCAAGGGCTTAAACAGCATTTATCACTTTATTTAAAAATTTATTTGGAAGAGTATGTTATACTTCAATCTCAAAATCTTTTCACAGGATATACAAGAAGCTAACTGTATAAAAGGTGATTAATTTCATGTGAGATCGATTTTTAAGATGAATTAAGCCTTAACATAATAATTCAAATCTCTCAGAAGATAATTTTAGCTTTAAAATTAATGAATATACATTTCTGCAAGGAAGTTCATAAGGAAGGATATGGGATAAAATATTTCTGGAAGGACAACATCACCTTTCAGAGCAAAAAATCTGCTTATTGAAAGTAAATTTTTTTTTGGATATAATCAGAAATTTTCTAAGGATATATCGAAATAGGTATTCAAAGTTTGTGTTTGTATATACACATATATATACATACACACATATATACATACATTGTATTTAAATCATTGGCAAGAAAAGAATTTAACTAAGTCTAGCTCAGACCAAATTCTTCTCTTTTACTTACCTAAATGGATACAACTAATCCTATTAGTAAAAACAGCAAAAGAACATTTCATTCCAAATATCAATAGCAATTTATATTTGAAATCAATATTATGGTTCTAAAACCCACCTGTCTCCGAGGAGTAATAGTGTTTCCATGACGTATATGAGTTATAGGCGTTCTTCCAGCAGAAGCCATCACTTTGTCACACGTTGTGCAAACATGTCCAGGAGGGGGCTGTAATAGGCCTCCCCCACCTCCCTCTGCAGGATCTGAAGACTGGGGAGGATGGCTCTATGAAAATTACAAAAATAAAGTCATTTTGGTCAGAATCAGAGAAGTTTATTTTTGAGGTTTGCATCTTGCTACATTTTATAGAAAAACTACATTAATTTTGCCATTAAATAAATAAATCATCTTTTACTAATTCTTCAGCTTTAATTTATAACCTATGAGAACAAAAGTAGAAACATTGTTGATGTCAATAAATATCCTAAATTAACCAATACAGTCCTAATGACATTATCTATATACTTAATAACAAAGATAATGATACATTACAAATAATTTAATTGTTTAATGACAAAGGATCCTATATTGTACATCTAAAACACACAAAATAAGGAAAGAGTAACATACAGAGAAATAAATTTTTGACAAGTCAATTAGAAGTCAAAAACTATAAATCATCAGGTACCCTGGGAAGTATAGGACCGTATAGGAATGGATTAGGTTACTTCAGTGAGGGTGAAGGGGGTACAATTTTCATTTCAGAGATAAGGAGTTCATTTTTATATCTGGCATCACTTGCTCAAGTTGCTCCTGTACTTTGTGATGGGGATTTATGAACTTTGCTGCAACAAGTATCCTGTAGGGTCCATACTTACAATAATAATCAACTTTATTATTTAACTTCTCCATAACCAAATAAAGTAGATATCTTAACAGAAGGAAATTAAAGTATCACACAATCTCAGAAATGAATACCTTTTCCCCAAACCTTCAACTCTTATTTCTTACCTTTTAACCTTTTCCATTAATAATTGCAGTTTACCAATACCACCTCCTTTGCCCATACTAAAACAACCCTTTTCTTTCCTCTTGATTTTCCATATGCATCCAAATCCCAGGGAGCCTATTAATCTCAATTTATCAAGAAAACATGTTACTAAGTTGTAAATGAATTTAAGTAAAAGTTTCTGTTATAAATGTTTTTTGTTCATTTAGTATCGCTCCATTCAATTTATTAGAGGAAAATACCAGACCTACTTCTAAATATCATTTAATTTCAGTAAAACTTACATTCTTAATATTTTAACATAACATTTAAATTTTAGTCTATAGACTGTTCCACTTTTCTAGGCAGTATTGGCTTATGGGGGATTCGAATAGCCTCGTACGCCGGGTCATTTCTTCGGAATATCCGCGATATCCACAAAATTTGTCTTCGCAGTGGATGAAATTAAGATTTTCAACTTAGTTTGGTGGATTTTTTTCCAATTTTTTGGTGAAATTTGGACAAGGAAGGATGGTTCTATATATTGACGAAGTTTCTTCAACATTTAAACAAAAGAAATAAATTTTATAGCGGAATTAAAAAAAATGGTCACCTTACCGGCCGTGAACAACTTTAGTTTTTCAATTTTATACCTGAGAGCGGATCCGGATCAATCCGAATTACGCTTACGGGTCTTTTAGTCTCGAGCAAAAAGTAAAAATGATTAGCAATCGGAGCGCTAAATCAATTACTCTCTCGGTTAAAAACTAGCACTTAATGTACGATAGGATGAGAGAAATGGCAGTTTTAGTACTGTTCATGGCTGGTGAGGCGACAATTATTTTCATTCCGCTATAAAATTTATTTCTTTTGTTAAAATGATGAGAAATCTTCGTCAATATGTAGAGCCATCCTTCCTTATCCAAATTTCACCAAAAAATTGGAAAAAAATCCACCAAACTATGATGAAAATATTAATTTTATCCGTACAAGTACCTCAGAAATTATTAACTTGGTAGAGGCTAGGTTGCTCCCTTATGGGAATTTACGTGCATTTATTTCCCCATAAGCTTCCCGTACTGCCAGCTTTTGTGGAACGGACTATAGATAAAAGACGTTTTAATAGTATAATAATAATTACTATAAGAATACAATAAAAAGAAGCAATTCAAAAATATTTGATCTTTCTCAGAATTATTTCTAAATTCATAATTTAGATTTTTTTAAATCTTTAACTACACGGGTGGGGTCTACTTGGACTCCAGGCGCCATTTTATTATCGTATTTTTGATACTATACATTGTAGCCCGCTGCGTTTCCAGCTAATCTGTGTGCCACAAGAGCTGTTATGAGAAAGATGCTTGTCGTAAGTGCTCATAGGTGAGTAACGTTTTATACGTTTTGGGGTACCTGGTGACCCCACACGTGATTATACATGATTATTTTTTTTAACATTACGATTGATATAATTCAGTTTTTTTGCAGACATTCTTATATATAAAATGAATCGTCCATTGAGCGATGAAGATTTGTCAAGAATATTGGCCATTTATGGTGCAAATAGAAATATTACAGGTGACAGTTGGTTTTCTTCTGTCGAACTTGCAGATGGACTTTCACAAAATGGACTGACGTATGTGGGTACAATGAGTAAAAATAAACGGTAAATTCCGCCCGAGTTTCTATCCAACAAAGATAGACTTGTTGAAAGATCATTGGGTTTGTTCGAGATAAGACATTGGTGTCTCATGTCCCGAAGAAAAACATAAATGTAGTTTTACTTTCTTCAATGCACCATGAAGAAGCAGTGGAAATGATAATAAACTCAAGGTTATGGAATTTTATAATAGCACTATAGGAGGAGTTGATGTATTGGATTTGAAATGCTCAAATTATTTGTGTTCCCATAGAAGTCGTAGATGGCATAACACGATATTTGGTGTGCTTTTAAATATTTCTGTAGCTAAGGGATACGTGCTATGGATGGCTTCTATTCCAGATAAAAATGGTTCTCGCCACAGAATATACGTATAAAGGCGACAGTGAAAGAACTCATCCAACCATACATTTGAAAAGACTGGATAGCACACCAAGATTGACGAAGGAAGTACAATCAATTGTGTGCAAGGTGATTGGAAGAGATCCAACTGTTTTAGACAAAGCTGGACCAAGTGCTCCAGAAATGAAGTGGAGATGCTATATCTGTCCAAGATCAAAAGATAAAAAAATCACAAATTTGTAAAACCTGTAAAAAAAAAAACAATTTGTAAACCACATTCTATGTCAGTAATTTATTGTTCACCATATGAACCCAAAGATCCTTAGATTGTAAGTTTCTTCATATTCATGGTTAATGCGCTGTTAAAATTTTAATTTTTGTTCATTTTTCATATATATTAAGTGTTTATTAAACAATTATACTTCTTTTTCATGGAACATAAGACTTTTTAGTTTTGTAATTAATTGTTTTGTTAACATTCTATGTTAGAAATAAGTGCCTTAAAAATGTCGGACTTTTTTTAGTTATACATTTCAAAGACTGATGTAAACTAATTAAAAATAAAATGCAGGTTATTTCTATTAAAATAAAGTTTTATTGATATAATATAAACCTTAAATTCTTAAATATGTTATAGAAACTTCTTTTTAGACAATAATTGTATGGGGATACCTACAGACCCCACCCGTGACGTTATATCAGTAGAAATGACGCGTATACTTAAAGGTTAAATATTTAGAAATTTCCTCCATATTTCTTTAACCAAATTTCATCTTCTTTAAGGTTTCATAATTTTCTGTCTCTTATTACATGGTTTAAATGTAAAAGTACCAATCTCACCCATATTGAAATTGATTTATCACTATCATAAAGGACAGAATTATTTTGAATTAAATTATTTATCATACTATTCATAGTAGTTTGATGACAAAAAAGGAATAAGAAAGCAGAGTAAATGCACCATTATGGTTTTCATATGACTGGAAAAAAAAATAATCTGAAAGTATGGCAAAATAAAATAATTAATTGAATGAAAGAATGTAAAATCAAACATGTCGATAAAGATACAATATGGTAATGGTGAAAAAATTAGCAATCTATAACAATTTCATTAAAAATTAATTAAGAATCCATTGAGGAAGTAGGAAATTATATCAAAATAGAAGCATAAAAATTAAAAATTTTATGCATTAGTGAAGTTATAGTTGATTCACATTACAAGCAGGAGTAGAACATAGTTTTAGTGGATATTTTAAAAACTAAACATTAGATATGTGTTTCTAACATTTTAAAATAAGATGATTTTACAAATAAAAGTGGCAGAGAACTTGATCTCAGATATTTAATACAAACAAGAGATCCATCACAAAAGTTCCCTTAAGCAGTATTTTCAAGAACAGTTTATTTGTCAATTATTTATTTACTTGTTGGTTTCTCCACAGTTAGACTGGTGGCAGCATTAAAAAATTATTTTCATTATGATCTAATTTTCAATTTAATTTTCTATCAGGTTGAAAACAAATTTCTAGAAATAATGGAATTGAAATATTTTCTTTGAAATGTAAACTCTATTTTATTTTCTATTTTGCACTTATATCAATTTTGTTAAATGTAATGGTGTATGAATTATTCAATTTTTGTGCAGTCGCACAGATAGCACAAATACTTTGCTTTGTTTTGGAGACAGAGGATCTGCATATTTGGTTTGAAATTTTGTCAAATGAAAAAAAAAATTCTGTAATCCATGTTCCCTTAGCAGACTCCAGCCTGATGGGACAGTAAAGTTCTATTGAATAATAAAATAAACAAAATTACCAAAATACAAGTATTTGACAACATTGTTTCTACGTTATCAAGTGAGTCAAACTTTATACTTATGCTCCCAACCATCTTGGCACAGTGACTTTTTTGTTTATTTCTGATTTCCCCAGATTTGAGCTAAACTAATTCTACTGCCCCTTTCTATGAATACCTTTTAATTTCTAACCATTCTCATCTTCCTTAATGCTTCAACAATCATTACATTCCTGTAATATTTTTAGCTACAACACCTTCAGCATAATGAACTATTTTGACTTGTTTTATCTGTCTTACAACACATTCCAAAATACACCAAAGTTCTAAGACAGACACGGAGTTGCATGCTATTAATTAAGAACTGAGTGCTCATTAAGGTAATGTACATCAAGGTAATGAAAAAAAACATTTATTACAGAAACTTTATTTCACAGAGAGAAAATTAACAAAGTTTATGATTAAAAAGAAAACTAAGCCATTTGAAAGATAAAACTTTATCAAACTGATATGATTTATGGATCTTACCTTTACCAAAGATGAAAGAGTACTTGAAATGAAGACATTATGGTAACATTTAAAACCTAATAGTTCCCTTCTTATCCTGACCTGAATGCAACCCACTTCATTTACTTTTCTTATAACCATGAAGTATATTTTATGACCCTTTGAAGGGAATATTGTCTGGTAGAGAAGTAATAGAGAAATGAAAAGCATGAAGGATGGAAATCTATTCATCAGAAAAAGTCTTACCATCATTGGATACAACAATCCATTGAAACCTGAAATAAATCTAAGGAAGTTTGTTGAAAAATAAACACACACAGTTGACGTTCATTATAGAAACATAACTAATATATGAATTTTGCCCTCAAATAGCTTGAGTTCTTAAACAAAATTCTCTTACGAGTAAAATGTTTTAATGGTCTCATACTCTAAGTAGATTTTCAATCATAAACATGTTACAAAATAACTTACCTGCATGTGACAACGACAGGCATCTTGTGAGGTAAACCCTCTCTCACAAACACCACAAGTGTATGGAGTTTCACCTGTACCATGAATGCGACCATGCTCTCTGAGGCGATCTCTTTGTCTGAAGAGTCGATGGCACACATCACATTCATACCCACCCAATACACTAGTGCCACCTATAACAGGGCCTCCACTAACGGCACTGCTGTGCCCTGGAAAGAAAAACTCTATATTAGTCAAACTTAGATTAACCATCAGGAGCTTTAATTTTTAGTTTAAAAACTACTAATGAATATTAAAATTATTGAATTAAATACCACTGAATTAATTAGTGAATTATCAAATATTGATTAAAATTTTATGGCTAAAGCATACTTCCAAATTAAATATTGATATTCTTCTGGATCAACTAACTTCCAACGATTAGTTGTGATTTTTCAATTCCATGACAAATATGATTAAATGCTAGATAACACTCCAAATTCCATCTCTATAGTGAATTTAATTGTTAGGTTCTTTGTTTTGATTATTTGATTCTTTTCTTGAAAAAGATCAGCTGCTTTGAGGAATAAGTAATGAATTAGATTTATTTTACTGCATTTAAAGGTAATTAAATAAATATATTTGATAAAATCATTAGAAATCCCAATGCAACATTTAAAATTAAAATAATCCCTATTTGATATTTTCATTGTTTATTATCTTCATATACATGGTCCGTCTAAAAAGTATCGGGAACAATTTTTTCCCGGTGAGACTGTACGTCGCATTGCAAATGCACTAAGCAATCTTAGTGCAGGGTAAGACCAAAACGAGATAAGGGTCAGTTAACTGCGAGTCTTTGTTCAGGCTAGATCGAGTATTTAGTTGGCCCCTGTCAAGTATCTCGGTGCAAGCTTAAATTGCAGCGAACGATTGGACAGCGGTGCGCGATGAAATATTGAGTTGGATTAGGGAAAATGGGTACGGAAACGTTTGATGTGATTCGCCAAGTCTTCGAGCATGAAAGCATGTCACCATATTTAAGAGGTACAAGTTCTTCAAAGATGGCCGGGAGTGTGTGGAGGACGAGCCCCGCGCTGGACTGCCGTCGACGTCAACAAGTGACAATGAACAACGTGAACATGAATTTCTGAATTCAGACGATTGGTAAAGTGTACGCATGATCGCAGATCGAATGGTCATTCATGAAATGACAGTGCACACCATTATCACTGATAAGAGGCGATTGTCTTTCTGCGAAGACCTTCTGCAACGAGTTGAAAATTTCAGTTTTCTGTAGACCGTATTCACGGGAGATAGTTTCTTGCTGGAAAAGGTATCCTCCTTGATAGGACAAAACCCTGGGACCCTAATTACTGCCAAAGACGCTTGCACGCGTACCCTTAAGGACTTACCAGAATCTGCCTAGCCCTTGAGAGTAGGAAAAACCGCTGGAAAAAGTGTCGACGCCGAGGGAATGTAATTTGAAGAATTTTAAGTTTTTGTGAAAATATCTCAAATACATCTATTTTTCTGAACTTTTTCCCGATACTTTTTAGACAGACCATGTATATTAATGCCGTTTTTAAAATAGTGTCAATTATAATTGCAATCTTTTTGAGTTTAATTTTATAATATCAAAAATAAAATTAATGAATTAACTAACGAGTATTACTAACTAATATTTAGGGAAATTAAAATATGATATGCATATTAAATAACTGAAATAGTATATATTTGAGATATTTACAATTTCATTTTCATCATTATAATATTAGATTAAAAAATTAATATTTTAATTTTCTATTAAAGAGGGGGGGAAATGATAAAATAAACCTTGAAACTTTAATTTGAAAGAAAAAAAGGGATTATAAACTGTATTTTAATACAGTTAGTAATAATTACGATTAGGTATATCTATGTTACCACTTAAGTCTTTATAGAGTACATCTCACTTATATGCTAATCGAATACAAAGGAATTCAAGAATAATAAGGTAAAATTTACCATTACCACCTAATCCTGTAAGGCCAAGTGCCATGTGATGGGGAGTCTGTGTCTGCTGTGTTTGCGTTTGCTGATGTTGTTGTTGAGGAGGTTGTCCCTGTTGCTGTTGAGTCTGACTTTGACCTGCCTGAGGGGTTCCAGACAGCTGCTGTTGGCCTTGTTGGTTGCTGTGGTGGACATGAGTCAACTGGTGCTATATGAGATAAAAATAAATCCAATTGGTATATTGAGCTGATGATAAACTCATAAGAGCAACTGAAAGATATGAACTGTAGTAAAGATAAGCTACATTAAAATTTTTATTTTTTATAAGATTCCTATGAGAACATTAGATGATTCAGAGTATTCACATTAAAAAAAAAAAAAAACTACTACCATTACTTATTGTCTTAACCTTCTTCTTCAGATGGAAAGAAGAACAGACTTTAGTAAGGAAATACGTAGAAAAAAATTATCTTCAAGGTATCGCTTTACAAAATCAATTGCTACAGATTTTAGGCATATTTTTCATGAATTATTGTCCAAAAATTTGTAGATTATTAAACTTTACAAACATTTCTGCATCTATTTAAATTAAATAATACTATTAATGGCACTTCTTACCTACTTCTAAAAGCAAAAAAACATTCAAAAGCAGTACAAACACTTTTCTAACTAGCAACCCATCCATATACCAACATCCCACAAATAATAGCAGCTACCATCTATGGTACTAAAATTTAGATTAAATGTTTATATTTTACTATTTGTTTTCACAAAGAATTTCATTTCTCCCATTGATGATAAATTAAACCATCTAAGGTTGCAATACTTTCTACACAAAGTAAATAACATTTACTATTAAAATTTTAGCTAATATATATATATATATATATATCATATACTAGATATGATTTTTTAAATTTTGAAAATATGTCACCTCCTGGGGCATTGAACCCATGATCAGTTGCAGCTGAACTATAGTATTTTTCAGTAGGGGCCTCCTAGAATCGAACTATGATAGGTAGAGTGGGTCAATCTTTTCAACATATGCATACATACCTATATACTACTTTCTTTAATAAGAACTGACAATAAGTATTTTCAATATTTAATATTATGACTGTTCACAAACTTCCAATTCTAAATACCACTAAGGAGAGATGATAACTAATTTCATTATTATTCTTTGACAACATTTTAGAAATTTTTTGAATTTGAATGATCAATTCTAACTTTCAATTCTTCATAATATTGTTAATACTGAAACAATCATTTTAATGTATCCGCTAGAATCCATGTTATTTATGGAAATCAGCTGCTTAAACTTTTAGGATATGATGAAGTATTTCACTGTAAATTTTATTTTTTTTTAAATTTATCTTGAAAAGTGTCCTTTGAGTTCTGATTCAGTTATATGGTAAATACTATGCCTCCTAAACAATTAGTCCGGCTACATCAATTTTTAGCCCTATTTAAGTTTGCAAGTCAAAAATGTAGTCATTCACTCAGTATTTTGACTAATAAAAGGACCATGTAGGACTAATGAGTCAGTTGTGTTTAAAAGTAAGAATTTATACAGGGAATGCATTCAAAAAAATGTTTCCATATAGAGATATTATTTCAAATAGATTCTGATACATTAGGAGTAACTTTGAACATGACTGATTCCCCATTAGTGACGTAATTATGAAAGTAGTATCAACACAATCATAAACATTACTTATAATTTAGAATGTTTTCTCATTCTTCTTACCAGTGAATGATAATTCAGTTATAAATTTAAAAACAACTAAACTATAGATAATATTTACTTTTTTTACAATGTTATAACTGCCAACAAAAAGGATACATCTGTTCAAATCAAATATAAAGTAATTGATAAAATATCGCTGTTTGCAGAAGATGGATACATACAATAACTTGAAAAGCATTTTTGAATTAGTTAAAAAATAAGATCTTCTAATAACTTAGGAGAAAAGACTAATTTTGGATGGATATTTACAAGAGTAAAACTGATATCCACTTGAAGCTAAATGAAATGTTCTTTGCTTGAAGAAGATGATAGGACACAGGAAATTATAACAAAGAAATGGGATGTATATTTTTCAATAAGTTTGCTAATTTACTACTTTTCTGAATCTTCTGATTAAAGATTCAAGTCTTAGAATAGTTATAAAATTCATATTATCTAGTCATGTAATGAAGAAAAAATCAGTTATTTTAATATATTTTAATATATTAAATTATTATTTTAAAATGTAATTATATTTATATTGATACATAAAGGATATAATTAAAATATTAGATCAAAATTATGCAATAATATATTTAAAATAAGTATTAAATAAGTATAAAAGTATTAAATTCAACTCAATGAATTTAATACTTAATGATTTTAATCCTTCCCAGACTAAAGGGTGTAAAAATCAGTTGAGCAACTTTCTAGCATCAAAACTCCACACCTTCAATCTGCATGTCAAGACCTACAGCCCGACAAATCCTTATCTACTTTAAAAATTATAAATAATCTCTATAAGCAAATCAAACAATTATAAAACAGAGCACTGACAACAGTCTTTTTTGCACTCAGAGCCAAAATTGCTTACATTTTTAGCCTCATTTGTGAATACTACTCATTCTCTGAGCAATGGGGTCATATTAAAAGTTCTATCAAAGCAGAGCTCTAAGCGATGGTAGTAGTAGTAAATAATTAGTGCTATAGAAAGATTTAGAAGAAAATAAAGTCAAAGATAGCTTCTGAGAGGGATTTAGAAAAGAAGATGGAAGTCCCTTGAAATCAACAGATTGGAAGAGATAATACTTTAAGAGGAATTACTTGGATACTTAGGATCATTACTTAAATTTTTGGGTAATAAAAATAAAATGAAAATTATTGAAAAAATACAAAAAATACGGCATATTTGACAGAACCTGCCAAGAAAATTAGATGAAGTAGTTGACAGATTATTCAAATTCAAATTTATTTCACCCAGAGCAACATCAAAGGCATTATCAAAGTTAAATATAAAATTACGTTAAGGGCATAAAAAACAAACAAAATACTTCTATATGTTAATACAATGCAATTCTAAGTACATAAGTTATATAATATACAAACCATATTATACAAAATACAATAAACAAAGATATCAGGAATTTATAAATATACAGAAAAGATTACAAATTATCATTAAAAATATTCATGAATATTGTATAGATGAGTTACCCTAGAGGATGATTCATAAGCCAAGTGAGAATAAATATTGTCATGGTAAACACTAATAATTGATTCATGCCACAGTAAGTTGACTTACTTTCAAATGAGATGTATATTGGAGGAAATTTTGCTGGTGTATTAGTTAATATAGTTAGATCAATCATGATTATATTTTCATAAACAGAACTTCATGATTTATATTAGTTCTAGTAAGAGGCAATCCATTATTTTCTGCAATAGGTGGCTGTAGTAATCTGTATCTTGTGTCGTCATAATATCACAGGGAATCATCTACAATGAGCTGCTCTCCTACAGCCAAACTCTTAATTTGGGCCAGTACTGTCAGCAATTGGACCGTTTCAAGAAAGCAATCACCCAAAAGTGCCCAGCTTTGGCCAACAGGAGTCATCAGGACAATGCCAGAACCACACAACACCACATACATCACCAGCAGCTCCAAGAGCATGGTTGGAAGGTTCTTATGCATCCACCTTGTAGTCCCAACCTTGCATCAAGTGATTACTACCTGTTCCTGACAAAGGCTAATGATATGGCTGATGAACAATTGGCCTCAATAGAAGCTTGTGAAAATCATGTCTTCATTTTTACCAATAGGGATGAGGGTTTTTATGATAGAGGCAAAATGAAATTACCTTTAAAATAGCAACAAGTTATGCATCAAAACGGTGCATATTTGACATAAATAGGATTATCATAACTATGCACAATAAAGCCTTCAATTTTATGCAAAAATAATGGATTACTTTTACTAGAAGTAATAGTATCAAATGCTTTGCAAAGGTCAAAGAAGGCATGTGATGTTTAAGTATAGCATGAGAAATAGCAGCTTAAACAAGTAATATTTTCACACTGGCAATATCATTTGTCAGATAGGTTTAAATACAGCCAGAGATCCTTACATTGAATTTTTTATAATCAATGATAGCATGTTGTATGAAATATTTTAAATCTGACAAAAATGAAAATGTCAGTTTATAACAGAGGAAAAAAATACCAGTAACCATAGGCTCAATATTCTAATGAAATACCAAGAGAGAATTCATCATTTGTGAATCAAATTAAGGGAAGTCACAACATTAAACATAAAAAGAGTTCAACTATCAATACACAATAATTCTCACAGCTTTGTACTAAAAGAACATTGACAAATTTAAAAAATGGGAATAGGAAAATGTTACTTCCATATAATTTTCATTAATGTATTCAGAGATAATAAATTAATTAAGATTATTCTTTATGATTGAAAGATTTTTGAAATGTTTCCATTATAACACATAATTTCATGTTAACTCATTGTACATTTTGCAATTCAATGTTGATGTACCACAGTTATTTATTTTCTAAAAGAAAAACTTGATCATAATGCTATTTCTTTTTCTCATTATTGAAATGTATAGCTCCAAAACAATGTTATTAACAATTTTTTTAAAAATCACATAATGACTCGAGCTTCAATTATAATAATTAGGGGTAGAGTAGGTAAGTTTAAATGTTTATTAGTCATGATGATGATGTGATAGGAAGCAAAAACACAGACTGTTTTTTGAAATTTGTCAATAAATTGAAAGAGGTTCAACAGGAGACCTAGATTTCCCATTCTGTATTTAAGCAATATTTTTTTTGAAATTTTTTGAATGAGAATTTTTGAATTTTGAAAAAGAAAAAACTGCCTTCAAAATAAATGCCTATTTTGTCTAACAAAGAGGCAAATTACAATCAAATGCAACAATCTCAGCAAATTTAGAGCAGTGTAGAGAGAATCAAATTAATTTTATATTTAATAAATCATATTATCACAACAGACTAATACTAACTAGCTTTTCAATTTATATTCCGGAATCAAAAAATAGGCAGTACTATACAATAAAATAGTTAACTTCTGTCTTGAAATGAAAAATTGGCATAGAAGTAGTTGCATCAGTGTTTTCAGATAAAATCAAAAGGGTAAAATTCAAATTTATTATGTATATGAAATTTTATGATGATGGAAATATTTATGTAGACTTTAAAAAAGATGGAAAAAGTGTACAGATTTATTTGATGTCATAAAAATTTGGCAATCCACTAAATTTCAACCAAAATATCTCGAAAGCTTACAGAAAAATACCAGAATAC
Source organism: Pantala flavescens (assembly GCA_020796165.1). Taxonomy (NCBI): domain Eukaryota; kingdom Metazoa; phylum Arthropoda; class Insecta; order Odonata; family Libellulidae; genus Pantala; species Pantala flavescens. Next base: position 49,689,692 of record CM036879.1, on the reverse strand, counting down.
TTAAAAAAACAGCTGTATGTATACTTTCATCTCAATAACCACATAATAGAGAGATAAATGTTGGATACTCAATCAACTAAGAAACATATAAAGCAAATGGAAAAAATTCAATATGGATGGAGAGAAAATAAGGAAGAAAACTGCAATGACATCCATAAAATCATGTTTTCAAATGTTAAAATATATAATGTAAAGATTAATTTTAAAATAAACATTTCTATAATTGCCAAAATTGATTGTGTAAAGAAAGTAAAAAATTGTGCATTGAATGAAGAATCTTGCAAAAATATTTGGCAATATTATTGAGCATTTCAATTCACTCCATATATAACAATCCAAATCAGGAAATTTGTTGAACTTTGACTAGGAAAGAATCAAGTAATGAGTTAACACCATCTTCAAATTAAAAGAAAATAAAAGTTATCATTTGAATATTTAATTCTTTATCTTATCGATTAAGAATTGAATATTTTAAAGCTCAGATAGATAGACAACACTCTTTTAAACTAAGACTTAGAATTAATTTTACCTTTTTCTTTTTCACAAAAACATATCACAGATTTCTTAAATTAATTCTTTCAAAAATTTCATATGGAAATCAACCATTAGATAAAGATTTCATACATTTAATCCTTTATTAATTCTGAAAATATTATAAGGAGTAATACAACTATCATTAATGTTTCACTTACCGTCAACAAAAAAATTGGTCCAGAAGTTTAGTAGCAATTAACTTCTCATCCTCGAAGTTTGAACTAAAATCCAATTTCACAGTTGGGTTCCAAGTTCTTTCAATATCCAGATGACCATGGTATTCCTAACTCAATTCCAATAATATTTGGAATGTTCAACATCTGGTAGAAGCTGATATATAAACCCCTACTTACTATACCTACTGAACTGGGTATTTAAATTTTTTTAAAATCTATGGTGGGGATTCAACTTTTTTAGATTTATAAAAATTAAAATTGTAATGCAATTAAATTCTGGTATTTCTAATTTATTTAAAAATATTCTTTTTCAACGTATGACTAAAAATGTATATTTTTTAAATTTTCAAAAATAAATTTTGGTTTTTAACAATTTTATAATTATTAAGCATTTTCTATTCCTGTTTTCTCCTTGACTTTATAAAGAAAATATAAAAAAAGAGATATCCTTGATATTATAATTAAATTTGAAATGAAAAGACGGGAGGGGAAGTGAAAGTACTACTAGGAGCAAGAGAACCTGCATGAAGGATTAGAACGACATGCCAATTATAAAGAGTAAAGATGTATGACTTCAAATCAATAACCCATGCCCCTAGCCATGATGTCTATAATAGTCCAACCTAGATAAGTGGTTAAAGATCCATATCATTCTCATTTAAATTCTGATTCAGTTTATATATGTGGATGATTTATATAAACTCAAGATTCATAACTTTTATTATTTTTGGCATAATTTTAATTGAAGAAGAAAATATAGCTGTATCAGCAGAAAATCACACAAAAATGTGTGATTAAATGTATACGACATTTTATAAAACAAAGGTTTTATTATTTTGTATACCAACACAGTGTGTTTTACAATATACAATATTAAAGATAGGTTTACAAAATGCCAAAGAGGAAAGAGTATAATTAAAGGGAATAAATTTGTAACAAAAATCAACCATCTAAAAAAATTATGAATGGAGAAAACAAATCATTATAGAATAAATTAGAATTCAGAACTTTTAAAAGTGATTATGAATAAATATTTTTAGTTTTAAATTTCACTTAACTTCATCAAAGAATAAATAGTGAAATCCATCCTTTAAATACAAATATAAAAATCAACAGCAACCAAATGACAGAAATTCCAGTCTACAATACATCAAATGTTTATAAAATTTTATACTTACCAAAGTAGAATACAAGAAAATAAAACTAAATAAAAATAGCATTAAAAACAAAAACAAATTAAAAGTAAATATGAACATCAAACGAACACTAAAAAAAGTTTCATTCATTATAGTACAGTGATAAAGTGTTAGTCATTCAATTCTCAGTGTAAAGGATTCAGCACATTTTAACTCAAATGAATTAATTTATATTAAATATAAAATTTTTGAATTCTATCAATCTAAGTATGAGACCATTAAAAACATTCTATAAAAATTAACCTAAAATATCACAACATATAAAAAAAAGATAAAACTTCCCAAACATTATATAAGATCATCAGTATCAGTTTGATATTACATACAGTTACCTTTGAAAATGTCACCTGTGTAATATAACAATTATGTGATGATATAAATGAAAAACAACTATGTACATGTTTCCACCAAAAATATCTGAAACACAAATCTCTCTAACCAAGATATAAATTAGGTATAGCTCAGCATACTTAATAGAGCCTAAGAATTTTAAATGATTATAAAATTCTTTGTGGTTTAAGGAAGTAATTTTGGAATCCTGAAAGGAAAATGAAATTACTTCATGCTTTCATCACAACTGATTTCTACAAAAGCAATGCTAATGTCAAAAAGTAACTGCTCATAAAAACTAGAATTAATTTAAGTTTTTAAGACATCACTTTTTCAATTGTCATAAACATATAATAAAAAATATTAATAAGATAATCAGAAATACTATGAATTTAGTTAAATGGTTTGTTTCTTCAAATGATGATTTAACTAAAATTCAGTTCTAAAATATACATTTAAATTTAATATTTTGCAAATTATACAAAATTAATCATAAGCTTAGGAAAAGTAACAACAGAAACAGAGGTATGTAAACTTTAAGTAATCACCAATGATTGAGTAATAAGATTACTTAATACAAATTTTATTTTAGGAATATTCTAAATGAAAAGATTTTTTGAAAGATTACTCTGCTCAAACATTGTTTGACAAAAACTTAAGGACATTTTTGCAGCGTACAATGCATTTATTTCGATTACCCATGCATTTCTTATGGCATAATTATTCCCGACCAGGTAACAAGATAAGCATATCCTGTGAGAAATACTTTAAAGATTCACTTGAATACGATTGACTTTATTAAACACTCCTAATTTAAACGGAAATACCTTGAGAAAGTGCCTCAACATGAGTCTTTAGCTCCCTATGCAATTCTTATGGAGTTATAGTAAATCCTCCCTAGAATTGAACCAACGAGTATTTATGACCATTCTACAGAGGCTTTATGAAGGAATACGGCTTTACAATGCATATGTGAAATTTAAATCTACTACAACAATGGACAGTGCCCTAAAATTTTTCGGCACTCTAGCCCATGCATTTCTTAAGGGGAAATTCGAGGTTACAGGTCGCTCTGGAATCAAACCCTTGGCACATGGACAACTTTTGCTATTTTATAAGTACATTAAGAACTTATTTGTAAGTGTAGAAAGTTTGAATGATCTATGTATCATATTAAGCCAGATATCATTTTTCAAATTTTGAAAATACTTCACCTCCTGGCATCGAAACCACAACTGATTGCATTTAAACTATGCCTTTTTCCGTAGAAATATTTATATAAGCAATAGCTACATGAAATTTCATTCCTCTGGCCTATTTAGAAGTACTTTTTGAAAATTAACCAATATCGAGCCAATGCATTCTTATGGGGGAAAATCCGACTTTGGAGCCTCCCAAAATATATATATTATTATATGATATATTCCCAGAAGCGTCTTGGACTTGGAAAAATCAATTGGGTTTCTGTACCCAAATTCCCTAATTCAGCACAATATTTCATCTCGTACCGCAGTACAATCGTTCGCTGCAATTAAAGCTTGCACCGAGACACTTGACAGGGGTCAACTAAATACTCGATCTAGCCTGAACAAAGACTCGCAGCCAACTGACCCTTACCTCTTTTTGAAGGTCTTACCCTGTACTACTAAGATTGCACTATTAAGTTTAGTGCATTTGCAGTGTGACATACAGTTTCGCCGGGAAAAAATTGTTCCCGATACTTTTTAGACAGATCATATGTAACATACGAGTAAAGGTGCGCTTGCTAATAACAAAAAATCGGAAAATATATCTTTTAATAAAACGTAAGTTTTTTTCGAAAGGCTTTATTCGGATAAGTCATGCTAACTAAAGGACATTTTCGAAGCGTACCTTGCATTGACTTCGATTTCATATGCTTTTCTAGTTGCAGGATTACTACCGCCCTGGCGTCAAACCAAGGCCATCCAACGAAAATGACTGTCATTTCTCGCTTGATTATGATTGACTTTATAAACACTCCGAATTTCAAAAGGAAATTCTTTCAGGAAAGGCCTCGAAAGGAGTTCTTGTTTTCCTATGTATTTCTTATGGACATAATAATAACAATTTATTTAACATAAACAGGTTGCCCCAATTATATACGTTACAATAAATTAACACACACAGAAAAACACAATACATAAAAATGTAAAAAATTAAGTAAAAACAAAAAAGGAAAAATACAAACAAGCATAAATTTAAAATTTGAAGCTGGGTTTTTAGGGTATATATCATCTAGGGTTAAGGTTTTAATCACCTCTGATATACTGCTATCCTACCAGTAGTCTCCCTTAATGAAACGAGCCGCTCTACGCTGCACACGCTCTAGCTCCAAAGTTAAACTCTTCTCGTGCTGATTCCACACCGCGCAGCAGTGCTCCATCAGCGGACGAACTAACGAAAAGCCACCTCTTTGACTTTCGACTGACTACCTCTAAGGATGCGGTTACATAGCCTCGTCATCCGATCAGCTAATCCTACTACGCTTTGGATGTGTGTTACGAACGATAAATTACTACTGAAAACGACACCTAGGTATTTATACTGGTTCACGAATTCTAATTCTACGCCGCTAATCCGATAGGGAGATTGATTTAACGAATTTATAGGGAAACGCGTCATATTCATTGCTACGCATTTCTCTACGTTCTCCCCGAGCTGCCAGTCTTCACAATATTTGGTGATAGCATCCAGGTCACGCTGTAGTATCGATTGATCTTTCGCGGTTTGTATTTTTCTGTATATTAGAGTGTCGTCCGCAAAGAGCCTGATGTTACTCTTTATATTATCTACGACATCGTTAATATAAATTAGGAACAATACTGGCCAAATGACACTGCCCTGGGGAACTCCGGATGTAAGGTCACTTCGTCGGAAAAAGCACCATCTAAGACAGCGCGTTGGCATCTACTTGTTAGGAATGACTCAATCCACCGAATGATATGATCGACTATCCCATACGATTCGAGTTTCTGCAGTAACTTTTTGTGTAAAAGTGCATCGAATGCTTTCTTAAAATCCAAGAATATAGCATCGGTCCTAAACCCTTTATCGGTGGCCTGCAAAATGTCATGGTCAAGGAGGGCTAACTGACTCTCACAGGAACGGTATTTACGGAAGCCATGTTGACTTTGGGTAATCGCAGCATTCACACTTAGGAAACGCATTAAATAACTGCAGATAATATCCCAATCCAAATATATTAGAACTTAACAAAATATCGAAGTTATGATGAAATGATATAGTAGGTGAAGTCTTCTCGGGTTGTCAGCCGGGTTGTATTATTGGGGTATCTCGGTCCCTTTCTCTGGGGCCATCTTCAGGAAACGACTGGCTTAAAAATGCCCAGGGTTTACTGAGTCCCGTGTGAATGTGGGCAAGTGTACATTGGGGAAACTGGGAGAACCATCGAGACCCGACTGAAGTAGCACGAACGACATCTGCGCCTTAAGCAGTCGGAAAAATCCGCAGTCGCTGAACATGCATTGGAGAACGGCCATAAGATTCAGAAGTTCATTGAACCAAAGGCTGTCTGCAGTGCCCCAAAGTTTAGGGAATTAGATTTAAAAAATTAGAAAAATGGGTGCGTGCGGCCTACTCTTTCTAATTTCATTTAGCGACTCGTGTAGGGCCTCGAAGGCCTCGTCGTCACCGTAAGGAGGACGATAAAAGGAGCAAAAATAATAAATTTTTTCCGCGTCTATCCGATACTGAACACCAGATAATCTCAGAGTTTTCTCGATTTTGAGTATCTTCTAATTGACTAAGTTGTTTCTAACAGCGATAGATACACCTATCATGATACCTCTGTCCTTTCGATACACGGTGTAGTAGTTTTTGATCGGGATACTGGCAATGTGGAGTACGATTTCTGCGCGGTGGCACAGCTATTCCGAATAGTCCGGTTAGCGCGCAGCAATTGAACTTGTCATTGAAAACCTTGTGAGCTAAGGATGTATCAAAGATTTTCCGTCTAGCCCACAGTGGTTGGATGCCGAAATATTTACAAAGTGATAAATAGTCGTCACCCCTTCAATTCATACTTTGTAGCTGACGAATATTTTCTAGACTCTTTCCACCGCGTCAATGTCTGGTGACTGTGGTTCCAAATAGCAGACGCGTATTCCAAAATAGGACGTAGTTGTGAAAGAGATAATTGTGGTTTTGATTGAAAACGTGTTGCGCTTAATGAATCCTAAAACTTTAAACGCACGTGAAGAAAGGCTCCTCAGGTGAAGATTGATATTTAATTTGGAGCCAAGTATTACTCCAAGATTCCAGATTCCGGCGGTATGACTGACTCTTTCGAGTTCCAATCCATTAATCTTGTAGGGGTATAGCAAGACGGACTAACGAAGGATGAAAGAAATCACTGCATTTGTTTGTAATAGGATATAAATGCCATTTCTGATACCACTGTCAATATCCTTCTGGAGTTGAAGAGCATCCAGTAGATTGTCCTACTTCCTTAACGACTTGCAATCAACAGCGTATAAATATACACAGGAGGATATGGTGTTTGGGAGATCATTAATGTATGCCTTAAAAAGCAAGGGCCCTAACATGCAGCCCTGAGGGGCACCTGAGGAATTACTTGCAGTTGACGATAAGACGCCATCAATTTGTACTCTTTGAGAACGACCGCGAAGATAGGAGTGCATAATATTGAACAAGGAACCACTGATACACCGGTACCAAGGTTGAAAATTATATATACAAGGTTCATTATAAAAGTAATGCGCATGATTTCATTGTGACGCAACTATCTATTGTTGCGTACTCGGATTGGTTGGAAAATGGAGATTGAAGTCTGTTCTTTCAAACGCGCTCAATTTCAGCTCGATCCGAGCAGTGAGAGCTGTGGAACGTGTCTTTGCGTAAAGTGTGTTTTCTGTTTTTGTAACACGGCGTGATGGACAGTTCGCTTGAACAGCGGTACGTCAAGTTTTACGTGCGACTTGGAAAGAATGCTACCAAAATATTCCAGATGCTTCAAGAGGTCTTTAGAGAGGACTGCATTTCAAGATCACAATCCGGGAGGAGGCACAAGGCGTTCAAGGAAGGCCGGGAGATGGTCGTTGACGAACGCCGCTCCGGACGACCAACAACGGCCAGAGCCGATGAAAATGTGACACGCGTGAGCCAAGTTCTGCGTTCTAACCGTCGATTGAGTATCCAGCAAATCGCTGACACCATAAACTTGTCCACACTTGCGGTTCATGGAATTTTGACCGAGGATCTGCAAATGCAGAAGGTCTGCGCGCGAGGGCTGACATCGAAGACACGGTCAAACTCCACCACGACAACGCCCCCAGCCACACGGCCTTCATCGTCACCAACTTCCTGGCCCGAAGCAGGACCCCAGTGGTCCTCCAGCCACCTTACAGCCCCGGTGTAGCCCCGTGTGACCTTTTTTGTTCCCTCGATTTAAGAGAGAATTGAAAGGAAAACTTTGGGAGTCCGCGGAAAACATCGAAACGCATGTGACATCGTTTTTGAAAGGCATTCCTGTGGAGGAGTTTTATGGTGCCTTCCAGGTCTGACAGACACGTCTCCGCAGGTGCATAGATGCAGGGATGGACTATTTTGGAAATTATTATGCTTTTGCGACGATAGGAACAATAAAAATATTTTTCCCAGAAAATGCGCATTACTTTCATACTGTCCATCACGCCGTGTTACAAAGACAAAAAACATACTTTACGCAAAGACAAGTTCCACAGCTCTCACTGCTCGGATCGAGCTGAAATTGGGCGCGTTTGAAAGAATAGACTTCAATCCCCATTTTCCAACCAATCCGAGTACGTAACAATAGAGAGTTGCGTCACAATTAAATCATGCGCATTACTTTTATAATGAACTATACATAGATATAATTATATACACCTTATTTTATATACACCTTTACTCGTATCTACACATATAGACGCTTCGGGGGGATATATATATATACAAGTAAAGGTGTGCTTGCTGACAGCAAGCAATGCTATAATATATTTTTAATGTAAAATAAAATTTTTCGGAGGATAACTCCGCTCAAACATTGCTAAACATAAAGTAAAGGACATTATCGCAGCTAACAACGCACTGAATTCGATTTCCCATGCATTTCTTACGTTAGCATTATTCCCTCCCCGGCGTCGAACCAAGGTAATCCTACGAAAATCACTGTCATCTTTCGCTTATGTGCGAATATCTTCATAAACACTCCAAATTTCAAATGGAAATACCTTAAGGAAGTACCTCAGAATAAGTCCTTAACTCCCTATGCATTTCATATGGAGATATAGTTAACGCCTCCTAGAATCGAACCAACGACCAGTTACGAAATCTTAGGGATGCTATTATATGAGAATGGTCCCTTTTACGGCTGTGTGAAATTTTGAACCTCTGCACGGTTGGGAAGTGACATAAAAAGCTTTCGGAAATATGGTCAATGCATTCCTTATGAGAAAAATCGAGATTACGGGACGCTCAGAAATCGAACCCGTGACACATAGGCAACTGTTTATTTTTTCAAAAGTACATTTTTTTAATAATCTATACGTTTCGAAAGATTGAATGATCTAAGCATCATATTGAGTTAGCTACGATTTTTCAAAATTTGAGAATATTTCACCTCCTGGCATCGAACCCATGACCAGTTGTACGTAAAATAAAGCATTTTTCTGTAGATATATATAATAGCAATAGCTACATGAAATTTCAACCTTCTAGCTCAATGGAAAGTATTTTTCAAAATTATTTGAAAAACGGCCCCATGCATTCTTAATGGGGAAAATAGGTTTTTGGGGCCTCCTAGAATCGAACCCATGATAGGTAGGGTCGGTTTCCCAATTTTTCCTAGGTGAGATTAAGTTGGCCATTACGGAAAAAAATCGGCGGCTCCGTGGCCAAAGCGGTTTGGGCCTAAAGAAATAGAGGGTTCCCGTTTTTTTCCTAGGTGAGATTTAGTTGACCATGACGTAAAAAAATCAGCAGCTCCACAGTTACATGATCTTTTGTGGAAGAAAAATAACAGTTTTTTTAGAAACATGTAGTTGCTATAGCCACATGAAATTTGGTATAAATGTATAAATACAGTTATAATATAATATCGAAGTAACCATGATTTTCCTGCTATCCAAAAATTAATATTTAGTAATTTGTATTTAATTTAATGACAGGTCGGGTTGGGATTATACTTGGAACTTATATTCCTAGTGATAAGGTTTTTTGCAAATCAATTAACGAAGCCAGCGAAACAGTAGATTGGAAGATAGCAAATGTTACGCCCATTTATAAAAAGGGACTTAAAGAGGATCCAAGTAATTATAGGCCAATCTCGTTAACTTCACTGACGGGAAAAGTAATGGAACACATCGTTGTCAGCTCACTTATGAAATCCTTAGATAGAGTTAAATAATTCGATAAGAACCAACATGGCTTCAGAAAATCTAGATCATTCGAAACTCAGCTGACATTATTCGTTCACGATATCCTGAAGTAAGCTAAGAATTTGAAGCAAGTAGATGTCATCTTCCTCGATTTTAGGAAAGTTTTCGACACAGTCCCGCACAAAAAATTAATCTAAAAGTTAAATTAATCGGTATAAATATAGAAATAATTGAGTGGATAAGGGATTTTCTCCGCGATAGGGAACAACAAGCTGTACATGATGGAGTGACTTCAAACAAAGTCATAGTTACCTATGCGGTAAAGCAAATAGAAAACTAGGCGTATTGAAGGTAGGAAGTGACGAAAGAGTGAGAGAACGTTGTTACTTCGCGTTAGGTAGACCACTACTAGAATACGCATCTAGTATTTGGGATCCCTCGGACGAAATTATTACCCGCGAACTCGAAAAGGTTCAACGTAAAACAATACGATTTGTAAAAAATTGCTACGATAAAAAGGCAAGCGTAACCTAACTATTATCAGACGCAGGTTGGGAAACGTTAGCAGATAGAAGATTTGCAGCCAGATTGCGTTTATTAGATAAGTTTGGAGAAAGTACGTTTTCGGAAGACGTAATGGAAATTATGCGACCATCCTGCTATCTAGGCCGATCCGATAATGCGTGTGAAATAGATGCTAGGACGAATCGTTTTAAGAATTCCTTCTTCCCGCGCACGATATGCGATAATAATAGACTAAAATACGCGATAAAGTAAAATAGGTGCTTAAACCACCTGCCACACGGCGAAAGACGGCTTGCAGGGTACTCATGTAGATGTAGATGGTATGTTCCACGATCATTTTTAATTTGCCACCAATTGTAACGCTGAAATCCTTCAGTCATGCTCCTTAAATATTTTCTGTATTTTCCGTAATAATTGCATGAAGCATAAAAAACAAAATAATAAGGCAGCTTTTAAATTAATTTAATGTTTGACAATGAATAAAGTGATTTTTTAAAATGAAAAGAACAAATCGAATTTGAGCCATATATAGTTACGTTTGCGATCTAATACGCTAGCACCACGCCACCATTTGCTACTTGATACGCGGTTGCTGCGGAGTTTAAACGTATAGGTAGCGGCTAAATTTGGCGATTTTTAAACATTACTTACAAGGAAACGAGGGAGCGTTGGCCCCTAGTATTTTCAGGTTGTTGTAAAACACGTCTAAGCTACACATCCATAACGGTTTTATATAATACCCCGTGCCGCAGTCCTAAAGGTCCCCTTGTTAGAGAGAGTTTAGGAGCTTTAAGGCTACTGTAGCGCTCGGAGATTTCCGAATTTAACGGTCGCGTCTCAGAGCACGAAAAGAGGTAACTTACAAGGGGACCTTTAGGACTGCGGCACGGGATATTGGATGAGACCGGTATGGAAGTGTAGCTTAGATATCACTAATAACAACCTGAAAATACTAGGGGCCAACGCTCCCTCGTTTCCTTGTAATTAATGTTTAAAAATCGTCAATTTTAACCGTTTTGAATATAAGCCCCGCGGCAACCAATTATCTACAAGCAAATGGTGGCGTGGTGCTAGCGTGATGGATTGCAAGATTGAGATATTATGTCTGATAATTCATATATATATATATATATATATATATATATATATATATATATATATATATATATATATATATAATATGAAATAATTTTCTAGATCTAATATACAGAAAACTAATTTGAAATAATATTTTAGATAGATAGTTGAGAGAGAGAAAATGTTTAAGTCCCTCAAATTATATTCTTTCACTATATGCTGAGCAGGGTGTGAACATTACATTACTATTGAAAAACTTTTATTAAATCATTATTAAACATAACAACTAGCAGTTTGCAAGCCAAATTTTACTCCCATGTATATACATATGCATATGATGTATTAATAACTATTACATGATATGCATTCTATTAGTACAATGGTGAATGCTGTGGTTTTACATCTCAATGTTTCTTAAATTCTTTATTAAACTACCTTTCATCATGGCGTTCAAAGAGATAGAGAGGTGATATACTTACAAACATAATGATGCTCATTATCACAGAAATAGAAAGAGAGTGAGAGGAGTAATGGTTGAATAATGGGATCCATTCACCTGTAATTTTTCCATGTGGTGATGATGTAGCGGATGATGATGATGGTGATGAGGAGGATGTTTTGCAGAACCACCATCACCTGCTTTTGTGGATCCACATGTAGGAGCACTTTTCCCACCAGAACACCAGAGACCTCCACCATCGCCACCCCCTCCTCCTCCATCTGTACTACTTCCATTAGATATATTGGGAGGAGGTGGTGATTCTGGTGTACCACTGCCTCCACTCCTAGAGAAAATACAAAATCTATGATAAAAGCTACCAAATAATACAGTATAATAATAAGTTACATTAAATAATCTAGATATACACCCATATGTAACTACTATGGGGGATTATCCTCTTAAACACTGCCACAGTTCATTGAAATGTTGAAAATACTAGGGGCCAACGCTCCCTCGTTTCCTTGTAAGTAATGTTTAAAAATCGCCAAATTTAGCCGCTACCTATACGTTTAAACTCCGCAGCAACCGCGTATCAAGTAGCAAATGGTGGCGTGGTGCTAGCGTATTAGATCGCAAACGTAACTATATATGGCTCAAATTCGATTTGTTCTTTTCATTTTAAAAAATCACTTTATTCATTGTCAAACATTAAATTAATTTAAAAGCTGCCTTATTATTTTATTTTTTATGCTTCATGCAATTATTACGGAAAATACAGAAAATATTTAAGGAGCATGACTGAAGGATTTCAGCGTTACAATTGGTGGCAAATTAAAAATGATCGTGGAACATACCATCTACATCTACATGAGTACCCTGCAAGCTGTCTTTCGCCGTGATATACAGAGAGTAAAAACCCCCTTTATTCAAACCAGCAACAACTTACCAAAATAGAAAGCTTTAAATGAGGGAAAGATCAATAAAACTTTGTACAGTTATAAATACATTTAAAATGTATTCTGTATTAATTAATCCAAAGTGTCATTGATTCCGTAGAGCCACATTCATCTATTCATCCTTAGAAATATCAACCAATTGCTTGCTTACAGATTTCATGTGACTATCTATTTCAGTGACTATTTCAGATGAGCTATCATTCGTTTCTATACAAAAATGTTATTGGTTACCAACTTTTGGTCATTGGTTCTACTCCAGGAGGTAGGAAATATTTTAAATAAAAAAATATACATCTATCTTAATACTACATGTAGATCAATCAAACTTCGATTACTAATAAGAATTTACATACTCAGAAAAAAAACATCAGCTGTGTCATGTCTGAATCATCTGAACCTTACACAGGAAAAATAAGAAACTGAAGCTACCTATCATAGGTTCGATTCTAGGAGACTCCAAAGTCAGATTTTGCCGCATATGCATGGGGTCGAGTTTTGACAATTTTTAAAAAATACTACTTGAGCACTAAGAATGGGTCAATGCCTATTGACCAATGACCACTCGCCTGACGCTCAACTGACAGACAGATCGCTCGCCCGACACCTCACTTTACTGACAAAAAACCGACCGACAACTCACTTGAATAAAATTATTGAGTGCCGAAAGAGTGGATTTTTTATCTACCTATATATTTTGAGAGAGAACAAAGATTTAACAAGTTTCGAAGAACAAAAAATTAAGTATTAAAACATCTTTTATTAACTTAATAGAAATATTAAATTAACAAAAGTTAAAAAAAATTATGAATTTATTATTATTTAAATATAAAGAATTTATTGAATATTAAATATTATTAATATTATAATATTTAATTATAATTAAATATTATAAATAATCGAATAACAAAATTCTTTTGAGGTGTATGCAAAGATATTTACTGCACTTTTCACTAAGATTATTTTCTTGGATTATTATTCTTTGGAATTAATTTATAATCATTAAATAAATTGTAATTTTATTTTCCCTTACAATTTAAATTTTTATATTGAAGCATCAAACTTGTGCAATTACTAAAAAATAATGAATAATTATCACTCTGTCCAACAAACACTACAAAATCCACTCATTCGGCACATAGATAATTTTATTCAAGCTAGTTGTCGGTCAGTTTTTTCTCAGTAAAGTCAGAAATTGGGCGAGCGATCTGTCGGGAAAACGGTCGGCCGGCCAGTTGAGCGTTGGGGAACCGAGCGTCCGGCAAATGATCATCGGTCAGATGATCGAGACCCACTAAGAATAACCGAAATTTATGTGGCCATGGCCACCATAAGTATCTACACAAAAATATAATTTTTTATCCAAAAAAAGGTCATGAGTTCGATGCCAGGAGGAGACATTTTCAAATTTCGAAAAATCTTAACAAGATAAATATGATATATAGATCATTAAAACCTCCTACACCTAGAGATATGTATATTGTAGGTATGTGTATTTTTTTCTATGTAGAGTTTACAAGTGTTTGTAAGTGTTCGAAGTTTCATTGATCTATATGAAATATTAGGATAGATATGATTTTTTAAATAAATGAAAATATTTCACCTCCTGGCATCGAACCCATGACCAGTTGCAGCAAAACTATAGCATTTTCCGTAGAAATGTGTATTAGCTATAGCCACATGAAATTTTACTCTTCTGGCTTAATGAGAAGTACTTAAAAAATCGTTGAAAATCGACCCCATACATTCTGACGGGGGAAAGTTGATATTTGGGGCCTCTTAGTATCGAAATTCGGTGTGCGGCAGGGGGTGCATGCGGCGTGAATTTACTACCCTATGTTCTGTTCCACTTTTCTAGGTAGTACTGTCTTATGGGAAAATCGAAGAGCCTCGTACGCCGAGTTATTTTTCCTGAATATCCGCAATATCCACAAAATTTGGCTTCGCAACGGATAAAATTAAGATTTTCAGGTTAGCTGGGTCGATTTTCTCCGAAGTTTTGGTGAAATATGTATAAGAAAGCATGGTTCTACATATTGATGAACATTTTTCATCTTTATAACTAATGAAATAAAATTTATAGTGGAATGAAAAAAATGGTCGCCTTACCGGCCGTGAACATTTCTAAAACTGCCATTTCTCTCATCCTAGCTAACATTAAGTGCCAGTTTTTGTTAATATTAGATAGGATGAGAGAAATGGCAGTTTTAGTAATGTTCACGGCCGGCAAGGCGTCCATTTTTTCATTCCCCAATAAAATTTATTTCTTTCGTTAAAATGATGAAAAATTTTCGTCAGTATGTAGAACCATCTTTCCTTATCCAAATTCCACCAAAAAATTGGAAAAAAATCCACCAAACTATGATGAAAATATTAATTTTATCCGTAAAAGTACGTCAGAAATAATTAACTGACGGCTTGCGAGAGGCTAGGTTGCTCCCTTATGGGAATTTACGTGCATTTATTTCCCAATAACCTTCACGTACTGCCAGCTTTTGTGGAAAGGAATATAGACGGTTATTTTCGCGTATTGTTCGAAGAAAAAACAAATTTTTGAATCTGTTAATTTTCGCACCAATCTCCCTTTATTCGCTATATCTGATCGACCTATATAGCAGGGAGGGCGCATGATCTGTACTACGTCTTCCTTGAACGTTTCTTCTCTGAATCTATTTAGTAAAACTAGTCTACGCTTTAATCTTCTCTGTTCTAATGATTCCCATCCCGCGTCCTTGAGCATTTTAGCTACGCTCATCGGTTAATCGTTGCAATGTTTCACGAAACGTATCACCTTACGTTGGACCTTTTCTAATTCGCGTACATTACGTATATCGGCAGGGTTCCCATACACTTCACACATATTCTAGGTGTGGTCTGACTAGCGCAAAGTAACATCGCTCGCGAACTTTTTCTACGCTCCTACCTAATATCCTCTTAACGAAACCGAGTTTCTTTAAAGCTTTACCACATGTATTTCGAATGTGGGTATTCCTTGATAGGTATTCGTCAGGGTTAATCAAGATACTAAACAGATTCTATTATTGATTTTTTCCGCAAAGGCTGTAGGTGAAATCATTATTCATAGTTTCCCGGTCAAAGAAGTTGGCAACTAAACACTTGTTAATATTTAAATCTAATTTACAATTTTCGCACCATGTCATTATTTTATCTAAATCATTCCTAAGTACTAATCTATCCTCACTGCGAGCTATTTCCCTGTAGATAACTGTATCGTCCGCAAATATCCTAACCTTGCTATCAATTTCTCTGCTGAGGTCGTTGATCTATATAAAAAATAGGAGTGGCCCGATTACGCTACCCTGTGGAACGCCTGACGTTACCTCTAGTACGTTTGAGCAAATACCATCAAGCACTACTCGTTTTCTATCGTTGAGGAAGTGTTTTATTTACTCTAATCCTTCAGCATTGATCCCCGCGATTTTTAAATTATGCTATAATTTATGGTGAGTTACCTTATCTCTAAGGAAGTCGAGGAATATAGCGTCGATCTGTCTTTTGTTTTTCGCAGATTTCAGAATATCTTGTATTAGTAAGGCGAGCTGCGGCAGGATCGTCCTTTAACCCGCTTTTGAATATAGGAGTTAAATTTGCTATTTTCCAATCTTTTGGGACCCTGCCTTCGCTTAAAGATTTGTCGAATATTAGTAAGGGATAGGAAGCTACATATTCTGCTGCCTGTTTGAATACTGGTATATATTCTGGTCCAGGAGTTTTATTCGGATCGACATGTCGCAAAACTTTAATGATTCCCTCTTCCCTTATCGGGATTTTTGGCATTACTTGAGGTATATCTACGCTCGGTACGGCATTAAATGTACTTTTACTCGCAAAAACGCTCCGAAAATAATGATTTGGGACGTTAGCTTTATCCTTTGCAATATTCATTAAATTACCGCTTTCATTTTTTAAAGATCCCACCGTCTGTTTTTTACCTTGGACCTCACGAACAAACAACCAGAAAGCTTTAGGGTCCTCTTTAAGTTGTTCACCTAATATTTTCCTTTTGAATCCTTTTGACGGAGGGCTTCACGCATAGTTCGCTTGGCATGCAATTTAGTTTCTTTATATTCAATTTTAATCTTACTGATTTTTGCCTGAAGGACAAGAAATGGTTTTTAATTTAGCGTGTAAAGCTCTTTGTTTTTTCAGGGCTTTCCTAGTTTCATTATCATACGATCTAGGTTCATTTGAATGTTTGGAAAGCTTAGAGGGAACGAATTTATCTATTAAGTTGTGCACTATGTCTATATTACAAATAACGGCTCTTTGATCTGATATTCCATCACATACTGTAGTCTTTAATATACGCTCGGGCGTGTTAATGAGGAGGATATCTGATACGTTTGATTCCCTGGTAGGTCCATCAACTATCTGACGTAGCGAATTTTTTTGCATTTAATTTAATAAAGTTTTACCCGAGACCCTATTTCTAGCACCTTTCTTTACAATGTGAGTTCGCCAATTTATGTCCGGTAGATTAAAAACGCCTCCGCTATTGTTATTTTTTCGCGAAAAGTGGGTCATATCCTAATTTAGGTTTCGCAGGACCTGGCGTGATGAGTTTGGCGGGCGATAGAAGGCGCATATATTCATGTTGGGCTTATTCGTCTGCATAATGGTACACCAAACGTTTTCGATGCCGCTTTTCGGAAACGAATGAATATTACTATGAAGGGAGCTTTTCACCGCTATAAATACTCCTCCACCTATTTTATCCTCACGATCTTTTCGGTATATCTTAAAATCTCTCGGGAATACTTCATAGTCGTTAATATCGGCTGACAACCAACTTTCTGTGCCTATAATTATATCTGAGTGATTGCTACGGATGAAATGCTTGAAATCGGTAACTTTATTTTTAATGCTCCTGCAATTTATAACTGCGATTGATACATTATTTACTCTGGGAGAATCCCAAGTAACACATTGTGAATCTCTTTTGACGGCATTACGCACTAATTTAGTTTCTATTCGTACCTCAGATTCACTCATATTCGGAGCATTCCTACTATCCCTTACCCTAAAAATTATCTACAGTGCTCGTATATCCTATGAGCCACCCCGCTCGCAGCGTATAGTGAACTCCAGAACGGTTCAAGACGAGGGGGTACGATAAGAGGGTCGGCCGAAGATCGAAGAAGTCTGCTCCTATGCTCCGATAGAGCTCCCACTCGCATTCCGTCCACTTATTTTTCTTCGAATATGATAGCCATCGTGATTCCGCGGGACAACGCTACAAATAGATATCCGCCCGTCGATACCAAGCGACTCCCGCACGCGCCAAACCTCAGAATTCAGGTCCTTAAATGAATATCCTCGGTGGATCCCAACGTGGGCTACCGCAACTTGGAGCAGCCCCAGACAGCCGCCGCTAACGCACCCGGGGTATACACCAAGATGTAAACCTTAGGTCACCTTCCTCTCCGAAAAGAAGCCGCTTCACGTTTGAGCTACCTATCAGTGCCCCCCTCCCCGACTTCCCTTAGGGACCGCTGGAGGGCAGGCCGCCCGAACGGGCTATGCAGCGCTGAGAACCTATTGGGGGATAGGGTTCGGCGTCACCTTCCCAGCACACGAGCTAGCTCCGCCACTCGAGGAACCGCCACCGAAAGATTTGGCAGCACCCGCTTAGCGACTGTCCAACCAGCCTTAAATTACGAATAACATTCGTATATATACGCTGACTAATATATATTGCTGACAGCAAGCAATGCAATAATTTATCTTTAGTGAAAATAAAATTTTTCGAAAGATTACTCTGCTCAAACGTTGCTAAACATAAACTAAAGGACATTATCGCAGCTAAAAATGCACTGAATTCGATTTCCCATGCATTTCTTTCGGCAACATTGTTCCCGCCCCGGCGTCGAACCAAGGTAATCCTGCTAAAATGACTGTAACGTTCCGCTTAAGTATGATTGACTTTATAAAAACACCGAATTTCAAAAGGAAAATCATTTAGGAAGTACCTTAAAATGAGTCCTTGATTCCATATGCATTTCAAATGGAGATATAGTTAACGCCCCCTAGAATCGAACAAACGACCATTTAGGACATCCTTGAGTAAGCTTTATGTATAAATGATGCACATTAATGCCTGTTTGATATTTTAAACTTCTTTACTATCAGGAGGTGCCCTAAAAAATTTCGGAAATATAGCCCATGCATTTTTAAGGGGAAAATCGAGATTACGGGTCTAGAAGCTTAAGAAGTTTTAAACATTTCTATATCATAAAGATATATATGAATTTTCAAAATTTGAAAATATTTCACCTCCTGGCATCAAACCCATGACCAATAACACCCAAAATAAAGTGTTTTTCAATAGAAGTATATTAGAGCATTAGCTCTATGAATTTCTATTTTCTGGCTGTTAGAGAAGTATTTTTTTATCTCAAAAAACGACCCCATGCATTCTTTAAGGGGAAAGTGATTTTTCGGACCTCCTAGAATCGAACCCATGATGGATAGGGTCATTTTTCGATTTTTTCCTATGTGAGATTTAGCGGGCCATTGCTTAAAAAAATTATTACTCCATGGCCAAAGCTGATTGGCCCTGACCTTAATATCCTACTTATATATACCGTATTTGACGGCATATAAGATGTTTTTTTTCCTAAATTAGGTCTCAAAAAATTTACCCGCGTCTTATATGTGAAGGTATTGGTATCGGTGTGTAAAACTATTTGCTTAAAAAATTCCCTCTAAAATATGACCAAAGGAAGCAAAAGATTACGCCACACCGTTCAGTATTAACTAGGAGTGTTAAATTGCACTAAAGTGTATAGAAACGGAGAAATAGTAAGTCATTACGTTATTGTGATACCGCGCTGTTGCACAGATTATTAATACTTTTTTTCCATGTGTTTGGCCTACTAAATGAGGGTGCGTCTTATATGCCAGTGCATCTTATATGCCATCAAATTCGGTATATAAATATATATATATATAAAAGTAGGATAAGTGAAGTTTGCTTGCTTCCAGCAAGCATTAGGTTTTTATATTAATTATGCTTCTTATTTGATTCATGCAAAAGATTTCAATGCTCACTAACTCCTTTACTTGTATTCCATGTAATTTTAACAGTAAGTAATAAAGAAAGTTTGATTTACTATGCATTTTTTATGGCAGCATTTTACCTACTGGGGATCGAACTAAGGAGAATCTGCACCAGAGCAACCTATCATTCAGTTCATTTTCATGTTTTAAATGCCTCCCAAGTTTCAAGATTAAATTTCGAGTAGAAGTGCCTCAAAAAGTGTTGTAAATTTCCCATGTATGGGGAATATTGTAAGGTCCCCTTATAATATTCCCCATCATGACCTCATGTGTAATGATCTTTTATCCAAGCAAAGCTTATTATGATTAGCAAAGAAACAGCTATCCATCTGTGAAATAACAAAAATAACATAAATCAGTGACCCTGTGGCCCCAATAGTTTAGACCTGTATCCTATATATCCCCCTGAAGCAGCTATGTATAATAGATATCAGAGGGGAATCACTTAGAAGGGGACACAATAGATATTTATGAATAAATAAATACTTCTGATAAAATTTAAATCTGTGATACTTTTTGAACAGAGCTCGTTCATATATTAATATAGGATTGTATAATATTATATAATTGTATTAAAGTGAAATTCATCACTCAAAAGTCTATAATACTTCAAGTTCGAAGGTACTTTCAGATGACAGTAAACATTATTGCTTTGCTCAAGATTTAAATAAGATGAATAAGATAAATTCATAATAAGATATTGTATAATTTAATGTAAAATATGATATTGCCACCAAAATTTTTCTGAAACTTTTACTTATTATTATTAATTTAGCCTTGATAGCTAATAGCATTGCATTAAATAAAAAGGAAGTACTATGGAATCCCAAAAGCAAGCTATGATAAAGTTCAATAATTTCCATATTAATCGACATATTACCATCATTGGTTACATTAAGATTTTAATAATACGAAAGTAAAATATATGTCTTGTGCTCTAAGAGGTTAAGTTGATTATATAACTTGATAAGTATACATGGAAGTACTAAGCAATTAAAAATAATACATCTGTTGCAATTTACCAAGTGTTAATCTAAGATCTGAATCTCACTTCCTTAAATCAGCCTTTCTTAAGGGAATGACAAATTCATTAAACACTAATAAAACCAGACATAATATACAGAGCTAAAGAATCCTACAAGTAAGATGTTGAGATAACTGATATGGGAGATTAAATGATAAAATCATGGAGAATTTAGATCAACATTTATGAAGAATTATGTTGGGTACTATATGGGAAGAAGAGGAGTTTCTAAACCTCAAAATAGTTTGTGGGTTTGTTGACAGCTGAAAATGAACAAGAAAATTTACCCTCCACCAACAGATGAAGAAAACTTGGGTGGGCCACTTCCACCAAATTTAAGTTCTGGTGCATGAGAGTCATGTGATGGAGGTGGAGGGGGTGAAGCAAGTGCAGTTGCAGAAGCTACAGCTGAGGATGCAGCAGCTGCTGCAGCAGCATTGCCAACAAGTGCTCCAAGGCGCTGCCCACAGAGGAACTGGAAGTCCATATCCGACCTATAATACAAAAAAACTATTTCTTAATCTTTAATTGTGAATGAGATCATTTAAGTTAGAATATAAGATAAGAATATAAGAAAAAATTAGCTACTCCAATTAGGCTAAGCTACAAATATTTTCATTATGATATTTTAACATAATTTCTTGAATAATAAACTATAATAACAAGTAATCCATGTAATAGGTAGTATCCAAAATACTATATTACTTCTTCCACAATGAACAAATGTCAGTCTATTAAACTTAATGAAATATATTATTTGGTGTAAATTTTACAGATTATGTTAAACATCAAGTAATAAAAATTATTCATATGTTTACAAAATTAACATTATAACATTCAATTTTTTGAACTTCCGATATAAAAATTTTTGATATGCAATTTCATCACAATTCATCCTGAGCACAATGAATCACTGGAATGATAGTTATTTTTTGCATACTATTTGTAAAATAATTAGGGTATTAATAAAAAAATAAAATAGTATATTCCCTATCTTTTATACTGGGATTCTGTGATGAGAATATTGTTTAGTGAATTAGGAAGACAATCACTTTATGACAAAAGCAGAAAAAGTTGAACCTAACTTGTCACATAAGAACTTCAGGCATAAGTCAACAATGATGTTTGAAAAGATTGCTGTTCCACTCAGGCTACTCATTTCATTCACTCAACATGGGTTTTAAAGGAGGACTGACAATACACCATTGATGAGATTATCTTGGCAAAACTTGATTTTTGTAATTTTTGTGTGGAAGGATTTCATGAGAGATGACGCTATTAAACAATGTCTGCCATAGAATGGGAAGGGATGCTTTTCTAAAGTTCAAGTCCATATAGTTCATAGATATGAAGTTTTGATGTCATACTATAACTCAGAGAATAAAAGGCAATCTATGTAATGGTAATCTCAGGTGCTAAAAGTGCTGTCAGGACTGGGTATAGGTTACCGTTTCAACAATACACAGTTACTGTGTTTTAGTGGCTAATGTGGTCATTTACTTACCAATCTTTCAGAAGGTTATCTATTGAACGAATCCTAATTACAATTTTTCTGGTATAATGAGGAATCTACAGACTGAAACTAAAAATATTTCTCAGATGAGTATGGTTAACTTGACAAGTTGAGAATCTTATTGTGAAAACTAGATCTTTGTGCCAAAGAAAATTGTTCATTTCATTTTAAGCTAAATTAATTGATTTTGAGCAGTGAGTTTAAATATATTTAGCAACAATCAGATTTTGCTATTAATGAACTCCACGTAAACACAACACCAATTAAGTAATTAAAATAATATACAGACACAAGTTGTTATAGAATACACAACATCATTTAGATTATGGGGCTGAAAATTTCAAATTATCAATATACTTTATTAATTGTTTCACCTTCCTGGAGGTGAATCGATGACTGCCCATAATCATTATACCATAACCACTGCCACAATTGCCTTAACTTTTTATTGTTCTTATTGTTTGCCCATGTTCAGAGATATCCTATGCATTCCTTAACATTTAAGCAAGACTAAGTTTTCAAAATAGCTGCCATTTACAAAAATTGAGAGTATAAATGTATAAAAATTAAGAGGATGAAATTACAATAAATAGTCTTATAGGGAAATTAAACAATCCTCTTTTATTTACTCACACTTAATTGAAAAATCAATGGATTATAATATCAAGCAAGAAAATTATGTCTAGAGCACCTTCAAAAATGCTGCCCTCTGCATCTAAGTACAGAGATAATGTGACATATAAAGACATTTTTTGATATGCTTTAAGCAAAAAATGTCAGTTCACCAACTAATTTTCATGTTTTTCTGTTTAACATGACAAGTTCAAAACTTTTTCTAACACAGGGGCAAAATAACCACTAAAGTACCATCTTATCCATTATTTTAAGAAACGAATAATCCTTGATAATCTTGAACATAGCAATCGCTCTTCCTCACTTTGACTTGAAGATGGGAGAGACAGTTATACTATTGGTATATGAACAAAACTCAATGTGGTGCATCCCAAGAAATGTACTATTCCT
The DNA here is from genome assembly GCA_020796165.1 of Pantala flavescens. Taxonomy (NCBI): domain Eukaryota; kingdom Metazoa; phylum Arthropoda; class Insecta; order Odonata; family Libellulidae; genus Pantala; species Pantala flavescens. The sequence goes on along the minus strand of CM036879.1, from coordinate 49,666,422 downwards.
GGTATGGTAAGATGAATGAAACCTAAGAATTAATTAAGTACTTTGAATAGATTGGTATGAAACCAAAGGACATTCATAATGATTTTCCAAATAATTTAATCTTTCTCATTCAACAGTCGACTAGAGGACAGAAAAATGTGAAATGGGAAAGCTAGATAAGATCTCTGCAGTGATCAGTCACCAATAACCTAGAAAGCATAAGTGCACAAAATGGTCTAAGGATCTCTAATTAAAAGAAATTCCAAGTCTTTCATGTGTTATCACTTTAAAATTATACTATGGATGGTAAAGACACTAGGAAATACTATTGCAAAAATGACTGATGGAAACCGTTTAAGGAGAAGCAAAATATAAATTTTCAAAGTGACAACAGATAAAACTTCTGCCCAACAATACTTCTGAATCAAAGTGTCATCATTCTCCTTCGAGCTTCCGAGGTGAACAGACGTCTCCTGACCGTCATTAGCGTACCCTTGAGTGATTGACCATCGGACAAGGACATTCCCCTAGCCGAACAGTTCGTCTCTCGAGGAATAGTGCTGAGTAGAACCTGGGCTTTGCTCATTTTCTTATTTCTCTATTTGTTTTTATTCATCTTTCTCTACCCCTGTACCATTTGGATATATTTTGTTCCTTTGTGATTCTCCTTCTAAACTCTTTCTGTGCGTAGAATATTAGCGAAGTTTTCTATCTTACACAAGGTTAATCTATCGATTTCATTTCTGTGCCTATTTACCACTCAATTCCCTACTTGCTTATTATATTTAATTCTTAATCGCCTAATCATTTAAGACCTCTTTATATATTTTATTCCTTATTTCTATAACCTCCAAATATATTTTCTCCTACCGAAATTTAAAACTTTACTTCCGAGCGTGCAAATAACCACTTCCTTAAAACCTTAACGAAAGGAAGTTTCGCGTCGCAGGTAAAAAACAGCGGGTGGTAACTTGTACACTCTAAAGCGCGTCCCCGTAGAGACAGTAGAAAGAGGATGGCAGCTCATAGGTCCGCCTTGGGAGTCCTCAAATGTGAGTCAGAGGTCGACCTTCTTAAGGCTCGAATCTGCGATCTGGAGAGGGCGAACAGGGAACTCCGCTCATGGATCTTGGGGAGAGGAGTCGTCCCAATGGGCGGTGGGTATGGTATGTCCTACTCCGCGGCAGTTCGCGCCCCGTCGACAATTCGGGCAACTCCGAGGGTCAACGCGGGTTGGACTATCCGGGAGAAGGTTCAGCCATCTCCCGCTCATTTGGCGTCGGTCCAATCCCTGGAGCCTGAGTGGAGGGTAGCCACAAGGAGTGGAGGAGCAACGCGGGCCGGTAAGGGCACTGGGGAGGTGACGCCGAAACCTATCCCTACCTGAAACAGGTTCTCTGCTCTGCAAAGTGTAGAAGATGGCGTGCCCGTGCCTTCACCCTCCAAAGTGGCTGCGCCCGTGAAAAGCCGGGGAGGGAAGGGAATTATACTAATAGGAAGCTCTAATGTCAAGCGTGTTTCGGCTCCTTCGCGAAGAAGAGCAAAACTGGAAGGAGGTGACCTGGGAGTCACATCTTGGTGTGTTCCCTCTGGGCAAGTGGCCCAAGTCACGGGTGCGGTCGCGGGCACGAAATGCTCTAGCCTGCGAGTGGTGGCCCATGTCGGCGTCAACAATGCCTGTTCCCGTTCGGTTGAGGATATTCTAAGTTCTTTTGAGGACTTGAATTCCGAGGTCGCACGAGTTCGGGAGTCACTTGGCATCGATATGAAGCTGTCCATCTGCAGCATTGTGCCGCGAATCGACTGTGGCTATCGAGTTTGGCGTAATAAAGCTCGCATAAACTCGTTGCTGTGGGAGTTTTGCAGCGACATAGGGGCAGACTTCGTCGACCTACGGCCGACGCTAGGGTCGTGCCAAGTTCCTCTGAATCGCTCAGGGGTTCATTACACTGCTTCGACGTCGAAACGGGTGGCTCGTAGATTGTTTCAGCACTGTAGGTATTTTTGACGTTAAAGAGTAGGTCAGTTAGTGGGTTTCCGGGAAAGAAAATTTCGAATAATACGGCTAAGCAAAGAAAGGCGAAAGCACAGAAATGCGAATCCATAGATAGGCATATTACACCGACAGACCCACTAATACCTTCCGCTACATACATTAATAACATATCGATAGCGTTAATTAACTGTAGGAGTGTCAGGAACAAGGTACCCGACCTAGAACACCTCATCCGTAGTCATAATACCGATATTTTGATAGGGACAGAAAGCTGATTAAATGAGGATATATATATATATGCGATAACGAAATATTCCCAAGATAATATACCATTTACCGTCGAGATCGAAAGGAAAAGCCCGAGGTCGGAGTGTTTATAGCAGTTAGGTCGTCCCTCCAAAGTAGAGCACATACACCGAATAATAGCGACATCGAAAGTGTATGGTGCAACATCAGTCAAAAAACAAACCGAATATAAATACATGCGCATTTTATCGACCGCCAAATTCTCCTCGGCAAGTTTCGCGAAATCTTAACGACGAAGTAGTCTTTCACTCCCGCAAGAATAATCGTAGCATAACAATCATAGGCGGTGATTTCAATCTTCCAGATATCGACTGGAAAAATTACGGAGTAAAGAAAAGAGCTCGGGATGCCGATTCGTGTAAAACTTTACTAAATATGATGTAAAAGAATTCTCTCAGTCAAACGGTAAAATCACCAACCAGAGAAGAAAGTATTCTCGATCTTTTTATGATCAACTTTCCAGAGCGTGTGAAAAACGTTTACATCGACGAAGGACTTGGTGACCATAAAGGCGTATTCGTAAATATAGACATAGAATTAATTAAACATAAGAAGCCCAAACGGAAAATTTACCTTTTCTCAAAAGCAAATTTGAAGCCTTCGATGAGGCTCTTTTAAGTAATTTTCATTCATTTAAATCGCGGGTAACTAATATGTCTCCCGACGTAACTTGGAACGCCTTCGTGGAAACAATGCGTAATTTTATAGATTCATATATACCGTCGAAACTTTCAAAAAATGACTGCGAACCAAGGTGGTACGACAAAGAGGTTAGAAAAGCTCTGCGGAAAAAGATAACTCTCCATAGAAAAGCAAGGGCCCACATAGGAATAGAGCAGTCGGAACAGAACGCAGTTGTATCGTCATTGTTAGATGAATATAAACAGGCGAAATCCGAAACAAAACGTGCCATGCGTAATGCCCTCCGTAACTTTAAGCAAAAATTTCTCGGAGATAGTTTAACACTAGAACAGCGGAGGGTGTCCTCAGGACACCTCGCCCATGAAAAAAACGCACCATTTTTGTAATTTGTATCATAGAAAAAAATCGTTTCGTGACTTTTAATTATTTAATATTCTGCGTATTTCTACCAAGTTTTATAATTATTGGAACATTTTCATAGGAGATCCTACCACATACCCCCTAGAACAGCGGAGGTGTCCTCAGGACACCTACGTAATATTTACTATTATTTCTTATGATAAAACCTTGATTGTTTTATATTAGAAGCTCTTACGAATGCACTTTGAGATAATATTGCTTTTTGCTATTATTTTGTCCCCGTTCTCTAAAATGAATTAATTATATTGTTATGTATAAAAATTTGAGGTAGCAATTCTAATGATGATTTGAGTTGGAAACATTTTGCCTTATATTTTCTAATATTTCCATTTATAAGATACGTTTCCCATTTCTATTTTCGCAATTGACTAATTTGTCTTATATCTTTTTGTGACACTCACTCATTGAATATTGCCACGCTTGCTACAATCCCGTTACAAAAGTGACGGTGAATTTCTTTCTCTGAATAGCTTTCTCCCAGAAAGTGTAGATGTCTATTCACACAATTAATTCTTGATAAACCTGATAAATATGTACTTAAGTTTCGGTTAGTAGTGGATTTTAATTCCAAATATGCATAGAATAGATTTCCATAAGTTATCGAGTTGGAGGATAGGCCATCTTCCTGAACCATGTGGTCATGACCTTGATGGGACCTTTCCTATATAAAAGGAATTAACCTAATGACCGATAATTATTTTAAATTAAAGAAACTATATAAAAGGCTGAAGAAAGCAGGTATTTTTTATCTGGAACATAGAACAAATTGTGATGAGAGTCGCTGGAGTTGAAAACCAGCAAAAATCTGCAGTGAATTCCGATGTTGTCGAAAAATGAAGAATAATCCTTGTTTATAAAATTAAACCGAATAAACATGTTCTTCTCGCGATTTAGATGCTTTATAATCTCGTATTCGACAGTATTAGAAAAAGAAAATCAGACGCGTTGACGTACCATAATTATACAAAAAGCGGCGTAGTGGACCAAATGGCGCGTAGGCACACGGTGAGACAGACTCACGACGTTGCCTAATACATTCTTTTTACATAAAAATTTATCTAGCAGAAGTCAATGTATAGGTTATTTGCAAGCAGAAAAGAGGTCGCCAAATAACCAGATATAGATTCTTGCAACGAATCGCAGATAAACAAAGTAAAACCTAAGCTGTCTAAAGAGATCTCAAAAAGGACCTAAGTAAACACTAGATGCACGAGACATCATCCAATGAAGCCACCGATATCAGTTCAAAAGAAAATACAAGTGAAATATAGCATCAGATAAGTGTAAGAAGTGCAAGGAATAGGTTAATAGAAACTGTAACATCAAGAAGATTTATGTATTAGCTTCGTGGAAGGATTCTGTGGAGTAATTATTTCGTGACAGCATCATTGTGCTAAAAAAGAAAAATTAATATAATTGCGTATGCAAATAACATTTAAGGTCCAGTTTGTGTCTTAAACCTTATTTCTAGTCTTTTTGTTGTGAAATAAAATCAAAGGAAGGTACGTGAAGCGGTAAAGTTTTCTTACGCGAGTTTATTTTTTCTTGTACCCCATGTAAATTGTTGATAAAATCGGGTAATTTTCAAAAGTTATTCAAGCAAATAATTATTTTATCTCGAAAAGGCTTTATATTAATTTATTCATATAATTTATTTCTGGCTTTACTCTTCTGTATATTTTTATATCGGAATATGAGTCTCATGAAATTGATTGAACTCAACAACAATTTCTATATTAAATATGTAGCAACTATTTACCTCATGATCTGCCGATAAATAAGTACCCATACTTAGTTATTAATTTTTAAGCTTATAAGGAAAGACTAGAAATTTAAATACGACTGCCTCATTCAATTTAAAAGAAGCGCAAGTGTAGGTGTCCTGAGGACACCTTCCGCTGTTCTAGGGGGGTGTCCGTTTCCCGCTGTTCTAGTGTTAACAGAAGATCCTAAAGCGTTCTGGTCATACGTTAGAGAAACGCAAGGAAAACCTAAAACCGTAACTTCGTTAAAGGACACCGACGGAAATGTAGCTAGCGATCCGCAGACGAAAGCGAATGTCTTGAACAAGTTTTACCAAACCGTTTTTCGATCTGATAACAGTGTTGATACCCTACCGGAAATAAAAACAATAACGGAGATGTCTGATATTAGTTTTTCTGTAGACGGAATCATTAAACTCTTGCGCAAAATAAACCCGAATAAATCCCCAGGTCCCGAAGGTATCCCGGCCAGAGTGTTAAAAGAATTCGCAAGAAGTGTAGCCCCTTACCTTCCAATCGTTGCAAATCAATTAACGAAGCCAGCGTACCGATAGATTGGAAGATAGCAAATGTTCCGCCCATTTATAAAAAGGGACTTAAAGAGGACCCAAGTAATTATAGGCCAATCTCGTTAACTTCACTGACGGGAAAAGTAATGGAACACATCGTTGTCAGCTCACTTATGGAATTCCTAGGTATAGTTAAAGATTTCGATAAGAACCAACATGGCTTCAGAAAATTTAGATCATGCGAAACTCAGCTAGCGTTATTCGTTCACGATATCCTGAAATCAGCCGAGAATTTGAAGCAAGTAGATGCTATCTTCCTCGATTTTAAGAACGCTTTCGACACAGTCCCGCACCACAAATTAATTTACCAGTTGAAACTAATCGGTAAAAATAAAGAAATAATTGACTGGATAAGGGATTTTCTCCGCGATAGGGAACAACAAGTTTTACTTGATGGCGTGACTTCAAGCAAAGTCAAAGTTACCTCGGGCGTTCCACAGGGCAGCGTAATTGGACCGCTTCTATTCTTAATACGAGTAAAGGTGTGCTTGCTGACAGCAAGCTATGTGATAATATATCATTTAATAAAATGTAAGATTTTTCGAAATATTATTCTGAAAGGCAATGCTAAACATAACGTAAATGGACATTTTCGCAGCGAGCTTTGCATTGATTTCGATTTCCCATGCATTTCTTACAATATTCCCGCCCCGACGTCGAACCAAGGCCACCCTACGAAAATTACTATTTTTATCCGCTAGAATATGATTGACTTTATAAACATTCCAAATTTAAATAGGAAATTCGTTCAGGAAGTACCTCAAAATGAGTCCAATATTCCCTATGCATTTCAAATGGAGATAGAGTTAACGCCCTCTAGCATCGAACCAACGACCTTTTACGACTATCTTAGGAAAGCTTTTAAATATGAATGGTCCCTTTAATGGCTGTGTGAAATTTTGAACCTCTGCGCGGTTGGGAAGTGTTGTAAAAAGCATTCGGAAATATGGCCAATGTATTTTAAACGGGAAAAATCGAGATTACGGGTCGCTCTGGAATCGAACCCGTGATACATAGGCAAATGCTGTTTTTTTCTAATTACACTTTGTATGTATCTATATTTGTAGAAGGTTTGAATGATCTTTGTACGATATTAAGAGAGCTACGATTTTTCAAAATCAGAAAATATTTCACCTCCTGGCATCGAACCCAGGACTGATTGTCCGTTAAATACTGCATTTTTACGTAGACATATATATTAGCAATAGCTACACGACATCTTATTCTTTTAACTTAATGGGAAGTATTTTTAAAATTATTTGAAAAACGGCCCCATGCATTCTTAATGGGGAAAATCGAGATTACAAGACGTTCTGGAATCGAACTCGTGACACATAGGCAACTGTTGATTTTTTGCGAAGTACATTTTATACGTATCTTTTTGTGTTGAAAGTTTAAATGATCTAAATATCATATTAAGAGAGCTACGATTTTTTGAAATTTGAAACTTTTTCACCTCCTGGAATCGAACCCATGATCAGTTACACGTAAGCGATAGCATTTTTTCGTAGATATATATGGTAGCAATAGCTACATGAAATCTTATCCTTCTAGGTTAATGGGGAGTATTTTTAAAATCATTTGAAAAACTGCCCAATGCATTCTAAATGGGGAAAGTCGATTTTTGGGGCCTCCTAGAATCGAACCCATGATAGGTAGGGTGGATTTCCCAATTTTTCCTGAGTGAGATTTAGTTGGCCATTACGGAAAAAAATCGGCGGCTCCGTGGCCAAAGCGGTTTGGGCGGGAGGTGAAATGTTATCAAATCTTGAAAAATCGTAGCTCTATTAATATGACATATAGAACATTCAAACTTCTTACACGTATAGATACGTAGATATTGTATTTTGGAAAATATTAACAGTTTCTTATGTTTTACGGGTTCGATTCCAGAGCGTACCGTAATCTCGATTTTCCCCGTTAAGAATGCATGGGGCCGTTTTTCAAATTATTTTAAAAATACTTCCCATTAAGCTAAAATAAAAAGATTTCATGTAGCTATTGCTTATATATATGTTTACGAAAAAATGTAATATTTTCCGCACAACTGGTTATGGGTTCGATGCCAGGAGGTAAAATGTTATCAAATCTTGAAAAATCGAAGCTCTATTAATATGACATATAGAACATTCAAACTTCTTACACGTATAGATACGTAGATATTGTATTTTGGAAAATATTAACAGTTTCTTATGTTTTACGGGTTCGATTCGAGAGCGTCCCGTAATCTCGATTTTCCCCATTAAGAATGCATGGGGCCGTTTTTCAAATAATTTAAAAAATACTTCCCATTGAGCCAGAACGATGAGATTTCAGTAAGCTATTGCTTAAATTAGTATCTACGAAAAAATGCTATTTTTTACGTACAACTGGCCATGGGTTCGAGGCCAGGAGGTGAAATATGTTCAGATATCGAAAAATCGTAGCTCTCTTAATATAATACATAGATCATTCAAACATTCAACACATATAGATACTTACAAAATGTAATTGCAAAAAAAAACAGTATTTGCCTACGTGTCACAGGTTCGATTCCAGAGCGTCCCGTAATCTCGATTTTCCCCGTTAGGAATGCATGGGGCCGTTTTTCAAATAATTTTTAAAATACTTCCCATTAAGCTAGAACAATGAGATTTCATGCAGCTATCTCTAATATATATGTCTACGGAAAAATGCAGTATTTTACATACAATCGGTCATGGGTTCGATGCCAGAAGGTGAAATATTCTCAAATTTTGAAAAACCGTAGCTCTCTTCATATGTTACATAGATCATTAAAACTTTCAAAACAATTAGATACAAACAGATTGTACTCTGAAAAAAATCAGCATTTGCGTACGTGCTATGGGTTCGATTCCAGAGCGACCCGTAATCTCGATTTTTGTCACAAGGAATGCATTGGCCATATTTCCGAAAGTTTTTATGACACTTCCCATCCGCTCTGAGCTTCAAAATTTCACAGAGACATAAATAGGACCATTCTCACATAAAACCGACCGTAATAGTATCGTAAATGGTCGTTGGTTCGATTCTAGGGGGCGCTAACTATTAATTCATAAGAAATGCATAGGGAATTCAGGACTTATTTTCAGGTACTTTTTTTAATGTATTTCCATTTGAAATTTGGAGTGTTTTTAGAGATAACCATATTAAGGCGAAAGATGACAGCGTTTTTCGCAGAAAATCCTTGGTTCGACGCCTGGCGGTAACAATGCTGCCTTAAGAAAAGCATGGGAAGAACATGTCAAAGAATACATGCTCTATGATAATTTCGTAGAATATATTAATGAAGACGAAAGTTGGCTTTCCATTAAATCTTTTTTTTTCATTATAAGATATTACATTGCTTGCTGTAAGCAAGCACACCTTTACTCGTATATATATATATACGAGTAAAGGTGCGCTTGCTTACAGCAAGCAATCGGAAATTATATATTTTAATAATACATACGCTTTTTACTATACTGACTAACGAACATTTACGCAGCGTAGCGTGACTTCGATTTCGTATGCTTTTCTCTTGACAGCATTATTAACGCACCGGCTTCGAACCAAGGCCATCCTACAAAAATCACTGTAATCTCTCGCTTATGTATGACAATCTTTATAAACATGCCAAATTTCAAATTGAAATACATTAAGGAATTACCTCAAAATGACTCCTAAATTCCCTATGCATTTCATATGCAGATATAGTTATCGCCCCCTAGCATCGAACCAACGACCATTTACGACAATATTAGGAATGCTCATATATGAGAATGGTCCCTTTTATGGCTGTGTGAAATTCTGAACCTCTGCGCGGTCGGGAAGTGTCAAAAAAAGCTTTCGGAAATATGGTCAATGTAATTTAAACGGGAAAAATCGAGAATACGGGGCCCTCTGGAATCGAACCCATGGCTTATAGGCCGGTGTTGATTTTTCTCTAAGTACAATATATAAGTATCTATAATTAATGAAAGTTTGAATTACCTATGTACGATATTAAGGAAGCTACGATTTTTCAAAATTTGAAACTTTTTCACCTCCTGGCATCGAACCCATGACCGGTTGGACGTAAGCAATAGCATTTTTCCGTAGATATATATATTTGCAATAGTTACATGAAATCTTATCATTCTAGGTTAATTAGAAGTATTTTTAAAATTATTTGAAAAACGGCCCCATGCATTCTTAACGGGGAAGATCGAGATTACGGGACACTCTGGAATCGAACACGTGACACATAGGCAACTGTTGATTTTTTTCAAGGTACATTGCATACGTATCTATAGGTGTAAAAAGTTTGAATGATCTACTTATGATATTAACGGAGCTACGATTTTTCAAAATTTGAAACTTTTTCACCTCCTGGCATCGAACCCATGACCGGATGGACGTAAGCAATAGCATTTTTCCGTAGATATATATAGTTGCAAAAGCTACATGAAATCTTATCATTCTAGGTTAATGGGAAGTATTTTTAAAATCATTTGAAAAACGGCCCAATGCATTCTAAATGGGGAAAGTCGATTTTTGGGGCCTCCTAGAATCGAACCCATGATAGGTAGGGTCGGTTTCCCAATTTTTCCTAAGTGAGATTTAGTTGGCCATTACGGAAAAAAATCGGCGGCTCCGTGGCCAAAGCGGTTTGGGCCTGACATTAATATCCTATATATATATATGTTATATATATCCCCCCGAAGCGTCTATATGTATAGATATATTCATACGAGTAAAGGTGTGCTTGCTGATAGCAAGCAATGTGATAATATATCTTTTAATAAAATGTACGATTTTCCGAAATATATTCTGAAAGGCCATTCTAAACATAACGTAAATGACATTTTCGCAGCGAGCATTGCATTGATTTCGATTTCCCATGCGTATCTTACTGCAGCATTATTACCGCCCTGGCGTCGAACCAAGGCCATCCTACGAAAGTTACTGTTATCTTCCGCTTGAATATGATTGACTTTATAAACACTCCAAATTTCAAAAGGAAATTCACTCAAGAAGTACCTCAAAATGTGTCCTAAATTCCCTATGCATTTCAAATGGAGATATAGTTAACGCCTTCTAGCACCGAACCAACGACCTTTTACGACTATCTTAGGATAGCTTTCAAATGAGAATGGTCCCCTTAATGCCTGTGTGAAATTTTCAACCTCTGCGTGGATGGGAGGTGTCAAAAAAAAACTTTCGGAAATATGGCCAATGTATTTTAAACGGGAAAAATCGAGATTACGGGACGCTCTGGAATCGAACCCGTGATACATAGGCATTTGCTGATTTTTTTTGAAGTACAAAACATACTTATCTATTTGTGTTGAAAATTAGAATGATCGAGGTATCAGATGAAAAGAGCTACGATTTTTCAAAATTTGAAAGTTTTTCACCACCTGGCATCGAACCCATGACCGGCTGTACGTAATCAATGGCATTTTTCCGTAGATATATATAATAGCAATAGCCACATGAAATTTTAACTCTCTAGCGTAATGGGAAGCATTTTTAAAATTATTTGAAAAACGGCCCCATGCATTCTTAATGGGGAAAATCGAGATTACGGGACGCTCTGGAATCGAACCCGTGACACATAGGCAACTGTTGATTTTTTTCAAAGTACATTTTATATGTATCTATTTGTTTAAAAAGTGTGAATGATCTTAGTGTCATATTAAGGAAGCTAGGATTTTTTAAAATTCGAAAATATTTCACCTCCTGGCATCGAACCCATGATCAGTTACACGTAAGCGATAGCATTTTTTCGTAGATATATATGGTAGCAATAGCTACATGAAATCTTATCCTTCTAGGTTAATGGGGAGTATTTTTAAAATCATTTGAAAAACTGCCCAATGCATTCTAAATGGGGAAAGTCGATTTTTGGGGCCTCCTAGAATCGAACCCATGATAGGTAGGGTGGATTTCCCAATTTTTCCTGAGTGAGATTTAGTTGGCCATTACGGAAAAAAATCGGCGGCTCCGTGGCCAAAGCGGTTTGGGCCTGACATTAATATCCTATATATATATATATATGTTATATATATCCCCCCGAAGCGTCTATATGTATAGATATATAGGATATTAATGTCAGGCCCAAACCGCTCGGGCCACGGAAGCGCCGATTTTTTTACGTGATGGCCCACTAAATCTCACTTACGAAAAATTCGAAAACCGACCCTACCTATCATGGGTTCGATTCTAGGAGGTCCCAAAAATCGACTTTCCCCCGTAAGAATGCATGGGACCGTTTTTCAAATAATTTTTTAAAATACTTCCCATTACGCTAGAAAAATGAGATTTCATACAGCTATTGTTTTTATTAGTATCTATGGAAAAATGCTATTCTTTACGTATAACCGGTCATGGGTTCGATGCCAGGAGGTGAAAAAATTTCAAATTTCGAAAAATCCTAGCTCTCCTAATATGATACATATCTCATTCAAATTTTTTACACTTATAGGTATGTATATTTTGTACCTCGAAAAAAATCCACACTTGCCTACATGTCACGGGTTCGATTCCAGAGCGTCCCGTAATCTCGATTTTCCCCATTAAGAATGCATTTGGCCGTTTTTCAAATGATTTTAAAAATACTTTCCATTAACCTAGAAGGATAAGATTCCATGTAGCTATTGCTACTATATATATCTTAAGAAAAATGCTATTTTTTACGTCCAATCGGTCATGGGTTCGATGCCAGGGGGTGAAATATTTTCAAATTTTAAAAAATCATAGCTCCCTTTATATCGTACATAGATTATTCAAACTTTCAACACCAAAAGATACGTATATATAGTACTTTGAAAAAATCAACACTTGCCTAGGTGTCACGGGTTCGATTCCTGAGCGTCCCGTAATCTCGATTTTTGTCAAAAGGAATGCATTTGCGAAAGCTTTTTATGACATTTCCCGACCGCGCAGAGGTTCAAAATTTCACACAGCCATAGAAGGGACCATTCTAACATTAAAACAACCGTAATTATGACCTTAAAGATCGTTGGTTCGATGCTAGGGGGCGTTAACTATATCTCCATTTGAAATACATAGGGAATTTAGGACACATTTTTAGGTACTTCCTGAATGAATTTCCTTTTGATATTCTGAATATTTATAAAGTCAATCATACTCAAGCCAATAATGAGAGTATAATTCGTTAGAATGCCTTGGTTAAGGCGCCAGGGCGGTAATAATGCTGCAGTAAGATATGCATGGGAAATCGAAATCAATGCAATGCTCGCTGCGAAAATGTCAATTACGTTATGTTTAGAATGGCCTTTCAGAATATATTTTAGAAAATCTTACATTTTATTAAAATATACATTATTACATTGTTTGCTGTAAGCAAGCGCACCTTTACTCGTATGTTATATAGATAATATATATAATCCCCCCGAAGCGTCTATATATAATAGATATATAGGATATTAATGTCAGGCCCAAACCGCTGGGCCGACAGAGTCGCCGATTTTTATACTATATATATCTACGGAAAAATGCTATTGATTACGTACAAGCAGTCATGGGTTTGATGCCAGGAAGTGAAAATGTTTCAAATTTTGAAAAATCGTAGCTCTATTTATATGATGCGTAGATCATTCAAACTTTTAACACAAATAGATACGTATATTTTGTACTTCGAAAAAAATCAGCACTTGCCTATGTATCACGGGTTCGATTCCAGATTGACCCGTAATCTCGATTTCTGTCATAAGGAATGCATTGGCCATATTTGCGAAAGCTTTTTAAGTCACTTCCCAACCGCACAGAGGTTCAAAATTTCACACAGTCATATAAGGGACCATTCCCACATTAATGAAACCTTAATAGTATCGTAAATGGTCGTTGGTTCGATGCTAGGTGGCGTTAACTATATCTCCATTTAAAATGCATAGGAATTTTAGGACTCATTTTAAGGTACTTCCTGAACGAATTTCCTTTTGAAATTCAGGGTGCTTATAAAGTCAACCATACACAAGCAAAAAATTACAGTGATTTAAGCAGGATGACCTTGGTTTGACTCCGGGGCGGGAATTATGCTGCCGGAAGAAATACATCGGAAATCGAATTCAGTGCATTTTCAGCTGCGTTAATGTCCTTTACTTTATGTTCATCAACGTTTGAGTAGATAAATCGTTCGAAAAATTTTATTTTTCACTAAAGATAAATTACTGCATTGCTTGCTGTCAGCAAGCACACCTTTACTCGTATATAATAGCTATAACATATATATATATATATATAGGTTATTAATGTCAGGCCCAAACCGCTGGGGCCACGGAGCCGCCGATATTCTTCCGTAATGTCCAACTAAATCTCACCTAGGAAAAATTGGGAAACCGACCCTACCTATCATGGGTTCGATTCTAGGAGGCCCCAAAAATCGATTTTCCCCATTAAGAATGCATTGGGCCGTTTTTCAAATGATTTTAAAAATACTTCCCATGAATCTAGAAGGATAAGATTTCATGTAGCTATTGCTTATATATATGTTTACGGAAACATTTAGTATTTTACGTAAAATCGGTCCTGGGTTCGATGCCAGGAGGTGAAGTATTTTCGAATTTTAAAAAATCGTAGCGCCCTTAATGTCGTACGTGGAAAATTCAAACTTCCAACACAAATAGATAAGTTTATATTGTACTTTGAAAAAAATCAGCACTAGCCAATGCGTCACGGATTCGATTCCAGAGCGTCCCATAAACTCAATTTTTCCCCTTTAAAATACATTGACCATATTTCCGAATGCTTTTTATAACACTTCCCAACCGCGCAGAGGTTCAAAATTTCACACAGCCATAAAAGGGACCATTCTCACTCAAAAGCGACCGTAATAATGTCGTAAATGGTCGTAGATTCGATTCTAGCGGGCATTAACAATAAATCGTAAGAAATGCATAGGGAATTAGGGACTCATTTTAAGCTACTTCTTGAATGAATTCCCTTTTGAAATCTGTGGTGTTTATAAAGTCAAACATACTCAAGCGAAAGATTACAGTAATTTTAGCAGGATGACCTTGGTTCGACGCCGGGGCGGGATTTTAGCTGCCGAAAGAAATGCATCGGAAATCGTATTCAGTGCATTTTCAGCTGCGTTAATGCCCTTTACTTAATGTTTAGCAACGTTTGAGCAGAGTAATTTTTCGAAAAATTTTATTATTCACCAAAGATAAATTATTGCATTGCTTGCTGTAAGCAAGCGCACCTTTACTTGTAATAGATATATAAACGACTTGAGCTTCGATATCGAAAGTAAAGTGCGAATATTTGCGGATGATACGGTGATTTATAGAGAAATATCCACCGAGTAGGATCGTGTTTCTTTGTCAAGAGATTTAATTCGTATCCAACGTTGGTGCGAAAAATGGCAACTTGACCTTAACGTTAGTAAATGCTCCGTAGTAAATTTCTTCGAAAGAAAACAGATGCGTATGAATAAAGCGTACCAAATTAACGAACTAGATGTTAATATAGTAGACTCGGTTAAATATATCGGAATTACTCTCGCAAATAACTTAATTTGGAGCACACACATACGGAATATTTGCGGTAAAGCAAAAAGAAAACTCGGCTTCATTAGGCGTATCGTAGGTAAAAGCGACGAAAGAGTGAGAGAGCGTTGTTACTTCGCGTTAGTAAGACCACAACTAGAATACGCATCTAGTATTTGGGACCCCGCGGACGAAATTAGTGCCCGCGAGCTAGAAAAGGTCCAACGTAAAGCAATAAGATTTGTAAAGAATTGCTACGATAAAAAGCAAGCGTAACGAAAGTATTATCAGACGCAGGTTGGGAAACGTTAGCAGATAGAAGATTTGCAGCCAGATTGCGTTTATTAGATAAGTTATGAGAAAGTACGTTTTCGGAAGACGTAATGGAAATTATGCGACCACCCTGCTATCTAGGCCGATCCGATAATGCGCGTAAAATACGTGAAATAGATGCTAGGACGAATCGTTTTAAGAATTCCTTCTTCCCGCGCACGATATGCGACAACAATAGACTGAAATACGCGGTAAAATGGAATAGGTGTTTACACCCCCTGCCACACGCCGAAAGGCGGCTTGCAGGGTACTTATGTAGATGTAGATGTAGAAGTGTGGGAAGCTGACTCACAGCCATCAAAAAAAGTAAACATGATTATTATAGCAGCAAAATCCATGGACCAATAATCTGGTATGTGAAAGAGTTTTTGTAAATTATTATCCTGCTGGGAATACAATTAATTACAGGTAAATAATTAGCTAATTTCCTCGTTTATGGTCAAGAAAAATTTATGTAAAAAAGACCAGGTTTAGCAAGGAAGTAAGTTATCTTCCAACAAAACAATCCATACCTACTCACATGTACCATTGATATGCAAAAATTAAACAAACTAAGGTTTAAAGTGTAGCTGCACCTGCCTTTTATACCTGATATGGATCCTTTCTACTTCAATCAACAATGAAAATAGACCTAACGATAGCAGGTCCCAGGCATAGTATAAAGTTTTAATACTGTAAAATTAAAATACAAATAAATGAAAATCAAATAGTTTTACACGGATAGCATATGGTATAAAATTCATGAGATGGATTTAATGTGAAGCTTGAATAAATTCAAGTATCTCATTTGCAGATAAGTTGTCAGACTTAATATTTTTGTATCACATTTTAAAGGTTAATATTTGTTTAATGTCTCAGGGTCAGTTATTATATATAGTATTTAGGATGCCAAACTCACTAAAATAGATACCTTCCTAATATAAGAAAATATAACATTAATATATTAAATATGCTTAAATCTTCTTCCTACTAATTATCAACTAGAAGTTTCAGATCAACTTTCATTTTACCGGGATAGATTATTTTGGAAAAACTCACCTAGAGGACGGATGCGGTGCAAATGCCGCTGGAAGGAAGAAGAGCCGCGATGGGAAGTCTCCTTCGACGGGGAAGAGGGGGCCAGGGTCCTCCAGCATTCAGCCTTTATTATAACAACTTCAATGTGAAGTGCTCCTCCCTCAGCTAATCCCTCTCAGGATTACTATCAAACATATATAATAATATATAGGTAACATCTTAGAAACTAATATTAAGCTTCTACTAGATATATCTAACTATATAGGCGATTTTTGTATTATGGCACTCTGAAAAAAAGGTTTAAATTTAACAGATCTTTCGATGTGCTCAATCTCTATATATTTGTGCCATCAGTTTTCTGCTAAGGTCATTGGTTCAATTTGTTGGCTCATCTGAAATTCCCCCATTTGAAATATATGGGAGACATATTTGAATTATTCTTTTCAGGTACCTCACAAAGAGATATACAGATGTCTCTTTGCAAAGTTAGAGAAATTATGTAAATTTTTTTATGAAAAGAATCATCTTATCTTGGCATTGATTGTTCTTAGTTAAACTTCTGGGCGGGAAAATTCAGCCATAAAAAATGCATGGGATATCAAACTAAATTCAAATACATAAACACAACTAATTTAGGCTGAGAATTGTATAAATCATATAGATATTCAGCAATGTTACATTAATTCATTTTTAGATAAATTAACCGACTGCTTGTAACAACTTTCACTTATATACCTTTATGTAATAACTTTTATTAGTTTTTTATTATTATATTATTATTTTTGCAGAATGTATATATATATATATATATATATATATATATATATATATATATATATATATATATATATATATATATATATATATATATAATATTTAAAATTAAATGGATCGCATCTCAAAAAACATTAAAAAATTTACAGGAAAGAGAAAATAACAAAAATTAACTTTGAAATTCATACACTATAGGTACAATAAAACATGGCACCAGAAATACAAGTGTCAATATTGATATTTGTGCCATCAAAATACCTCATATAAAAAGGGTTCTAAAGAGAGCTTATTCTAACTAAGCTGTAAATAGAAATTAGTGGAATGTTCTGGATTTAAGTAGCAGTGTGCAGAAGTCATGACACAAAAAATAATAAAATATGGTTTGATAGGCATAACTACACTTATGGAAGATTTCATAGTTAATCATAGTAACAGAAATCACACAGTTTGTTGTTTGTAGCATTTTGGGTTTCATATGTATATGTTGTGAATTCAGAAGACTTCAGGTAGAGATAGGTTCTGAACCTTAAAAACTGTGGTTGCGCAATTATACTTATGCAAGGAAAATTTTATGGTTTCCAAAGGGCAACAATTTTTTTAGGAACTCAAGCCTTAGACTAAAAGCTTCCTTGTGATAAAAATTTCGATAGGAAAAATTGTGTAAAGTCTTTCAATTATCAAAGACATTTTATTAGTCAAATTATATTTAAAGATTAAGAATATATTGAAAAGTTTGGTAAGGACTGAGAGCACTTCATTTACTTACTGTCATATAAATGTAAATAAATTACTTATCAAGCTATCAGTAAAATTTCTTAGATTGACATACAATAAAATTTAATTTAAGATATCATACATATATTAGGATCATCAGGCTGACAATGGCAGTTGGCTAGTGATTAAACAATCTTAAATTTCAATTTTATTTTCATGTGCACACACAATGTTTCTTGTTTGCTTTTAATACAATACTTAAGTTTTACACTTGATTATTTCAGTCTCAAATGCAAAATGTATTATAAAAACCATAAATAATATTTGTACTGTATATATACTAATAATTACTAATACATATTAAAGGTTTCTATAAAAGTCCCTTGTTCTACTCTTCTGTTTTTCTAATGACTATAGAATAACCCCATAATTTTTGAAAAAATAAATCATCATAGCAAGTATCCCATTCACATTAACACCTCATTTTATTTTGGAATCAACTCTGGCCAATGAATGATAGATGTATTAGCAGTCGTTAAATAATATATACACTGTTATTATATACACAAATTATTTTTATCAAACATATTGAAAAGATTTTAATTTAGGTCCTCATTCACTTATCAAATATCATTTTCTACAGGATTAATTTGATATTAATCAAATCTAATGGA
The DNA here is from genome assembly GCA_020796165.1 of Pantala flavescens. Classification (NCBI taxonomy): domain Eukaryota; kingdom Metazoa; phylum Arthropoda; class Insecta; order Odonata; family Libellulidae; genus Pantala; species Pantala flavescens. The sequence continues at coordinate 49,647,759 of CM036879.1, read as the reverse complement.
GATTTAATTAATTCCGTCAGATATTTTCAATTAAGAGAAGTTATTAAATTAATAAGGATTAGAATTTTTAAAAAATTGATCCTTAACTCACTCAGTGTTGATATTTCAAGAATTTTATTATGAAATATCATATATTTATGAAATGTTGATAGAACTAAGATGCATGTTTTCAACCAGAAACAATGGCAAACCAAAATAATTTATCCTACATAAGAATCTGATTTTCCTAGATTTAAGCATATGAAAAATGAGAAGGGATCTGAATAGACTGTTTAATCTCATACTCTACATACTTTCTAGTCTCAATTTCGCCCTAAATAAAGACGTTATTATTATTATTATTTATAACACCCTGTTTTTCGATTATTGTATGCATAATAAGTACAGGAACAAGATGTATGCACTAAGCAACAATGAGTTTGTAAATATAATAATAATATATTTATTTAAAGAGCCCATTTTGTTGGTTAGTTAACATTTTATCATTTGGAATAAAGACCTAAACCCCAGGAACAGCAATCTAGCTCTCAGAACTGACATGCTAAATAATTTATACATTCTCTTTGTTATATTCTCCATCTAATAATGCCCATGTTAATATTTGTTACGTACTTAAGGAAACAAAATCTTCCAACCCTTTATTAAGCTACTGCCTCAATAATGCAGGGACAGTAGACAAATGTTGAATGAATCTAAAAGCCAAGCCTACAAAAAACCCAAACCTAGCTATATTTTTTGAACAATAATTAATATTCAATTTCGATTTAACTAAAAACCAACAGAAATCTGTGTTTCAGTTCTATTCAATTCTAATCTGTGGCCTCAATGTTAACTAGAAACATTGATATGCTAAATGGAAAATAAATTTTAGTGAATAATAATTAACATTTATGCATACTTTCCTGAATTGCACCTGTGATACTCGCTCAGAATGTTCTAATCTAACAAGTCATTTAATTTATTTTATTACTTTGTAAGAAAATTTGATTAATTAATATCTATTTTTAAATTTCTAAACCTAAGCCATAACAAAAATACCATAATTTTTAGAACAGAGAAGCTGAGCTAATATGATTTCCACAATAATTCAATTCTAGATAAAACAATTTAAGCAAAAATAAACAATTTTAGATCAATCAAAATCCAAACGTTTCAATTAATTTAAGTAATCGAAAGAAAATTTTTCGATTCTAGAAATTAAACGGAATTTTTCTATGATCGTTATTACATGAGATTTCTAGAAATACGACATATGAAAAATCGAAGAGTAAATTACTGTGATATCTAAAGTGATATCTATCTATGAATCTAGTAACTATCAATATATGTAGTAGAGAAAATTGAGATGGATGTAATTACTAAGTATTTGATTTTTAAATTTTTCTTTTACAGCATTTTTGGACGAGAAGGCTAATTGTATATCATTTATCACCTTAGGTCTTCATTACTACTTCATATGCATTTAACTTTGATTCGATCATTTAATTTACAATATGAACCATTTCTAAGCGTACCTTTTGTACTTATGGTACTTATTTTTACGATCAAGAGCGCGCGCACACAAACGCATGGGAAACCAAATTTCTGATTGTAAATCCGAAATAAATACATCAAGAACGAATATTGAGACCGAGGAAATGGATTTTGATAATATTAGAAAAAATTATTGTCAAACACGAAAACGCCATTTAATGCCTGTAGTAGAATTTCAGGCGAAACGGAAAAGTAAATCGTAGACAGCAAAATATGAGAGAATAGGTTATTTTATTAGAATAAGAACGAGCAATATTTCTCCTAGCGTTCTTCTTTGTTATTCAGATTCAACTTTCATTTATTCTATAATGTTCAAGATTGTATAAGGTACCATTTAAAACTTCGTCAATCAATATCAACACGATTTTTCATATTCACGAACGTTCACTTCCATTCAACATGCACGATACATACCATTCACGGAAGACCAAAATAATCTTGGGTATAACATGATAAAAAGATAAACTCCGTTCTGAGCGAGGGCGTATTATAAGTACAAGTTGAAATGAAATTTAAAATGTTATGCTGAATAGCCTCCGAAGAAAGTGCCCATACCTTGGTACACTATACATTTAATTTCACGAATTAATTATCAAAAAAACTTTTTATATTTGTAACGAGGCTATAATTAGATTAGATATTTTGCTGAAATTGGAACAACTTACACGCCGGTAAAGGTAAAATATTAAATTATATATTATCATTCCCTCTTTCCCCGAACAGAGACAATAAAATTCAGCCATAATAGTAAATTATAATAAAACTCACTTACCAAAACAATTCCAATTAAATAACAATTAGAAAATATGTATTTCCAACAATAAATTAGGTGACAAATGTTTGTCTAGAGCTTTCAAGACGTTAATATAACAAAGTTAATATTTTACAAGATTTGAATAGGCTAATCCATAAAACTTCAAGAAAAAATTACATCTCAGACTTGATTTGTAAGATTATATTAATTTCCATCTGATTTATTAATTATCATTTTCACCCAGGATTTTTATTAAGTATCTCCTATTATCTATTCCACTTCTGACGATTAACCGCAACATTCATAGTTTTCAGGCATCATTTACTGCTTAACGCTAATACGCTACGGCTGAAACTTGAGACCACAGCAAGTATGATTAAAATTCCATTGAGCCAATTTTTTTAACCTCCATGATACTAATGGAAGTATAAAAGAATCCATTTTTAATATATGGCCGAGTAAATAGCCCGCAAAGTAAATCACTTTTAGAAATCTCGTGTAATCATAATACAATTAATTCGAAATGAATACGATTGAATAAGAGAAGAATTACTTCATTCTAATGAGTCCTCATCTCTCCCACGTTTTTTACATCCATTTTTTTACCGGGACCAACACTTCCATGCAGGAAATGGAGGGCCAGGGAAATGAAGCTTTCCTGGCCGCTCGCATTCAGAAGAAACTCAAGCGGGACTTAATAGTGAGAATCAACGCTATTCGAAACTTTCCGAAAGTTTACCATGGATAAAATCGCGTGTTTCAGATAACCACACGCAATTAATAAACGCTTATTTGTATCGTCATACTAGATAAAACATATCATTGGTCTCGTAGAACGCTGACATCATGCGTGAAAAAAGCATTCCATTAAAAAAGTGAATATACAATCGATAAATTGGGATTTCATTTCTAAAAGTTACACAGTTAATATTTAAGGGGTTAACAGGAAATGTATATTTCTAAGAAAATGCGGAAATATTTAAATTAATAAAAGAAATCGGATGTTTCGAAATACTTAAGTATCGAATTTGAATGGTGGTAATTTGCGTACTCCGTAAAAAATGACCTTGTTCCATAATCTTCAATTTAGTACAATAATACGTGATAGCTCAAGCGCAGCATGGGAATAACGACCTCTAAGATTTGTATAACGTACCTCGTTTGCCAAGGTGAGATAAAAAGTTGTGTTGACTGAAGAGCGGATACAATTTTTTCGTGTGTATACAATTAACTTTTTCTTTCCAACATGGATGCCTTTTTTAGTTCCGTCTTCCAATCGCAGCACGGCGCTTGCCGTCTGTATCACCGCGCATGTCGGAACGTGTGATATCGCTACCGTGTGCATTGAGAATTACCTTCCTAAATTCATGTCTTTATTCAATTTTCCGCTCTTTCTTGCATACTTCTTGTTGAGCTCCTTTTTAAATTACTAAGTGTAACATATAATTGAAAAGCAGGGGAAGATAGTCCAACGTTGCACGCTGATGAGAGTGCGTACTGGAGTACGAATGAGAAAAATATTTGAAGTGACCTATCTTTTCAGGGGGTAATAGCTATTTGAATATGATAGTCATGATTGCTTCATACTATTTCGTAGTCTTGCGTTCATTAGGTTAGGTGGCACTCTAGCATCAAAAGAACAATCATTGATAGGATCGAATAATTTCATTGCTTTCGTTTATTTTACCTCGTTCATCTCTGTCGTGTAAGCGCTGAATATTCAGTTATGTCCCTCATAGATTTGAAGTCTAGGTATGGAACAGGAGCTTTTTGGACCTATTTATCGTGGTTTCTTAGCACTGTGTTCATTCCTGTCACCATACCATTACTTTTGTGCCGTTTGGTGTCATCGTATCGTTCGAGAAAGGATATTGCTGATCTTCAAGGGAAGGTATAGTTCTAATTTTTGAGAGGTGGTACGTTGCGTAAGGTATTGTAACGTATACCAACCAATAAATCCAATGACTGTGAAATCCAAAGAAATTTACTTGAAGTTTAATCATCCTTGTTTTGTCGTCAATTATGGTTCATAGTTGGGCAAGAATGCACAGATTATGGAATAAATATACTCCAATAATAAAAATTAATATTAGAGTTAATTAAAATTAAAGATTATTTTTATTATCGTTGAGTATACCTGCCTCATGAAAGTTAAGTACAACATTATGATAACTTTTAACATGACTTCTTTTTCAATTATTTGTCAAGTTATCCTAGATAACTTGAAAACTTTTTACATGTAAATTTATGTTAAGGTGACATTGACCTAGACCCTTTTTACTTTTATTTGAATAAGTTAGAATGTTTAAATGATTATTTCTAAAAAAGTTTAATTTTCTAGTATCATGTAAACTCAAAGATGAGAAGAGAGAGGAAGAAGAACTCAATTTAGACATCTTAATCCTTAAAATTAAGTCATTCTACATTATGTTGGAGTAAAAAGTCATAGTTTCGTAAAATCTTCCAATTTTATTTTAGGAATTGTCTTTTCTCACTTTTAAAGGAGTTGTTATTCAAATTTTCCTGATATTAATAAATGAGCATAACAATATTCTATGATAATTGATTCATATCTTTTCTTGGTCTAAGTATAGTTTAATAGGACTTATAACTACTAAATACTGATTTTTCTCTGAGGTGTTGTATGAAACAACAATGCTACAATAGTTCTTTTTTGATGGTTATACTGTATAGGGGTAAGAAGAGGGACTATTCTTACTATTACCAACTGAAGAGAGGTTTAGTTTTGCCCTACATTTTGAGAATCCACCCTCTCATCTCTTTCAGAAAACACCTCCCCTTCTCAAACTTCCCCTCCTCCTTAAGAATGAGCTCAGAAGTTACTTCAAACCTTGTTAGTTCCCTCAGGGAATCTCCCATTCATTAGACCTTTTGGAAAAAGTTGAGATGATATTTTCTGAAGAATGAATGCTAATAAACAATTGTTATTAAACCTTTCTGACTGTACTGACAAAATGTTCCCATGATGCACCCAATTCCTTTCCATACCCTTCCTACCTCTCCACGATCCTATATATTCTCTGTAGAAATGTTTTCCTTTGCATGAAGTGGTAATGCTAAAGCATGAAACTGGTCGCCAATAAATTTTTTATGCAGTATTCACCAAGTTGCTCACTCTATTCCAGATAATCTGGTAGAAGAATTCTGAATGTCAATTATTAAAAATGCGTTTTTGCATATGTATGCTTTGCTGAAAGTTTCCCCTCTATTCTTCTGAGATGATCTCTTTCTTGGGAGTATTTTTCTTTAATAATTATTAAATAAATTTAATGAATCAAATTGTTTCATATGATTTTTCTCCCACATTAAATTATTTTTTATCATTTCTAGTAATATAATTTCCGTTTAATATAAGAATAGGATTATGAATAAAGAAAATAGTATACCTTAATAATATTATTATGAAAATTATTATAGAGATTATAAAGTTATTTATAAGTGATGGATATTTATCCTCAATGTAAATGAAATTGCATATCGATTTATATTATCTGTAAAGTGTATTAATCTTGTATCGTATGTCAGAATGACAAGGGCTCTATCTCTTCATTATTCTGTATGGCCTAATATTTTTATAGGTGGTTTTAATTACTGGAGCTAGTTCTGGTCTTGGTGAAGCTCTAGCTCATGCATTCTATTTGCGTGGATGTAAGCTGATTCTTGCTGCCAGGAGAGAGGAGGAACTACAAAGAGTCAAGATGGATCTCATGATGGGTTATATGGTGATTATATACTTTACATTGTATGTTATAGAAATTTTTTGTCATCTAACATAATTTTAAATTATTGTTCACTAAGCATCACTACACAGTATGCTTAAATAATCCAGTACTTCTGTCATTCCATTCCAAAGAATACTATTTTTGTGTTAATTCAATATAATTTTATAGTTAAATTTTTCTTTTTTATGATTTTTGTATATTAACAGAGTAGACATCAATTATGGATTTAAAAAGAATTTTCATAGTAATAAAGTTTGTGAAATATTCATGTGAAGCTTCTCAGATTAGAGTCTGTTTTGATTTCATTATTTTATTATTGATATCAAAATATGCTATCTAAGATATCAACATAATTTTAATAATTTGTTGAAACAATGGAGCGATTAATATTTGCAATTATTATTTTAACTATCATTATGTAAATTTAAACATTATAATCGTAAAAAAACATTATAATCTCACCTTCCTTGTACATTATGTATTTCAGACAGTTTTGGCTCATCCACCTGTTATCATGAAGTTGGATTTAGCTGACATGAACTCCATTCCTAAGTTTGCTGATGCTGCAATTGCTGTTCATGGGAAAATTGACATACTTGTAAACAATGCTGGCATTGGTTACCGGTATAATATTCCTCTTTCTTAAAAATTCCTTATATATCATGCATTTACAGTATTCACTTTATACTAACTGATGATAGACTTTCACAGCTTGTATGCCTCTATTTCATGTTAATTTTTTTCTAAATCTTTATGGTTCCTTCTTCTAGACCAGTGTGACAGTTTTCTTAGCATAAAATATCTCATTACAGAACTATAAAAATCTCTTCTTGCTTTATTCAAATGAGCTCATTGATTAGATTTTCATTTACTAAAAATTTTATAAATGTATCCACATCACTTTTGCTTCAACCCTCTAAAATTTTTCACTTTAATTTTGAAAATATGTAGTCTGCTTCTTGATTTATAGTGTATTTTAATCATTCCAGCGTATTGTTTCTTCTGAAATTCTAGTGTTTAATTTTATCTTCTGGAGATGCTTAATAAAAATTGTCAATGAATAGTATTTCCATCTAATGATTTTATGGAATTCGACATTTTAGAGTAGTACTCTAAGTTTTTAAAGTGAAAATTGTAATTGTACATTTAATTAGCTACTAATTTTTACAAGCAAAATACATGGATGAAAGCAATGAATGTAAATAAGTAATTAGTAACTATCTACTATAATTTTACTTCCATAAGGAGTATATTGCAAGTAAAGTGTTTAATGTTGGTTTTAGAGATTTTATAGCATAGAACATAGCATATAAGTCTTGGTGACAGAGTGGTCAACATGCTAACTTTTAATGCCAAGGTCCTGGGCTTGAATCAAAAGGACGGAATTTTTCTCTCAGGGTTTGAATGTCCAACATTGAGTATCTCACTGAAATGGTCCAAAATTTAAATTTAAAAGTTTGTCTCTCCTTGCCATTTTATCTGAGTTTTTAACGCAGAATTTCACTGCGTAGCGCTGCTCCAGCAAACGGTCCATTGTGTACCGTGACAGGGTCACTTGACAGAGGTCCGAGGAAACTGAAATACACAGAACGCAAGAGCTGGGAATCGACTTCCAATTGTTGTCAGGGCTTCGTTACAGTCCCCCTGTCTATTTGCAATCCAAAAAATTCTCTCACTTAGGAAAAATTCTGAAATCCACTCTACCTACCATGGGTTCAAATCTAGGAGGCCCCAAAAATCGACTTTCCCCTTTAAGAATGCATGGGGCCGTTTTTCATAATAATTTTTAAAAATACTTTCCGTTAAGCTAGAAGGATAAGATTTAAGGTAACTATTTTTATCATGTATATCTACGGAGAAATGCTTTGTTTACGTACAACTGGTCATGGGTTCCATGCCAGGAGGTGAAATATTTTCAAATTTTGAAAAATCGTATCTCTCTCAATATGATACATAAGTCATTCAAACTTTCTACAATTATAGATACTTACATAATGTACTTAAAAAAAATCAAGAGTTGCGTATGGGTCACGGGTTCGATTCCAGAGCATACCGCAATCTCGAATTTTCGCATAAGGAATGCATTGGCCATATTTCTGAAAGCTTTTTATGACACTTCCCAACCGTGCAGAGGTTCAAAATTTCACACCGAGATAAAAGGTACCATTCACATATAAAAGTATCCCTAAGATTGACGCAATTGGTCGTTGGTTCGATTCTAGGGGGCGTTAACTATATCTCCATATGAAATGCATAGGGAATTCAGGACTCATTTTGAGGGACTTCCTGAGTGAATTTCCTTTTGCAATTCGGGGTGTTAATAAAGTCCACCGTACTCAAGCGAAAGATTACAGTAATTGTAGCAGGATGACCTTCGTTCGACGCCGGGGCGGGATTTTAGCTGCCGAATATATCATTATATATATATATTATATGTTATATATATACCCCCCCAAAGCATCTATAAATAATAATAATCTAAATATCTCTAAAGTTTATAAGTCTTGGTTTTTCACATCCTTCCATTTTGTTATTTTGTTCATATTTTCTAATTATTTAATTATTTTTATTAATTTTAATATAATAAACTCATTTTTATCAGATTTGAAGTCAAAGTTTTTGGTCAAAAATAGACATTATTGATTATATCTATTTATAATGTAAGGCACTAATTTATGAAATATTTTTTTTAATTGTACTAATTTAACTGTACTTAAAAAAAAAATCATACACATTCCCTCTCCTAATAAAAACGTACAATGCACAATGCTAACAAAACCTCTTGATGGAATTAGTTTTTTCATGTCTGTGAAGTATACTTCAAGAATTCTTGAACTCTCCTTGCCGATTTAATGTCATGGAAAAAGTTCCTCTATTTTAATTGACATAAAGTCTCCCATATAAATGCCTTTCTTTTTGGTATAAAGTCTTTTATATTGACCAGTTGCCATCTTTTGTACTTAAAATTTGGTTTATTGAGACCACATTCCATCACTTAAAATTTTCTTGCCATAATTTCCTTCCAAGACATTAATTCTATTGATTTTTGTTGTCAACAGAGGCGATGCTTTATCCACTTCAATGGATGTGCATGTGAAGTTGATGATGGTTAATTACTTATCTCAAGTTGCTCTGACCAAGGGTAAGGAATTTTCAATTTTACTAAAAATTTGATTTTGTTATTTCTAAAGAATTTATTAGTCTTATTTACCATTGATCATTTAATATTATAATACTTTTATCTACAGGTCATAATTTTCTAATAAAAATATTGATATTTGTATCATATTTCTATTAGAAATCTTCATTATTTAAGTACAAAAAACTAATTCTTAAAGTAACATCTTGGTTATATCTGTGGTAAGGATGTTAGTTATGATAACGATACATCCTCACCCCTGCCCCTCCACAGAGGAAAATGTTGACCCAGTTTTTTCAAAATCTTGTGTTGTGCTAAAGGTTGCGACTCCGTCCCGTCGCAAGCACACACATATGGTGAGGATTAGTCTTATCTTAAGTTGCACGTCCCATCCCTTTGCAGATGCCCTTCTGGAGTTTAGAATTTAGTTTCTTAAGGGGGGTGCTCCTGAAGAAGGGATGAGTTTTTCCTTTTTCTGGACAGTTGAGTGTCGCCTTGAGTAAAGCGACCTGTGTGTGGATTTTGCATTTGGAGTTCATGGGCGACCCATCGTGCTGCCGATCCATGTAGTTGGGACCCGTGGGCTGTCAAGCTTTCAAAGAGGTGTTGGAATTTTCTAGGAAATCTTGTTATTTCATTGAATCCTAATTTAAACGATGTTACAACGACATTTCTACTGTTAATTGGCAAATGAATCTATGAAAAAACAAATGATAAATGTTCAAAGAAATGCCAGGATTTTTCTCAGTTCAAAGAACTGCCTGTAATTCTAACTTGGGGAAAAGAAATATAATTAGTGCAAAATTCTATGCAAGGTCGTACTCTTTCCCATCATTTTATGTATATCCAAGTAAAAGGGCTAATTATTGAAGTTTAAATAAACTATTTTTTGTTCTTGAAATATAAAATGCAATTGGGAAAGCATTTCAGAGAAGCATAATACATGTTTATTGCAGTTTATAAAGCTAATTTTTTATGTATTTTAAATATTTAGTGAATTGTATTTGAAAGTGAATATAATTTACTGTAAATGAAAAATATACAGAGACATTGCCGTCACACCAAGAACTGATGACAGCATGTGCGTGAAATGCTGAAATTCAGACCACCAGTTAAGTGTAATAATAATCGCGGATCGAATGACCATTCATAAAATGACAACACATACCATTATCACTGAAAATTTGACGATGCGAAAGATCTGCTCCAAACTCGTCCCGCAGGTCTTCAAGGATGACCGAAAGCAGAGGCGATTGTCCTTTTCTGAAGACCTTCTGCAACACTTTGAAAATCCCAGATTTATGTGGAGCGTATTCAGGGGAGAATTTTTATTAATAGAAAGTGAAATCCTCCCTGAAAGCACAAAAGCAGGGAACCCTAAGTGCTGTCAAAGACGCTTGCGCGCATGCCCCTGAGGACCTTCCAGAATCAGCCTACCAGGGAGCTTTTGAGTGTAGGAAAAGCCACTGGCTAAAGTGTGTATGTGTCGACGCTCAAGGAATGTATTTTGATGAATTTTAAGGTTTTGTAACAACATCTTAAATACATCTTTTTTCTGAAACTTTTCCCGATACTTTTTAGACAGACCATGTGAGCATTTAAAGGTGTAGATGATACAACATATGTATATATATGATACTATAGAATAGCCGTAGTACTACATAATTGGGTGGATCCAATTAAAAAGCTAACCTCAGCAATATAATGAAAGAATTATGGGATTAAAATTTTGACATTACATTCCTCTTGAATGCGGATATTACCAAAAAGACTGAAAAATAATATATATATATATAAAAATCTGTGAGAATCAGTTTGGCTTCAGAAAAGGATATGGAATAGGACTGAGGGAATCATTACAGAGAAGATAGTAGAGCACTACAAGGAATGCTTTATGTGTTTCACTGACAGGTAGAAGGCATTTGATTGAGTGAATTGTACATTCTGGAATACTAATGGACATAAGGGTTACTGGAAAGATTGAAGACTATTTGATGATCTTAAGATTTTTCAGTTCCGTATGCAGATAGGAAAGGAGCATGGCAAGGTTACTGCCCCTGATTAAAATTTTTCAACTTTATAACAAAAGACATCAATTTTATAGTTGAATGAAAAAAATGGTTGCCATAGCAGCTCATAACATTATTAAAACTACCATTGCTTTCCTCCTTTCCAACAGCCAAATGCTAGTGTTTTCTCAGATTACTTTTTATACCTGATGAATACATAACATAAAAGTCCAATTATGCTAATTTTAGAGTAACCATATCTTTAGATAAAATAATTTAATTGGAACGTAACCTTCGGTGAATTTGATTGGGCAGTCAAATTTATACATCGCCTAAAAATTTTTTGTTTCTTAGATTACGAAAAACTTGTCACGAGAGAAATTTAGATAATTGTTGTTTTCATTTACAGGTTTTTCTGAGTCGATATCTTGAATAGAATTGAGTGATTACTCTGAGAGATAAATTGACTTTGAGCTCCGATTGTTAATCATTACTTCTTTTGTTTGAGACTCATAGACTTTGAGCATAATTCAGATTGATCCAAACTTTCCCTCAAGTTTAGATCATTCCAATATTTGCTCCAGACATCTAGAACATGATTTGCTGCAGATTTTCGTTCTATGGACTGAACTCTCTAAGCTTATCTGTCAGATGATTTTCAAGTGCTTCATTGTTGTGATATGTTATTCCTGTTATATCTAGATGGTACTGTATAGAGTATGTTCTCCAAATTTTTGTTTTGGTATTTTATAGTGGTTAAAAATCACTGTGAATTGTGTGAAATAACTAAGTTTTAAGGGTGAATGCTAAGGAAAATTGCATGGTGCTTTGTTATTGCTGTATTTCTCTCATCAAAATGCCATACTCCCTCTCTCACTCAGACTCCTGTTTGTAGTGTTGACTTACCTCATTTTGCGTAGAGAAGCTATATCACATGTTCCAGATTCCATCAAGTCCATCATTTTCTGTGACTTTTTAACTTGGGGGGATATTAAACTCAAGCCTGATCCTATTTCTAAGTCCTTAGGATAACTAGGATAAATTCTGTCACTCCAAGAACTCAGGTTTGTAGGACTCAATTTAAATTGAAAAAAATAAAGGCTTTTGACAAGGTTGACTATACAAGGTGTCATTTTTCCCAGTTTTCCCAAATCTTAAATTTTATTCTAGATGTAGAATGGACTTGTAGAAAAAGTCTGACGGGACAGGAAATAGAACCTGGGTCTCCCAATTGCTGTATGGGTGCTCTGTCCATTGAGCTATCCCAGCAGAACATTTCTCCAAGCCATTAGGGAAACTTTGTGTGGCAAGGACTTGAGATTTCTTACACACGATGGCATCATATTCACTGTCATGGCTTCTTAGAAGCACCAGCCAAACTAAGTGATGTTAAGGTATAATGTATCAACATAAGGAACAAGGTATAAGTTGTAGCACAGTAACACTGTTCCTTTATTCTATTAGCTCAAGAAAATCCTACATCATTACAATTTCTATCTTAATGGCAGTATGATAGAGTTTGTCTCAATGATTTCCAAACTGACCTTAAAAGACCACATCAGATCTCTCTGATCAAAAAATTTCAGTCTGTAAGCTTTCCTCAAATGTGATGTCTTTTATAGTTTTTTGACTGATTAAATAGTAAGATCCTAATGGGTTACAACCTTTCCTTGAATACAGCTGCATGATCTGGAATTCTACGTTGCTCTTCTTCATATTAATTATATAGAGAAGTTACGAATCAAATTTTTCAAATTGCTTTCTTGTTAGAATAAGATGCTTGATTTTGTTTCAGAAAATCGTATCTACATATTTACCCTGCTAGCTGCCATCTGGAGTATCACAAAATAAAATTCTCATATTAGAGAGTTTATGACATGTTTTGAATACTTTGTATGAGAAAGCATGCAACTTTACACAGAGTGAAACTAAAGTGAAAAATAGTGACATGACCAGGACTCTAATATTAAAGTTATCCATAAGGAAAGTTACTCTTAAGGTTATGCTTCTCTTAATAACTGGTGGCTGTCGTCCTAAGGAGCTCTGGTTGTGGTTGGTGCCACAATGGAGCTCCACCACTTTGCTCACAAGACATCACCATAAAATGGAAGTGGAACTGATATGGCATGGTGGTGTACTGGTCAGCATATTTGCCTTTCAAGTGAGGGACCTAGTTTGAGTCCTAGTTATTAGGTTATAATTCACTTCTGTTTAACTAATAATTTGTCCTATCATTTGCTATAGATTACGTGTGAAGAGCCATATATCTCAGAAATATTCTTATGTGAAGCTCCTTTCTTCTGCAATTTGCTTAAGTAAGGGTCTCGAGGTCTAAGTATTTGTTTTCTGTGAACCCTTATGGTAGGAGGGGGTGAATACTAATTGCCTTTAAGAAGTAATTTGTTATTTATTGATGCCTGTAAATTTCCATTTCTCTTATTTTTAAATATATGAAATTAATTTATCATATTTTTGTATTATTTATGTATTTTATTTTTCTTTATTCTAGTCTAAGACATGTAATTTGGTCAACACATCTGTTAGAGATAAATAAATCATTGTCATATGTGAAATAATTATTGAAATATTTTGGGCAACTCTGGTTTAAGACCTTGTACAGAAGGTATGTGGAAAGGAGATCATATATTTTACATCAAAAGCAAATTTTACTGCTTGATTAAAAACTCAGTCTAATCTCTTTACAACCAATGCTTTCACTTTTTTTGTAAGTTTATCACAATAGTGATAGATAGGAAGAATTAATGCTTGCACTTGAGGTACCATAAACTGTATGGGTAGTATTTATTAATTCCTTTTGAGTGTATTTGATCAACCATCTATTATATATAACTGCTTCATATATAATAAATAAATGATTTTTCAGAAGATTACACTGCTCAAACATTGGTAAAGATAGTATATTTAGATATTAAAGTATATTTTTGCAGGCTAAATTGCATTGGGTTCGATTCCCTATATTTTTCTTACGGCAGCATTATTACCGCCCTGGCGTCAAACCTAGGCAATCCTGCAAAAAACACTGTCATCATTCACTTGAGTATGATTGACTTTATAAACACTCCAAATTAAAAAATGAAATTTTTGTAGGAAATACCTCGAATGACATTCCAATTTCCCTATTCATTTCTTAGGAAGATAAAGTTAACGCCCTCCAAGCATCGAACCAACGACCACTTACAACATTCTTACAGACGCTTTTATGTAAGATTGGGAAATGGAAATACCTTAAGGAAGTACCTCAGAATGAGTCCTTAACTCCCTATGCATTTCATATGGAGATATAGTTAACGCCCCCTAGAATCGAACCAACGACCAGTTACAAAATCTTAGGGATGCTATTATATGAGAATGGTCCCTTTTATGGGTGTGTGAAATTTTGACCCTCTGCACAGTTGGGAAGTGCCATAAAACATTTTCAGAATTTTGGTCAATATATTCCTTATGAGAAATATCGAGATTACGGGACGCTCTGGAATCGAACCTGTGATACATACGCAACTGTTGATTTTTTTCGAAGTATATTATGTATGTATTTCTACGTTTAAAAAGTTTGAATGATGTACATATCATATTAAGAGATCTAGGATTTTTTAAAATCTGACAATATTTCACCTCCTGGCATCGAACCCATGACCAGTTGCTGCTAAATTATACCATAATTCCGTAGAAATATATAATAGCAATAGCTACATGAAATCTTATGTTTCTGGCTTAACGGAAAGTATTTTTAAAAATTATTTGAATAACGGCCCCATGCATTCTTACGGGGGAAAGTCAATTTTTGGGGCCTCCTAGAATCGAACGTATGATAGGTAGGATCGGTTTTCGATTTTTTCCTAGGTGAGATTTAGTGGGTCATCACATAAAAAAATTGAAGACTCCATGGCCTAAGCGATTTGGGCCTGACATTAATACCCTATATATGTATATGAAAAGATATATCCCCCTGAAGCAGCTGTGTATAATAGATATATTTATATATGTGTTTAGCTGTGCTTGCTTACAGCAAGGAATTAAAAAAAATCTTTAAATAAAAAGTGAGATTTTTAAAAAGATTATTCTGCTCACTAATTGCTAAACATATACAGAAGGACATTTTACAGCGTACATAGATTTGATTTTGATTTCCAATGCATTTCTTAAAGAGCAAGAGTATTTCTAGCCCAGGCATGCTGCTGAATGAACATCCTGAATTCGTTTATGCATCCTCATACTTATGAATTCCCTAAATTTCATAGTATAACACCTTAAGGAAGTGCCTCAACATGAGTCCTTAATTCCCTATGCATTTCTTATGGACATGTAGTAAAAAACCCCTTTAATTGAACCAACAAGTATAATGTTCTTACACAGTAAAAATGTTGCCCTTTATTGCCTGTATGAAATTTTAATCTTCTATAGTACCTATAGCCCATAGAATTTATTGTTCTGAGTGGAGTTTTTTTTTAAATTGTTAAAAATCAACCCCATGCATTCTTATGGGGCAAAATCCGACTTTGGGGCTTCCTAGAATCTAACCCATGATAGGTAGGGTTGGTTTCTAATTTTTTCCCAGGTGAGATTCACATGGCCATTATGCAAAAATCAGTGACCCCAGTGGTTTAGGCCTGAAATTTGTATCCTATATATAAAGATATATATTTATATGAATATATTCCCCCAAAGCAGCTATTTTCAATAGATACACGAGTTAAGGTGAGCTTGCTTACAGCAAGCAAAAGGTTAGTATATTTAATATTGAAAAATTTACATTTTTCCATAAGTTATGCATAGGAAATCATTCTTAATTCAATATACTTTGCGATTGTGTAGTTAAGTTTATGTTTAGCATTGATTCTGCAGTATATTCCATCGAAAAATCTCAATTTTTCATCAGGAGACCTTCACCTTTTGCTTGCTGTAAGCAAGCACTCCTTTACTTGTTAATCATAAAAACAGTTAAGATTCATCAGCATTGAATTAGTCCTGGATGGTTACAGGGTTGATTCCATCAAGATAAAATCTGATTACTAAAATGTGTTCAGTTTCTCATGCTTTTACTCGGAATTAAATTAACACCAATTTTTTTAGTAAGATTAACAGTTTTTATTATTCTCTTTACAGCTATCCTTCCCCAGATGTTGAAAGAATCACGTGGACATGTTGTAACCATAAGCAGTGTACAGGGGCGATTTGCAATTCCATACAGGTAATAAAAATGTTTATTTATTCCTCAATTTAACTCTCATATTGGGTTATTATATTTTAGTTATTCTCATTGAAAATGAGAGATTAATATTATCTTTAATTAATGTTAAAATATTAAACTTTGGCAATTAGACCATTTAATTAGTAGTCAAAAGAGTCTACAGAAAATCTTAAAATCATAAATATAAAAGCAGTTCCATATTATCTATTTCATCCATACTCTGGATTTCTGCAGTAAGAAAACTGAAAAAAAGTTATGCTTGGAAGAAAGAGTGTTGGAGATTGAAGAAATGCTGAAGGAGTGTGATTTCTTGTAATTGATAGGCAAGGAATTCTAAGATAAAAGTTATTTAAGATGTCCTTATTTAAATCTGAAAGAGAAAATGGAGACAATATCTTTAGACTTTATTTCATAGTATCTACTCTTAATGATAGAAATTTGAATTTACAAGTACATGGAATTACACCTACATACATTAGTATTCATTCAGGTAATGGTCAAGAAAATAAAGAAAAAGATGTAATGCAGAAATATCTACTCAATAATCTCATGATCCTTGGCCATCTGAGGACAGAATTTACACTTTCCCAGAAGGGTGGAAACTTATGAATGGTAAATAGCCACAGATAGCCTGAGGGTCTGTTTTGGGCTGCTAAGAGGATTTTTTTTGTCTATCAAAAGAAATGCATCAAGGAAATGCTTTCATATTCAATAATCCTTGGGATTCTCAAATGGCAATGTCATACATGTATATAGGAATACCAACATCTTTTTAAAGAAGATTCTTAATATTAGTAAAAAAATAAAATTAATAAAAAAATAAAATAAAAAAAAATGTGTGCATTTAAGAATAACATTTGAAAATATTTCTATCATGAAAGAGAACATCAACCCTTTCTCTTCCCCTATTCTTTTTACTTCTGTGGAAACCTTTGTACTACTCTTTATGCTAATGTGTAAACCTGTTTGTAATTTTTTCTAAGCCTTATTTCTTAATTTTCTTACATATTGCTAAAGATAAAATGAAGGAAATTATCAGAGAGCATATGTACATCAAGTTTGTCCTCCTGTGTTTTTCTTAAGGCAGAGTTTTTCCAGCCCAGGTAACAAACCAAGGACATGCTGCAGAATGAACATCCTTAATTTGCTTATGCATCTATACAGTAATAGCCTGCTTAACACTGCCCCACTTAACATGCTTTTTTTGGGTTCCTCTTAATAGCACACTGTGTTGATACTTGTTGGATTTGTGTGCCAAGGAAATGGCCATGCTCTGACCAAAAGCAGTGCACTTTATAGCGACGGTGATATATAGATGTACTATGTATTTTTTTCACCGCTCTTTCATTAGTCTGTCCAGAAAATAGGTTCCAACTGTATTCTCCTAAGTCGCAACCCCAGAACGTGCATGTGTTATGTTGCCTTGTTTAACGCTGTTTCTTTTAGGGCTCGAAGTTATTGGAACATTTACCCCGCATAGTAAACTAACTTTTTAACTAGAAAGAAAAAGAGTGCCACTCTTTATTGAAAAGAAAAACTTTTTTGGCTTTGAGAAGACAGCAAGCTAAACTTTGATATGAGCATAGGTTGTTGATGATCAGATCTAAAGAGATTTGGCCAAGAGAAATAATGTTATTATGAAAAGTAAAAACAATGTTTTCCAGCATATTCAATTTGCATAAAGTTTCTAAATAAAACTGGTTTACTCTTAAGGCCAAAATAATGCTGTGATAGCCTTCAGAAAAGTTAAATTCAGCATCACTGTCATGAAACCAACCCAAACAACTTCTAAATTGAAGTCACCTTGTGGTGTCACTTTTAGGGAAATAGCATGCTTTACAGAATCAAAACATTTCTTAAAAAAGGAATATCACTAAATGGGGTAATGAAAAATACACTGACTTTCTTAATCTGAGCATCTTTTATTCAACTTTCAAAGCTTAACTCAATGAACAATATGGTTCAAGATTGTGAGTTATTTCGTAACTAAATTCTTATTCAGCTTTAAAATTGATAGCAGAGTTTTGTAATCATCTATCTGTAAACTGTCTTAATCCACAGGTCAGCATACTCAGCAGCTAAACATGCACTTCAAGCTTTCTTTGATTCTCTTCGTGCTGAAGTTGAAGACAAAG
The DNA here is from genome assembly GCA_020796165.1 of Pantala flavescens. Taxonomy (NCBI): domain Eukaryota; kingdom Metazoa; phylum Arthropoda; class Insecta; order Odonata; family Libellulidae; genus Pantala; species Pantala flavescens. The sequence continues at coordinate 49,629,237 of CM036879.1, read as the reverse complement.
GAGTTAGGATAACTGTTGTTTCTCCTGGATATATTCACACATCTTTATCTTTAAATGCTCTTAAAGCTGATGGATCTGTATATGGAGGTAACTTATCTAATGTTTCCATCCGATCTCTTTTCTGATGTCTTTATTTTATTAATATATTATTGTTCACTATACGCCATCAAACACTTTATTCTAGTGCTTTGGGGTAATTTTATTTTTGAAAGTTTTTTCATTATCATATAAATTGCAGTAATGGATGAAACAACTGCTGGTGGATTCACTGCTAGGAAAATGGCTGAACAAATTCTCTATGGTGTGGCAACTGGAAGAGACAAAGAATTGATTGTTTCAGGTTATTCTGCACGTTTTGCAATACTCTTACGTACGTTGGTACCATCTCTATATTTTTGGATTATGAGGAACAGAGCCAGGAGACTGAGGAAAGAATTTTTATCTGATGGCTAACAAAATTTAATCTCTTTTGTATATGTAAAATAATTAAATATGCATTCTGAGTGAGCTATACTTGTGTTTTATATCTAACAAACTAGATGTTTAAACATTCTCTTCTTTATATTAATTTCAATACGTCTGAATCATCAATACAATCTTAATGTTGAGATTTGACCAACCTCTATTTTTAATCTCTCAGATTGATATTTTTAATCAATCTGAGAGATAACCCATTTCTCCTTAAACATTTATTCAAATATCATTTAGATCCTTAATGCATCCGTTTCTATTTGTGAGACACTGTATTGTCAGAGAATTGTTAAACAAAGTATACAGATTATATCTAAAAGTAGCCATATTAATAATTCTGACAGTGTTCCTTGAGCTCTCTGAGGAATAAAGGGTATCACATTTCTTTCATACCCATTATCAACCATAAGTATTTATTAATGCCCAAAGAAGGATCTTCATATTCTAGGAATTTTATTTATGCATTTGTATGCCTATCTTCGTTTATGCATTGCTAGTTAGTTCCCACTCTGTCAAGAAATGTATAGAAACTATAGCAGTAAGCGTTGGTCGATTAAGACATTCGAAAGTTAAAGAACCAAGTTAAGTTTAGGATAACAGGAGTTAGTTACATTGAAATTATACCATAAATATATCTATGCACTTAAACAATTCTTTTTTATAAAATCTTTAATGCTCACATTTTTTGGTGTTAATTGAAATACAAGCGATTGAACTATTTGTATTTACGAAAACTGATGAAAAGGTTGATTCGCTCTCATATTTGTGTTGTCGAAAAATCAGAGGTGATTTAAGGTTTAATCTGCTTATCTCAATTCGCTGGACAACCAAGCATGTCAAATTACATAATATATTATTTGCAGAAAGTTGGTGACGTACAATAGGGTTAATTCGAATAGTACCTGCACGAGTATTCAGCTCAATTGGTGATGAAATCACCTCTTGAGTGTTTTATTAATTACTTTTTAAACTTTCGTTAGAAGATGAAAATGGGATTGACACTTAGGGGTCCATTTCGGTGGAATAATCTTCATTAAACATCTTGCCAATCCCTTGATCAGCGATCACATCGTGACCACCATTGCAGACGGCTCGCGCCCACCGCCATGATTAGCGTACGACGGTCGTTACTTGTCAGCAGCAACCCAGGGGATGAAAGGAATATTGTCATTCTCTGCTCAGCAATCGCATGATCATGTAACGTTTCCATGTTGCTTTCTCGTATCCACGTGTCATGTAAAGCCTTCTGCCTTATTATCTTTGATCCACGGCCTCCGAATAGAAACCGTTTTCGATTGTACCTGATCTAACTTGTGATTAAGGCTTCATACCGCGCGCGTCACTCCCAGTAGAAGCATTCCCCACAATGTGTATGTAAAATATTTTTTTCCATTAAAATTATGGGAAATAAATGCACGTAAATTCCCGTAATGGAGCAACCTAGCCCCTCCCCAGTGGTCAGTTAATTATATCTGACGTACTTTCACGGATAAAATTTAGATTTTCAGGTTAGCTGGGTCGATTTTTTCCTAAGGTTTAGTGAAATATGTATAAGAATGGATGGTTCTACATATCGATTTAGATTTTTCATCTTTATAGCAAAAGAAATAAATGTTATAGCGGAATGAAAAAAATGGCCGCGAAGTTGTGCGAGAACGTCATTAAAACTGCCATCTCTCTCATCCTATCTAACGTAAAGTGCTAGTTTTTTCTTAGATTACTCTTCTCAACAATCTCAAGTCACGGCTCCGTCCCGTCACAGGCGCCCTCCTGAAGCCTTCTGCTTCTGGGCTGTCGGCGTCCTACAATTCGTGCAAGCGGCCTGTGTGCGTAGACTCCGGGAGACCCTAGCAGCGGGTTGCCTTTTTCATATACAGTAAGACCCTGCTTAACGCGGAGGTTACATTCCAAGAACTTAGAGCGCTAAACGAAACAGCGGGGCAGCTTAACACGTGCATACATATGTATATAATGGGGATCGGTGAAAAAATAGAAAATAAGATAATGTATCAGTCCTTTGTTTGTTTTAAATGTTTTTTAACATTTGTATAATTATGTTCAGTACATTAAGTAGAGACTTATTTATTGTTAATATCGATTTTTAATCATAAAGCATTCATGAAGATAATGCGAAGTTCGAACAAGGATCCCATGTTTACGACGAGGAAGGTTCTTCTTCTTGGATATTCTTTGTTTTTTTATGACGAAGTAATCTAAAGTCGTCTGTCTTTTCCTGTTTCGTTCAGCTAGCAGTTGTGGATAGCAAGATCAACGCATCAATGACACTTTGTCTTGCCTTTGAACTTCTATCAAAATTTAAATCATTTTGAACAAATTGATCCATAATTTCCGGTATAGTAGCTAAACTTTTTTTTAGAAAATCTACTAAGAGTTCCCTTTGTTCCTCATCTTCAGAAACGCCAACTTCGTTGTCTTCGTACACTTGTTGTTCCGCGAGTTCTTTAAGATCGTTGTTGGAAAGATCTTCACCAGTTGTAACTTGCAGTAATTCTTCAGTATCCTGCGCATATATATTACCCAACACGGTTTCATCAGCTACCTTGACTATTTCGTCGACATCAACAGTGGATTCTCTTGAGTCAACATCTTTGCTTATCTCAGGCCATATATTCTTCCATACTCCTTTCAAACGTTTCTGGGTCGCCTCATTCCAGGAGAGATTGATGTTGTCTACAGCATCCATGATAGTGTAGTGTTTCCAAAAATCTCAAATAGATTGTTTATCTTTTCCATTGGTTTTATCAATCAGTTGTCGAAATGTCCGCCGGAGAAAATAAGCTATAAAATTTGATATTACGCCTAGATTCATTGGTTGGGGATACTTCCCACGTGCAATGATTGCTTTTAATTCCGCTGGAAATGCAGCAGCTGCTTTTGTACCTCCACTTTCCGCTTCACCAGTAATCGATGGAACCACCCTCGACTACTGATAAAATTTTCGCCGGTCGCCTTTTTCATTCTGAATATAATAATTTATAGCTACCATAGCTAATAATAGCTAAAAATTTTTCTCGCTTTTACCATTATGATTGCTTAACTCAATGGCATATTGCGTTCAAATTCATCGTTAATTCAGATGGAAAGTCTTTTTTCCATTTCCTCAATCACAAGGCTTCTAGAACGGGTAATTTTTGTTGCAGAAGTCGTTGTGGTTGTAGTTGCCGATGACACGATCTTTTCCTTATTTTTTAAAAATTGTCCGTAGTGTTGAAGTTGACAAATTTGGCAGTGATATCAGATTGCCGTTGGCCTGCATCTAATCGTCTTAGCATCTGCATTTTAGTTTCCAGCGTAATGTTTTTTCTTGTCGCTTTACTTTCACTTTTCTTGCAGTCACCCATCGTGAAAACTAAAAATTGCCGAATTTATCACAATAAAATACACACAATTAACACAATAGAATGCATACAATTATCACAATAAAATACACAAAAATCACGCATTTTGGTTGGTGCCTTTTCCTTTGCACACATATACACCTCCCCGGGGTCTTACTGTATGTCTCTCCCTCGAGCTGGTTTTCAGTTGCGTGCAAGGTCTCCAAGAGACAGTGATAGAGTGCTCCACTATACTTCGTAAAATTGCTTTTCTGAAAGAGGCATATATATGCCTCTTTCAGAAAAGAGGAGGCAAATATACAAAATTGTCGTAACCGAGAAATCTTAGTTGAACCGCAGTCGCGCAGGATCCCCAACTATCCAAAAAAGACTTAGATAGCAATCAATGAAATAGTTCAAGGCGTTATTTCCGTACCGTTCATGCGAAAAGTTGTTTAAATTGCGGTCACTAGGGACATTTGCTAAAAACTTGCTCGTTATTGTTATGTGAAATTTGCAAAAGATACAGGCATAGACCAGGCAGTTGTTCTGCCAAGAAAATCAGCGACTCTAATGAGCACAGGAAGATGGCTGCTAACAACCGCGGAGGTAGGAAGACCTGTGCCTCAACAGAAGCTGCACCTTCGTCTCGGGTTTCGTTGGGATCGAAATCGCGGGGGCCCTCTTTTGTCAGCCAGGATGGCGTAGAATCAACGCTTGACTCCTGTTTGCCGAAGAGGATACACAGAAGGAGTTGCCCTCGTAGAGACTGCCACAGCGGAGAGTTCGACCGAACGCGATCGCCGTGAGCAGGCCGATACCGCAACGACGTTGGAGACCTCCGGCTCATTGAATTCACCATCACCGTTTATCCTACACATTATTTGATATTTGTGTGATATATTATCTCATATGGACCTAGATGTCGTCTATAATGGCGGTATCTCACGTCTCTGACAAGGGTACAATGGGACAAGGGACGAATGGATAAGGATAGACCCTGACAGGAAGGAGGCAGGACGGCCAGATGGAGGAACCCTGAGTTACGCGATAGCGTGTCAGGATATAAAGGAGGATCAGAGGTCGACAGGAGGGAGAGAGACATTGACAGCGGCTGGAGAGAGGACCCAGAGAGAGAGGGGGCCAGTGTGTAACCTTTGACTCTTAATAACAAAGCAGTTCTCTGCTGAGAACACCATTTTCGAAAAGCTCGTCTTCTCAATTACTGAACTTCAAGCCGCAACCTTTTCCCATCGAGGAAACCGCTCGACTCTTTCGGAAACTTTCAATTGTCGTCAACATCATTCGGAGCAGACGTCGCACAGTGGGCTAGAATCGAAAAAAGCTGGCCAAAAATACAAAATGCGTTTTTTTGAGTGCGGACTTTGAAATTTCGCATGGTAAATCTCAAATAAATTCTGCATCGACTTTTGAAGTCATTTGACTTAGTTCCCGCACAATTACGTTTTACAAGGGGTCAAAGTTGACCAAATTTCGGGAAAAACGGCCGTTTTCGCTTATTCGCAGAAATCTTCAATTTCAAACCAATGCTGAACCAAAATGAATAAAAGGTTCGGACAAAAAACTATTTCATGTTATAAACATATTCTTTAGGCTTGATAGTACTCAATTTGGATGATCATACTTGAAAATTTGCCTACTTTACAGTTCAAAATGGCGAGGAAAATAGTTTTGAGGGATATAGATGTACACGGAGTTACTGATACCACAGTACTCGTGGAAGCTTCCTGCAATAGGATATGAAATAAAATCCTGCGCCATTGGAAAATAATTCGACTTTTGTACAACGATGCAACGGCGAAATCCGCGCGGCGGAGCTCCGTCCTCCGTGGCGAGCTCGGTTACCAGATTGTATGCGAAGCAAAACGGTTTTTAATGTCGCTTTATAGGATAAACAATATACATTTTACACTATTTAAACTATATTTAACAGTTAGGATCATTTTGTTTGGTATAAATTACCCAATTTCATGTTCATAAATATCTCGTTCTTTGTTATATCTAAGGACGCAAATTTAATCCCTTAGATGTATAGTTTTCGTTCTTTATGATGTATACTTCGCATTTATTACGGACAATATTCTACAGTATGCATAAAAATGCATTTAATGATATAATTTTTGTCTAACCCTCTGCCTAAATTACATTACCGCCCGAAGAATCGGACATTCTCCTTGTGCCACTTCCTATTCATTATGCTGCTTTACTTCTTTGCTCAAAAATATCGATATTGTTATTGTTGTGTTGTATAAATGTCATTGGATCAGATTTTAGGCATAATTTCCATATGAAGTACTGATTTGAATACTCAGTCTACGTATTTCTTTTGGTCCCATGTATTTTAAATGGTAGAATCATGCGCGCTGATGCAACCTTGGTATATAAGAATGAAATCAGAAAGATTTGGGTTTAAAACTTTGCAGTATAAGGGAAAAAGATGTTTATATAACTTTTTGCTAAGTAAACATGTCATAAAACTATTACTTGGTAAATTAGAAACATTATTCTTTACAAAAAATGCTGAGAATTGGTTGGGATTTTCTCCGAACCGAGGAATTTGGATCCATCATTAAAGATATCTCATCTTTCTTGGTATCAATATTTGCCTCATTTTATTCACTTTCTAATCATATTGTTAACGTTTATGTTTTATTTAATGGAGAGAAATTATGGGAAGTTATCCAAGGAAAAACCATTAGTTTTCGGCAAAATGAGTTGAAAAATGTAGTCGCCTGTTACTTTTCGTTCTATTTACGTAAGAAAAAACTTCCTGCGAGAAAGTTTCTCAGAAAACCCTGAATTAATTTATCCTTCAATTTTCAACGCTCTATGTTCAACGGTATTGTCGATAACGAATTTTTATTTAACGGACCTGCGCGCGCGGGAAATCGGACGGCAGGCGATCATTTTTTTTACAATATTACCCTTGAGTCATGGAAGTACTAGGTAGATTTTGGAACACTATATCAGGAAAATTGACTTTCTCATTCAGCCAACTAGAATTACACTTGACGAATCTTCCGTTTTTACGGTAACTCTGCTCCCATTTCCTTTGATAGCGCGAGAAGAAGAAATCATGTAGGTAAACCTTAAGAGCATTCTGCCCATCAAGATTTCCTTCTAAGTGTAGTTTTTGTATTAGGACGTTCATCAAAAGCTGCTTTTTACGAGAAAATGATTCATTACATCACTTCAGCATAACATTGTGAAGCGTTAAACGGGTCATGTCTAAGTCGGAAATAGTATAGTATTCCTTTCGGAGAAAATAAACTATGAACCAGACGGAATAATTAAATCTCAATTCTGAAAGTGTAACAGAGATTTTTTACAATATATCTCCTTCAGCATTGGATTAAAACATACAGACGGTTGTAACAAATGAGAGTGACTCAATTAAAATTGCTAAATAAGAAATATCTATAATCCCTCATCTATATTTTTGCGTTAAAAATAATAAATTATATCCATTAACGTCACTTACCTGAAATTTCTTAAAATTTTCTGTCCAGTTAACAGAAATATTGCAAATAACACTCGAGGAGCTAGGAATATATAGAACAGTGAACACTACTATGGGAGCACCGAAACGCCACTAACCTTCACCATAGACACGATACGATGTAACTGAAAGTCTTAGAATATTTCGAAATGGAAAATGCTAAAACAATTCGGAGGGTAACCGTTTATCCTTAGGAAGAGCAGCTGAGCGTCATAAAACTATCCTTCCAGATTGTCCTAAGCAAATGTTTACTCGAGGCGCGCGAAGAATCAGACGAAAAATGCCAGATGTGTGATTTCTTTTCCTTGCAATGGAGAGTTAAAGAGAAAGTTCAGTTTGACACACACTGTAACAACAGCAGAAATTGTTAAACTCAAAACGGCACGTGTATCATCTAGAAACTTATATAGGCACGGAGGACGGAGCTCCGCGTGTTGCCGCAGGACCGCCAACTTCGCTCTCGAAATGTCCTTCTTCCAGATTCTCCATCCGCAGGACCCTCCAGTCCAAAACCTGCTCCACTGCCCCTAATAGCTCTTCACCTCCCACTAACAATCTTACTTCAGGCAACAGGTCCCCTATTGCTCCTCCCTCCTACAGTCCTCCCCCGCCTGAGAACACCCTACAGGTCATCTTACACCAACTTCCAGCGCACCTGAACCAAAAGACCCTCTATTCGTTCAACCCACCCCGCTCTAGCCTACTTAATCTACTACAAGGACCAACGAACGGCAAGGCTACGGATCCCAACTGGCATCTCTTCTAGAAGGGGCTAAAAAAGCTAGAGCATTCTCTAGGAGGACCAATTCGCGTCTCGATGGGGGAAAAAAGAAGAGACGGAGGCAGGGCCCAGCAACCCAAGGCACTGACTTACACAGCGGTGATAAAGGGTATTCCTTTGGACATCGAGGAAGAATCGGTGGAGGAGGAACTTCGAGAAGCAGGGTACACCTTCACAAAATGCAGACGAATCATCTCGCGTACTACAGGTTCCCCTACCTCCTTCTTTAGAGTGCTGTCTCACCATCAACCATCCATCGCTAAACTGCTAGCCGAAGGCTTCAGCATCTAGGGAAGACTATGCCGTGTGGAACCTTCAAGACCACCAGCTCCCCTGCCTACAATATGCGCCAGGTGCCAATCCTTCAACCACCCTACACAGGATTGTACCTCGGGGTTAAAGTGCTCCAGATGTGGAGAAGGAGGTCATCGTGCCCCCGACTGCCAATCTCAAGAACAGCGATGTGCCAACTGTGGCAGTACGGCCCACCATACAACCGACTGGTCCTGCCCTAAGAGACCCTGCACTCCGCTTTCACTTGCTAAAACAATACCTCTTCAAGTCTCAATACCTACCGATACAGAGGAAACCAACGGCCCGGAGGACAATCCAGTAACTACCAGGCAACTCCATACTCTTCTTAGTATCGTGCTAGCTAACACCCATCCCCAGGATAGGAGCACCGTTGCAAATATCCTCGATAAAGCCGCAGAAAGAGTACTAGGTCTCCGTATCAACCCTTCCTACTTCCAGGATACCATTACCAACAGCAAGGGCAGGAAGCTCCTCAGATTCCTAGAGAAACATCCTCTTCTGAGGTTACCCATTCCTTCACCTACCTATTTCTCACACAACGGATGCTCCAATCCAGACCACGCCATCATTAGTTCTAACTTAGCCGCAGCAGCCGGGGACATCACTGTAAAAGACAGCATTACATCAGACCACCTTCCCTTCACATTCCCTCTACTATCTGCAGAACCTCTTCCTAAACTGGAGCCCAGAACTTGCTGGAAGAGAGCCGACTGATCTGCCTTTAGGACTTCTGTCGCATCCCAGTAGCAATATCTTCAACTGACATCTCCTTCCTCTACAGCAGAGATTGATCGATGGACCTCTATCATCACCATTGCCCTTCAACAGGCTACAATCCTTCACGTACCATACTTCACTCCCACCAGATCCACTCTAAGGTTACCTCATGAAACTCTATCCATGATAAGAGAAAAGCGCAGGCTTCTTCATCAATTTCATCGAACACGTGATCCAAACATTAAAAGGCAATGGAAGTACCTTAATGCAATGGTAAAACGCACCATAGCTATAAGGAGAAATGCATCATGGATAGCAGCCTGTAGCCGCTTTGACCACAAGGATGGAGCCCGATTCTGGAGACACTTCAAGACCCTATCAGGTCTAAACTACAAATCCAGAACCATGCTGAGAAACGGAAGGGGATGCCTGGTACTTACAAGAGAAGAGGAAGCGGAAACTTTCAAGAGAACTCTCCAAAGAACTCTCACCAACATCGAAGATCCCCTCTTTGACTCTTCTCACGAGCTAATGATATCCGCTCTTGTCAACTCACTTCCAAAGGTACCAATTCCGGATAATCACGAAGACCTAGTGATAGCTCCTATCTCCTTAGAAGAAATCAAGAATGCCATACACTCAACCAAGGACGGCGCTCCTGGCCCAGATGGTATTCACAACCAAATGCTCAAAAACTGTGCTCCCCTCTACCCGTTTTTGCAGAAACTCTATACAGCCTGCTTAACTCTGTGCCACTTCCCTCAGCAATGGAAGAGCTCCATCATCACCATGCTGGCAAAGAAGGGGAAGGATAAGTCCAACCCTTCAAACTACACCCATCAGCCTCCTCTCTTGCCTGGGTAAGTGCATGGAGAGAATCCTCAACAACAGACTCAGCCGCCTCCTAGAAAACAACGGAGTCCTCCCCGACCACCAGTATGTATTCAGAAAGGGCCGTTCCACCACGATTCCAATCACTCTTCTCTCTTCAGCTGCCAAAGAAGCCTCAAACCGGCGTCAGGCAACGGCCTTCCTTTCTTTGGACATCGAGAAAGCCTTCGACTCCGTTTGGCACGTGGGTCTCATCGGGAAACTATCTCTGACCCCAGGGATCTCACATAATGCACTGCTTTTCCTAAGATCCTGGCTAAGACAAAGATCCTGCAAAATCAAAGTCAGGAAACTCATTTTCCTCCACCTTTTTTCCTACAGCAGGTCTTCCACAGGGATCCGTCCTGTCCCCTCTTCTCTTTGCGGTTTATTGCTACGATATTCCAAAGCCAGACCATCCAGCGGTACAGCTAGCACAATTCGCAGACGATACAGCGGTATGGACCACAGCCATCAACCCATCCCAAGCCAAAACCCGCCTGGAGAAATTCCTGCATTCACTGCAAGAATGGATGAAGCGCTGGAGATTAAAACCAAATCCAACGAAGTCATTCTTTATTATCTTTACTGCTCATAGGGATAGAAGAAGACAAAATACATCTATCCTACTCTGGAACGAGCGCATTTACCAATCAGACAGATGCGACTATCTTGGAGTCAAATTTGATAAACATCTGACATTCACTACCCACTTCAAGGAAGTCAGAGACCGAATGACACGGCGCTGCAATCTAATCCGGGCTTTACGCCGTAACGGAAGGGGGATCAGCTGCCAAGCACCGTACACTCTTTACAAGGCATTCGTCCGGCCGGTGGTGGAATACACTTGTGCTGCAATCACCCCAGTCGCAGAAGGACCTCTTAACGACATCAATAGAGCGGAGAAATGCATCCTGCGCTACATCGCTGACGTCGCTCCAGCCTTCCCTAGTGCCGAAGTCCAAGAACTAACTGGAATCGAACCTATCTTGCAGAGGATGAGCCGCCTACGAGCAAAAAAATTTAATAGAATAGGCACTTTGTTACCTAACACCTTAACTCAACTCATGGAGCCACTATCTCGCCCTCTTCCCAGACGACCAACCAAAAAATCCCCTACAACTGCCAGAGTAGCTGTCGAATCATTCCTCACCTTTTATCCTCATCCTCTCCCACATCCTCCCATTAAACATCCAATACCCATCCCTTCCACCCTCCTTCCTATACCGGGACTAAGCCCATGGCCTAAGAGGAGAAGAAGACGAAATTTAGCTCTGAGCTTAGCTGAGAAGGAAACAATTGTTTGCATCAAACAATTGTAATACCCACTCACCCTTCATGCCTGCAGTAGGTTTTTGCTGGGTTTCCCTACTTCCTTGGACAAATGTCGGACTATCCATCCCAGCTTCACCACACCCTCTAACAAAAGCCCCGGAAAGGTTGTAGCCTAGAGGGTGCTACTTGTTTATATATATATATGTATTTACAATTTTATTTAAATAAATTTAAATCTTAATAATAATAAATCTTGTCAATAAACATCATTGTATCATATCGTACTCGGTGGGCTTGCTGACAGCAAGCAATCGGAAAATATATCTTTTAATAACACTTACAATTTTTCGAAAGATTAATCGGAAGAGTCATGCTAAGCTTTAACTAAAGTACGTTTGCGCAGCGTACATTGCATTGAGTTCGATTTCGTATGCTTTTCTCTTGACGGCATTATTACCACCCCGGCGTCGAACCAAGGCAATCCGAAGAAAATAACTGTCAAATCTCACCTAAATATGATTGACTTTATAAACTCTCCGAATTTGAAAAGAAAATTCATTCAGGAAGTACCTCAAAATGAGTTCCTCATTCCATATGCATTTCTTACGAAGTTATTGTTAACGCCCCCTAGAATCGAACCAACAACCATTTACGACATAATTACGGTTGCTTTTAAGTAAGAATGGTCCCTTTTATGGCTGTGTGAAATTCTGAACCTCTGCACGGTTGGGAAGTGTCATAAAAAGCTTTCGGTCAATGTATTTTAAACGGGAAAAATCGAGTTTACGGGTCGCTCTGGAATCGAACCCGTGACACCTAGGCAAGAGTTGATTTTTTTCAAGGCACAATATATACGTCTCTATTTGTATTGAAAGTTTAAACGATCTATGTATCATATTAGAAGAGATACGATTTTTCAAATTTTGAGAATATTTAACCTCCTGGCATCGAACCCATGACCGGTTGGACGTAAGCAATAGCATTTTTCCGTAGATATATATAGTCGCAATAGCTACATGAAATCTTATCATTCTAGGTTAATGGGAAGTATTTTTAAAATCATTTGAAAAACGGCCCCATGCATTCTTAACAGGGAAGATCGAGATTACGGGACGCTCTGGAATAGAACCCGTGACACATAGGCAACTGTTGATTTTTTTTCGATGTACACTATATACGTATCTATACGTGTAGAGAGTTTGAATGATCTGAATATCATATTAAGAGAGCTACGATTTTTCGAAATTTGAAACTTTTTCACCTCCTGGCATCGAACCCATGACCGGTTGTACGTAAAAAAATAGCATTTTTCCGTATATATATATAGTAGCAATAGCTGTAGGAAATCTCATTGTTCTAGCGTAATGGAAAGTATTTTAAAAAATTATTTGAAAAACTGCCCCATGCATTCTTACGGAGGAAATTCGATTTTTGGGACCTCCTAGAATCGAACCCATGATAGGTAGGGTCGGGTTTCGAATTTTTTCCAAGTGAGATTTAGTGGGCCATCACGTTTAAAAATCGGCAGCTCCGTGGCCCGAGCGGTTTGGGCCTGACATTAATATCCTATATATATGAATATCTATAATATATAGAGGCTTCGGGGGGATATATATACAGATTCGAGTAAAGGTGTGCTTGCTGAAAGCAAGCAATGTGAAAATATACCTTTTAGTAAAATGTAAGATTTTTCGAGAAATTATTCCGAAAGGCCATGCTAAACATAATGTAAATGGACATTTCCGAAGCTAGCTTTGCATTGATTTCGATTTCCCATGCATTTCTTACGGCAACATTATTCCCGCCCCGGCGTCGAACCAAGGTCATCGTGCTAAAATCACTGTAATCTTTCGCTTGAGTATGGTGGACTTTATAAACACCCCGAATTGCAAAAGGAAATTCACTCAGGAAGTACCTGAAAATGTGTCCTAAATTCCCTATGCGTTTCAAACGGAGATAATGTTAACGCCCCCTAGCATCGAACCAACGACCGTTTACAACCTTCTTAGGGTAGCCTTTAAAGAGAATGGTCCTTTTAATGGCTGTGTGCAATTATGAACCTCTGCGCGGTTAGGAAGTGCCATAAAAAGCTTTCGGAAATATGGCAAATGTATTTTAAACGGGAAATATCGAGTTTATGGGACGCTCTGAAATCGAACCCGTGACACATAGGCTAATGCTGATTTTTTTCAAAGTACAATATAAACTTATCTATTTGTGTTGTAAGTTTGAATTTTCTACGTACGACATTAAGGGCGCTACGATTTTTTAAAATTCGAAAATACTTCACCTCCTGGCATCGAACCCATGACGGGTTGGACGTAAACAATAGCATTTTTCCGTAGATATGTATAGTAGCAATAGCTACATGAAATCTTATCCTTCTAGATTAATCGGAAGTATTTTTAAAATCATTTGAATAACAGCCCAATATATATATATATACTACGAGTAAAGGTGCGCTTGCTTACAGCAAGCAATGCAATAATTTATCTTTAGTGAATAATAAAATTTTTCGAAAGATAACTCTGCTCAAACGTTGCTAAACATTAAGTAAAGGGTATTAACGCAGCTGAAAATGCACTGAATAAGATTTCCGATGCATTTCTTTCGGCAGCTAACATCCCGCCCCGGCGTCGAACCAAGGTCATCCTGCTAAAATTACTGTAATCCTTCGCTTAAGTATGGTGGACATTATAAACACCCCGAATTGTAAAAGGAAATTCATTCAGGAAGTACCTTAAAATGAGTCCTAAATTCCCTATGTATTTCACATGGAGTATTAATTAACGCCCCCTAGCATCGCACCAACGACCTTTTACGATAATCTTGGGACAGCTTTTATATGAGAACTGTCCCCTTAATGGCTGTGTGAAATTTTGAACCTCAGAGCGGTTGGGAAGTGTCATAAAAAGGCTTTCGGTCAATGTATTTTAAACGGGAAAAATCGAGTATACGGGACGCTCTGGAATCGAACACGTGACTCATAGGCTAATGCTGATTTTTTTCTAATTAAATTTTGTAAATATCTATACGTGTTGAACGTTTGAATGGTCTATAAACGATACTAAGAGCGCTACGATTTTTTAAAATTCGAAAGTACTTCACCTCCAGGCATCGAACCCAGGATCGATTGTACGTAAAATACTGCATTTTTCCGTAGACATATATATTTTCAATAGCTACATGAAATTTTATTCTTTTAGCTTAATGGAAAGTATTTTTAAAATTATTTGAAAAACGGCCCCATGCATTCTTAACGGGGAAAATCGAGATTACGGGACGCTCTGGAATCGAACCCGTGACACATAGACAATTGTTGATTTTTTCAAAGTACATTGCATACGTATCTATAGGTGTAAAAAGTTTGAATGATCTACTTATGATATTAACGGAGCTACGATTTTTCAAAATTTGAAACTTTTTCACCTCCTGGCATCGAACCCATGACCATTTGCACGTAAGCAATAGCATTTTTCCGTAGATATATACAGTAGCAATAGCTATATGAAATATTATTTTTCTTACTTAATGGGAAGTATTTTTAAAATTATTTGAAAAACGGCCCCATGCATTCTTATAGGGGAAAATCGAGATTACGGGACACTCTGGAATCGAACACGTGACACATAGGCAACTGTTGATTTTTTTCAAAGTACATTGCATACGTATCTATAGGTGTAAAAAGTTTGAATGATCTACTTATGATATTAACGGAGCTACGATTTTTCTAAATTTGAAACTTTTTCACCTCCTGGCATCGAACCCATGACCATTTGCACGTAAGCAATAGTATTTTTCCGTAGATATATATAATATAAATAACCGTATGAAATCTTATGCTTCTAGCTTAATGGGAAGTATTTTTAAAATCATTTGAAAAACGGCCCAATGCATTCTTAATGGGGAAAATCGATTTTTGGGGCCTTCTAGAATCGAACCCATGATAGGTAGGGTCGGTTTCCCAATTTTTCCTAGGTGAGATTTAGTTGGCCATTACGGAAAAAAATCGGCGGCTCCGTGGCCCCAGCGGTTCGGGCCTGACATTAATATCCTATATCTATTATATATAGACGCTTCGGGGGGATATATATATATACGAGTAAAGGTGCGCTTGCTTACAGCAAGCAATGTAATAATTTATCTTTAGTAAAAAAAAAAATTTAAACATAAAGTAAAGGACCTTAACGCAGCTGAAAATGCACCGAATTCGATTTCCCATGCATTTCTTTCGGCCGCATTATTCCCGCCCCGGCGTCGAACCAAGGTCATCCTGCTAAAATTACTGTAATTTTTCGCTTAAGTATGATTGACTTTATAAACATCCCGAATTTCAAAAGAAAATTCACTCAGGAAGTACCTCAAAATGTGTCCTAAATTCCCTATACATTTCAAATGGAGATATAGTTAACGCCCCCTAGCATCGAACCAACGACCTTTTACGATATTCTTAGGATAGGTTTTATATGAGAATGGTCCCCTTAATGGCTGTGTGAAATGTTGAACCTCTGCGCGGTTGGGAAGTGTTATAAAAAGCATTCGGAATTATGGCCAATGTATTTTAAACGGGAAGAATCGAGATTACGGGTCTCTCTGGAATCGAACCCGTGACATATAGGCAAATGCTGATTTTTTTCCAATTACATTTTGTAAGTATCTATACGTGTTGAACGTTTGAATGGTCCATGTACGATATTAAGAGAGCTACGATTTTTTAAAATTCAAAAATATTTCACCTCCTGGCATCGAACCCAGGACCGATTGTACGTAAAATGCTACATTTTTCCGTAGACATATATATAAGCAATAGCTACATGAAATCTTATTCTTTTAACTTAATGGGAAGTATTTTTAAAATTATTTGAAAAACGGCCCCATGCATTCCTAACGGGGAAAATCGAGATTACGGGACGCTCTGGAATCGAACCCGTGACACGTAGGCAACTGTTGATTTTTTTCGAGGTACATAATATACTTACCTATAAGCGTAAAAAATTTTAATGATCTATGTATCATATTAAGAGAGCTACGATTTTTCGAAATTTGAAACTTTTTCACCTCCTGGCATCGAACCCATGACCGGTTGCGCGTAAAAAATAGCATTTTTGCGTAGATATATATAATTGCAATAGCCATATGAAATTTCATTGTTCTATCTCAATGGAAAGTATTTTTTTAAATTGTTTGAAAAACGGCCCCATGCATTCTTACGGGGGAAAGTCGATTTTTGGGGCCTCCTAGAATCGAACCCATGATAGGTAGGGTGGATTTCCCAATTTTTCCTGAGTGAGATTTAGTGGGCCATTACGGAAAAAAATCGGCGCCTCCGTGGCCGAAGCGGTTTGGGCCTGACATTAATATCCTATATATATGTTATATATATATATCCCCCCGAAGCGTCTATATGTATAGATATACGAGTAAAGGTGTGCTTGCTTACAGCAAGCAATCGGAAAATATATATTTTAATCAAACTTACGATTTTTACTATACTATCTAAAGAACATTTACGCAGCGTACCTTGCAGTGACTTCGATTTCGTATGCTTTTCTCTTGACAGCATTATTACCGCACCGGCTTCGACTTAAGGCCATCCTACGAAAATCACTGTCATCTCTCGCTCAAGTATGATAATCCGTATAAACATGACAAATTTCAAATGGAAATACATTAAGGAAGTACCTCAAAATGACTCCTAAATTCTCTATGCATTTCATATGCAGATATAGTTATCGCCCCCTAGCATCGTACCAACGACCTTTTACGACTATCTTAGGATAGCTTTCAAATAAGAATGGTCATCTTAATGGCTGTGTGAAATTTTGAACCTCTGCGCGGTTGGGAAGTGCCAAAAAAAACTTTCGGAAATATGGCCAATGTATTTTAAACGGGAAAGATCGAGATTACGGGACGCTCTGCGCGGTTGGGAAGTGTCATAAAAAGCTTTCGCAAATATGGCCAATGCATTCCTTATGACAAAAATCGAGATTACGGGTCGCTCTGGAATCGAACCCGTGATACATAGGCAAGTGCTGATTTTCTTCGAAGTACAAAATACACGTATCTATTTGTTTTGAAAATATTTCACCCCCTGGCATCGAACCCATGACCAAGTGAACGTAAACAATAGCATTTTTCCGTAGATATATATAATAGCAATAGCCACATGAAATTTTAACTTTCTAGCGTAATGGGATGCATTTTAAAAATTATTTGAAACACGATTTATATGGCTGTGTGAAATTTTGAACCTCTGCGCGGTTGGGAAGTGTCATAAAAAGCTTTCGCAAATATGGCCAATGCATTCCTTATGACAAAAATCGAGATTACGGGTCGCTCTGGAATCGAACCCGTGATACATAGGCAAATGCTGATTATTTTCGAAGTACAAAATATTTGTATCTATTTGTGTTTAAAGTTTGAATGATCTACGTATCATATAAAAAGAGCTACGATTTTTCAAAATTTGAAACTTTTTCACTTCCTGGCATCGAACCCATGACGGCTTGTGCGTAATAAATGTCAATTTTCCGTAGATATATATAATAGCAATAGCCACATGAAATTTTAACTTTCTAGCGTAATGGGAAGTATTTTTAAAATTATTTGAAAAACGGCCCCATGCATTGTTAACGGGGAAAATCGAGCATACGGGACGCTCTGGAATCGAACCCGTGACACGTAGGCAAATGTTGATTTTTTTCGAAGTATATTATATAAGTACCTATATGTGTAAAAAATTTGAATCATCTATATTTCATATTAAGAGAGCTACGATTTTTCGAAATTTGGAAATATTTCACCTCCCGGCATCGAACCCATGACCGGTTGCGCGTAAAAAATAGCATTTTTGGGTAGATATATATAATTTCAATAGCCATATGAAATTTCATTGTTCTATCTCAATTGAAAGTATTTTTTAAAATTATTTGAAAATCGGCCCCATACATTCTTACGGAGGAAAGTCGATTTTCGGGGCCTCCTAGAATCGAACCCATGATAGGTAGAGTGGATTTCCGAATTTTTCCTGAGTGAGATTTAGTGGGCCATCACGTAAAAAAATCGGCGGCTCCTTGGCCCGAGCGGTTTGGGCCTGACATTAATATCCTATGTATATGAATATATATATATCTATATACGAGTAAAGGTGCGCTTGCTTACAGCAAGCAATGCAATAATTTATCTTTAGTGAATAATAAAATTTTTCGAAAGATTACTTTGCTCAAACGTTGCTAAACATTAAGTAAAGGGCATTAACGCAGCTGAAAATGCACTGAATACGATTTCCGATGCATACCTTTTGGAAGCTAAAATCCCGCCCCGGCGTCGAACCAAGGTCTTCATGCTAAAATTACTGAAATCTTTCGCTTGAGTATGGTGGACTTTATAAACACCCCGAATAACAAAAGGAAATTAATTCAGGATGTACCTTAAAATGAGTCCTAAATTCCCTATGTATTTCACATGGAGTAAAAATTAACGCCCCCTAGCATCGAACCAACGACCTTTTACGATAATCTTAGGATAGCTTTTATATGAGTACTGTCCCTTTAATGGCGGTGTGAAATTTTGAACCTCTGCGCGGTTGGAAAGTGTCAAACAAAAGCTTTCGCAAATATGTCCAATGTATTTTAAACGGGAAAAACCGAGATTACGGGTCGCTCTGGAATCGAACCCGTGATACATAGGCAAGTGCTGATTTTTTCGTAATTACATTTTGTATGTATCTATATTTGTAGAAGATTTGAATGATGTATGTACGGAGCTATGATTTTTCAAAATTTGAAAATATTTCACCTCCTGGCATCGAACCCAGGACCGATTGTGCGTAAAATACTGCATTATTCCGTAGACATATATATTAGCAATAGCTACATGAAATCTTATTCTTTTAACTTAATGGGAAGTATTTTTAAAATTATTTGAAAAACGGCCCCATGCATTCCTAACGGGAAAAATCGAGAGTACGGGACGCTCTTGAATCGAACCCGTGACACTTAGGCAACTGTTGATTCTTTTCCAGGTATATAATATACATTTCTATAAGTGTAAAAAATTTGAATGATCTATGTATCATATTAAGAGAGCTAGGATTTTTCGAAATTTGAAAATATTTCACCTCCTGGCATCGAACCCATGACCGGTTGCGCGTAAACAAAAGCATTTTTGCGTAGATATAAATATTAGCAATAGCCATATGAAATTTCATTGATCTATCTCAATGGGAAGTATTTTTTTAAATTGTTTGAAAAACGGCCCCATGCATTCTTACGGGGGAAAGTCGATTTTTGGGGCCTCCTAGAATCGAACCCATGATAGGTAGGGTTGGTTTCCCAATTTTTCCTAGGTGAGATTTAGTTGGCCATTACGGAAAAAAATAGGCGGCTCCGTGGCCCCAGCGGTTTGGGCCTGACATTAATATCCTATATATATATATATATGTTATATATATATATCCCCCCGAAGCGTCTATATATAATAGATATATACGAGCAAAGGTGTGCTTGCTGACAGCAAGCAATGCAATAATTAATCTTTAGTAAAAAATAAAATTTTAAACATAAAGTAAAGGACCTTAACGAAACTGAAAATGCACCGAATTCGATTTCCCATGCATTTCTTTCGGCAGCATTATTCCCGCCCCGGCGTCGAACCAAGGTCATCCTACTAAAATCACTGTAAGTTTTCGCTTGAATATGGTTGACTTTATAAAAACCCCGAATTCGAAAAAGAAATTCATTCAGGAAGTACCTTAAAATGAGTCCTTAATTCCCTATTCATTTCTTACGAAGTTATTGTTAACGCCCCCTAGAATCAAACCAACGGCCATTTACGACATAAATACGGTCGCTATTATATGAGAATGGTCCCCTTAATGGCTGTGTGAAATTTTGAACCTCTGCGCGGTTGGGAAGTGTCAAAAAAAGCTTTCGGAAATATGGCCAATGTATTTTAAACGGGAAGAATCGAGATTACGGGTCGCTCTGGAATCGAACCCGTGATACATAGGCAAATGTTGATTTTTTTCAAATTACATTTTTTAAGTATCTATACGTGTTGAACGTTTGAATGGTCTATGTACGATATTAAGAGAGCTACGATTTTTCAAAATCTGAAAATATTTCACTTCCTGGCATCGAACCCAGGGCCGATTGTGCGTAAAATACTACATTTTTCCGTAGACATATATATTAGCAATAGTTACATGAAATCTTATTCTTTTAACTTAATGGGAAGTATTTTTAAAATTATTTGAAAAACGGCCCCATGCATTCCTAACGGGGAAAATCGAGATTACGGGACGCTCTGGAATCGAACCCGTGACACGTAGGCAACTGTTGATTTTTTTCGAGGTATATAATATATTATCCTATAAGTGTAAAAAATTTGAATGCTCTATATATCATATTAAGAGAGCTAGGATTTTTCGAAATTTGAAAATATTTCACCTCCTGGCATCGAACCCATGACCGGTTGCGCGTAAACAAAAGCATTTTACCGTAGATATATATAATTGCAATAGCCATATGAAATTTCATTGTTCTATCTTAATGAAAAGTATTTTTTTAAAATGTTTGAAAAACGGCCCCATGCATTCTTACGGGGGAAAGTCGATTTTTGGGGCCTCCTAGAATCGAACCCGTGATACGTAGGGTGGATTTCCCAATTTTTCCTAAGTGAGATTTAGTTGGCCATTACGGAAAAAAATCGGCGGCTCCGTGGCCAAAGCGGTTTGGGCCTGACATTAATATCATATATATATGTTATATATATATATATATACGAGTAAAGGTGCGCTTGCTTACAGCAAGCAATGTAATAATTTATCTTTAGTAAAAAAAAAAATTTAAACATAAAGTAAAGGACCTTAACGCAGCTGAAAATGCACCGAATTCGATTTCCCATGCATTTCTTTCGGCCGCATTATTCCCGCCCCGGCGTCGAACCAAGGTCATCCTGCTAAAATTACTGTAATTTTTCGCTTAAGTATGATTGACTTTATAAACATCCCGAATTTCAAAAGAAAATTCACTCAGGAAGTACCTCAAAATGTGTCCTAAATTCCCTATACATTTCAAATGGAGATATAGTTAACGCCCCCTAGCATCGAACCAACGACCTTTTACGATATTCTTAGGATAGGTTTTATATGAGAATGGTCCCCTTAATGGCTGTGTGAAATGTTGAACCTCTGCGCGGTTGGGAAGTGTTATAAAAAGCATTCGGAATTATGGCCAATGTATTTTAAACGGGAAGAATCGAGATTACGGGTCTCTCTGGAATCGAACCCGTGACATATAGGCAAATGCTGATTTTTTTCCAATTACATTTTGTAAGTATCTATACGTGTTGAACGTTTGAATGGTCCATGTACGATATTAAGAGAGCTACGATTTTTTAAAATTCAAAAATATTTCACCTCCTGGCATCGAACCCAGGACCGATTGTACGTAAAATGCTACATTTTTCCGTAGACATATATATAAGCAATAGCTACATGAAATCTTATTCTTTTAACTTAATGGGAAGTATTTTTAAAATTATTTGAAAAACGGCCCCATGCATTCCTAACGGGGAAAATCGAGATTACGGGACGCTCTGGAATCGAACCCGTGACACGTAGGCAACTGTTGATTTTTTTCGAGGTACATAATATACTTACCTATAAGCGTAAAAAATTTTAATGATCTATGTATCATATTAAGAGAGCTACGATTTTTCGAAATTTGAAACTTTTTCACCTCCTGGCATCGAACCCATGACCGGTTGCGCGTAAAAAATAGCATTTTTGCGTAGATATATATAATTGCAATAGCCATATGAAATTTCATTGTTCTATCTCAATGGAAAGTATTTTTTTAAATTGTTTGAAAAACGGCCCCATGCATTCTTACGGGGGAAAGTCGATTTTTGGGGCCTCCTAGAATCGAACCCATGATAGGTAGGGTGGATTTCCCAATTTTTCCTGAGTGAGATTTAGTGGGCCATTACGGAAAAAAATCGGCGCCTCCGTGGCCGAAGCGGTTTGGGCCTGACATTAATATCCTATATATATGTTATATATATATATCCCCCCGAAGCGTCTATATGTATAGATATCCCCCCGAAGCGTCTATATGTATAGATACGAGTAAAGGTGCGCTTGCTGACAGCAAGCAATCGGAAAATATATCTTTTAATAACACGTATGGTTTTTGAAAGATTTTTAGTATAAGTGAATACTAAACATAAAATCTATGACATTATCCCGGCGTATATTGCATTGAATTCGATATCCCATGCGTTCCTTGCGGCAGAAAAATTCCTGATCCAGTGTCGAACCAAAGACATCCTGCGGGAAA
Organism: Pantala flavescens; assembly: GCA_020796165.1. Lineage (NCBI taxonomy): Eukaryota > Metazoa > Arthropoda > Insecta > Odonata > Libellulidae > Pantala > Pantala flavescens. The sequence continues at coordinate 49,606,608 of CM036879.1, read as the reverse complement.
TGATTAAAAGAATTTCCTTTATTATCGTTGTCTCTATAAACACTGCAATTTTCAAAAGGAAATTCATTCAGAAAGTACTTCAAAATGCGGTATTATTTCCCTATGCATTTCTTATGGACATAGAGTAAAAACTTCCTAGAATCGAACCAACGTCCTCTTACGACATTCTTACGGTCGCACTTATTTGAGAATGGGCCCTTTTATGGCAGTGTGAAATTTCGAACCTCTGTGCGGTTGGGGAGTGTTGTAAAAAGCTTTCGGAAATATGGCCAATGTATTTTAAACGGGAAAAATCGAGATTACGGGTCGCTCTGGAATCGAACCCGTGATACATAGGCAAGTGCTGATTTTTTTCCAATTACATTTTGTATGTATCTATATTTGTAGAAGGTTTGAATGATCTTTGTACGATATTAAGGGAGCTACAATTTTTCAAAATCAGAAAATATTTCACGTCCTGGCATCGAACCCAGGACTGATTGTACGTAAAATACTGCATGTTTCCGTAGAAATATATATTAGCAATAGCTACATGAAATCTTATTCTTTTAACTTAATGGGAAGAATTTATAAAATTATTTGAAAAACGGCACCATGCATTCTTAACGGGGAAAATCGAGATTACGGGACGCTCTGGAATCGAACCCGTGACACGTAGGCAAGTATTGATTTTTTTCGAGGTATATAATATACTTACCTATAAGTGTAAAAAATTTGAATGATCTATGTATGATATTAAGAGAGCTACGATTTTTCGAAATTTGAAACTTTTTCACCTCCTGGCATCGAACCCATGACCGTTTGTACGTAAACAGTAGCATTCTTTCATAGATACCAATAATAGTAATAGCTGTATGAAATCTCATTTTTCTAGCGTAATGGGAAGTATTTTTAAAATCATTTGAAAAACGGCCCAATGCATTCTTAATTGGGAAAGTCGATTTTTGGGGCCTCCTAGAATCGAACCCATGATAGGTAGGGTCGGTTTCCCAATTTTTCCTAGGTGAGATTTAGTTGGCCATTACGGAAAAAAATCGGCGGCTCCGTGGCCAAAGCGGTTTGGGCCTGACATTAATATCCTATATATATATATCCTATATATATATATATATATCCCCCCGAAGCGTCTATATATAATAGAATATATACGAGTAAAGGTGCGCTTGCTTACAGCAAGCAATGCAATAATTTAACTTTAGTAAAAAATAAAATTTTAAACATAAAGTAAAGGACCTTAACGCAGCTGAAAATGCACCGAATTCGATTTCCCATGCATTTCTTTCGGCAGCATTATTCCCGCCCCGGCGTCGAACCAAGGTCATCCTGCTAAAATCACTGTTATGTTTCCCTTAAGTATGATTGACTTTATAAACACCCCGAATTTCAAATGGAAAATCATTCAGGAAGTACCTTTAAATGAGTCCTTAGTTCCCTATGCATTTCTTACGAAGTTATTGTTAACGCCCCCTAGAATCGAACCAACGACCATTTGCGACATAAATACGGTCGCTTTTAAGTGAAAACGGTCCCTTTTATGGCTGTGTGAAATTCTGAACCTCTGCGCGGTTGGGAAGTGTCATAAAATGTTTTCGGAAATATGGTCAATGTATTTAAAAAGGGGAAAAATGGAGTTTATGGGACGCTCTGGAATCGAACCCGTGACACATAGGCTAATGCTGATTTTTTTCAAAGTACAATATAAACAAACTTATCTATTTGTGTTGTAAGTTTGAATTTTCTACGTACGACATTAAGGGCGCTACGATTTTGTAAAATTCGAAAATACTTCACCTCCTGGCATCGAACCCAGGACCGATTGTACGTAAAATACTAAATTTTTCCGGAGACATATATATTAGCAATAGGTATATGAAATCTTATCGCTCTAACTCAATGGGAAGTATTTTTAAAATTATTTGAAAAACGGCCGCATGCATTCTTAACGGGGAACATCAAGATTACGGGACACTCTGGAATCGAACCCGTGACACACAGGCAACTGTTGATTTTTTTCAAAGTACATTTTATATGTATCTATTTGTTTAAAAAGTTTGAATGATCTAAGTATCATATTAAGGAAGCTAGGATTTTTTAAAATTCGAAAATATTTCACCTCCTGGCATCGAACCCATGATCAGTTACACGTAAGCGATGGCATTTTTCCGTAGATATATATGGTAGCAATAGCTACATGAAATCTTATCCTTCTAGGTTAATGGGAAGTATTTTTAAAATCATTTGAAAAACGGCCCAATGCATTCTAAATGGGGAAAGTCGATTTTTGGGGCCTCCTAGAATCGAACCCATGATAGGTAGGGTCGGTTTCCCAATTTTTCCTAAGTGAGATTTAGTTGGCCATTACGGAAAAAAATCGGCGACTCTGTGGCCAAAGCGGTTTGGGCCTGACATTAATATCCTATATATATGAATATATATATCCCCCCGAAGCGTCTATATATAATAGATATCCCCCCGAAGCGTCTATATATAATAGATATTAATGTCAGGCCCAAACCGCTTCGGCCACGGGGCCGCCGAATTGCTGAGATAATTCACGTTGAGAAATGTGTAAATAATAGAAAAATTCGAAATAATTTTATTTATTTATTATTAGATATGTTAACTGATAGTTTTATTGGTATGCCTATTTATTAATCTATTATCTAAAGGATATTCATGTATAGGGTTAAAGTTTGATTCAAATTCGGAAGATTTCGATGCCTATTACGAAGTCTGGTTACGTGAATCATGAACATTTTGAATCTCATTTGAGAAAATTATTCCTATGAAATTAGTAATTATGTTTTTCATTCTAAAAATAAATCATCCAATTATTAATAATCGATCATTATAATTACACTTAACGATAGGTTTTGCTTTAAGATTCGTTCAACTAGGTACTTCACTCGACCTATTTTTTATCGCGGATGTTTCAACAAATGAAAACGAGAGGTTTCAGGCCTTTCAGGTATGCGCAGAGTTGACGTAGCCAATGTAATTTGATGGGAAGGTTGTGGACCTCAATAGAAACGCATTTTACACGATATCGCAACGCAATTATCTCTATCTAATTAAAAATTGAGTCACTAACTTTTATAACCTTATTAATCTGTTTTCGGTTATGATAGCTTTTTTCTGCTACGGAAATTTTTTAACATACTGAAGATAATAAACTTCAGACTTGTGAGTAGAATGAATCGGAATTCTTTGGGTGTTACCTTGTCCCTTCGAGAAAATGGATTTTGTTTTGGTATCATTTTCGTAAAATTTGGTAGTTCTCAAAAATCATGTCATCTTTGATGAAATCGGATTGTAGAAAATTTTCTCCTAATATATTTAACAAAACTAAGTGTACGAATTGTTTTCGTCAGAAAGAGGAACACAGTGCAGAGGCGTTGGAAAGTAACAGAGTAAGTAATGTAGGTGTTCAGTAGTTGAATGGTTGTATTCTGAAATAGCATTCTATTCTATCATTAAAAACTTCTTACCACTGGATAATGTCTTTTCATTTCTTCCTGTCAAATATAATCAATTACATTTGTTTCCGTCAGTCTTTTTAGTGTTTTAGAGTAACAAATTATGAATACCTATAATACTGATCAACCTTATTTCTCATTATTTCGTCAAAAACTTCTTGTCGACTAGTGATAATCGATAGTAATTTTGCAGGCTCTTACATACTTTTAATTCTATATTTGGCTCTATTGAAGCAAATTTTTTCTTGTGAAAAGAGCATTCGCTTCTCCAACTGTTGCCTTCTACCAAAGTGGTCGAAGTTTCGGTATCGTACTCAGCTCCCATCTTCAGTTCATAAAAATGTTCACAGTTTTGGTAGAAGTAGTTTAGAACAGTAGAAGTAATTAAGTTAATTGTGGCACCTCATAAATTACCAGACCAAAAACTCAATTTCATAAACAGTAAGGTCAGATAAGTGATGGCTCTGTCAATACCGATCAGAATATTAAAAAGAAGCCGATTACCTTTTTCCATCATATAGTAATGATTAGTAAATTATACGTTCGAATCCTTTTAAGGCTACAAGAAAGGTGTGCAAGTGTGGGTACCTGTTTGTTGCACCAGATTGGGATTTTTCCATTCCAATTAATAGGACCAAAGTAAGTAGGCATTTAAAATACTTGTCCCAATCATTCATTGTGTTTAATATATTCTTTGCTTAAAGATTTGAAATACGGTCATCATTGTTCAGAAAAAATTAATATTATTGATAATTATTAGTACCCATGTGAATAGGCTGTGATTAATCTAGAAGTCTATAATTGGAAAAGGTAGCTATTGCTATCTTTTGTTATTACTTTGAAAAATGTTTCCATTTATATTACTGAGTTTTTTTTATTTCGAACTTCATTCAGTTTATATGTAACTTCTTATTGGTTTATTATAAGCAAGACTGCTGTTTTAATCAAGTATAATCAAGTTGTCATACTGCTGTTTGTATATTATACTTGTGTGTGCATTTTTAGCAATCATATCTCCATAGTATGGATGATATATTGTTATCACATCAATACACTAACTGATGTATAGCCTTATTCTAATGATATATAGAATTCTTAAGTTTTAGATTTGAAAGGAGTTTCAAAACTTTTATTCTGATCAAATGAAGCAGAATCTGTATTAGTGTTAATAACTGCTAAGTAACTGGAAAATTAAGAAAAATCTTCAAAATTAAAGTTAGAAAATTGAATGAAACCTCTCAGACATTATAAAATGAAGCCCAGAGATGATACATTCAGTGCAATTTATATTATCCTTTCTTTGCATAACTTGTCATCTATTTAATGTATGCATATTTGTTTTTATTCTTTCCTTCTTCTTGGTTTGAATACTGGTTATACTCTTATAAAGTACACATAGTTAAAATTAAGAATATCAATTTCTGAAATAAGTCTGATAACAAGCATGGCTTACTGAGAAAATTTTCCTAGATTTTTTCTGTAATCTCTTAGAAAAATACTCTATAACGTTTATATATTCTATATTATAAATAATAGTCTGTATATTTGATTGATTTTTTATAGAGGTGGCAGAGGCGTTGGTTCATTCTTTATGATGATGGAGAGCTCACTTATTCCGTGGATGAACATGTAAGATTTTCATATATATTTGGTTTAGTAAAACTTTGATTTATCTTATTGATAAATTTTGAGAATTGGTCAGGTTTTTTGTGTGGAAAATGTAGGCTATGTTATTTAAATTTATAAAAACATAGCCTACATAATATAACATAATTTTAAATAATTTAAAGTTTGAGTATTTTTAGTTAATCAGAGATCGATTTTGTTTAGCTATGGTATCTCTCATATTCCTTTACAACACAATGTATTGGTGTTTTGCAAAATTTATCCCTTAAGAGTTTAATAGGAATTAATGATATTTTCTTTCCACAACACTTAACTAAAACATTTGATTTATATTTTTGATATCAGTTAAAGATGTAATAATCAATAATTATAAAAATATAGACTAATTGGCCTTAATTGATTGCATCTCAATTAAGTATTTTGTTTTGTGTCCTCAGAATTACAAAATATTATTTAAAAGGGTATTATTAAGAATGTCAATAAGCAGTGATCATTTTGAGAAGATATCAATGCTTTACCTCAACCTCAATATAATTCCTCATCATTTTGATGTGGAAACCTTAAGTAACATCATGTATCCAAGGCATGTAGAAAAATAATGCAAATCCTTTAATTAACCATTCTCTCTATGAAAATGTTTTTAACTCTCTTTCTCTGCTCAATCTAAAAACTTGCATACAATTTTATGTGTGACCACTATGAAATGAGGTTTTAGAATGTTATACGATAAGCTGTCAAATTTAGGCACTGGCTGTTAGCTGCTATAGTTCCTGTGAAAAAGTATTTACAATTTTTAGCCATGTCTTTTTTAAATTCTCTGCTCAACATAAATTGAGAGCTTTTCTCTGAACTTTTATTATTTTTAAATATTGCAATCTAAATTAATCGTTATGGTGATTTCTTCTTACCCTTGATATATTTATTGCTTATTTTACATTTTCATATTAAATATTCAAACATTTTCATACAAGATGGAAATTTACAAAGTTGTTTTAATTACTATAGTATTCCACGAAGTCACACCTTCTCACATTGATTTCAACAAGAAGAATGAGTATTGCAGTTGATAGTCAAAGATTGCTGAAAGAGAAGGTATCAGATAGGCAGGTTATTCTTGAAGGATCTCAGAAACAGAATAGAGAGAGTAGGAATGGAAAGTTCATTTTGCAATTATAAATACATTACACAGGTGTCAGAGGAAATTGAAAAGGCTTTGGTAGAAGGGAGATGATTTATAAGATGAGCTTTTTGCATGATTCTGATATTAAGATATATAAGATATTATTCAAAATTAAAAGACTACTATTGTAAAGAAGTTTAGGATACAATTGTGGGTAGATTGGTTAGAATGGGGAGACATGGTCCATATTGGAGAGCAATGAGGAGAGGAAGAAGAACATCACTTAAAATGTAGGTGCGAAGAGAGACTGGATCCCTGATGTTGGTGAATCTGTACAACACTCCCAAGCAATATATTTCCCTGTTTATAGCATAATTGAAATGTTCAGAGGAATGAAGCTTTTCATTGACTATCACACCAAGATCTATACAAAAAGTAACAATAGGAATACCCTGGCCTTTTATGAGTTATTCATTACAATTTTTTTTCTTTTTTGAGGTAATATATATCACACTATACTATATACTTTACTAGGTTTACGTTTACTTTCCAGGTTGAGGACCAAGTTGTGACTGCATTGAGTGAATTTTAGAAAGTAGAACAATCATTATTATTAACAATCCTTTAAAATTTCAGTTGTCTGCAATTAATAACATGGTTTTCATTTAGAATGAATTTAGGGATCAATAAATAGAGAAAAAATACAGCCATTTGAGCAACACTGCAGACCCTATATTGGTTATTCAAGATTACCCTCTGTGAAGCAGGGAAAAAAATAGCATCATGCCATTTTTATAGATTATGGAGAGGGAAAGTGTGGTCATGATAGTCAAATACTTTTGCAGAATCATAAAAGACATATATTTGCTGTATTTAAAGCATTATCTGTTACTTTTAGCAAAAATAATTTTTTGTAATTGAAATGACCTCTATTTCAGCCAGATACTGTACCTCAGGCAGTCATCTCTTTACTGAGTCCTTCTGTACAAAGTGGTGGTAGTATTGTATGGGAGGCCCCTGAGTCAGAAACAGGACATCCTCATAGCTTGGCAATAGCAGCTCCTGATCGGATCCATTTTGTTAGAGGAGACACTAGGGATGAGACAAGAGCATGGATGAACTCATTACTTGCTGTTGACTCACCACTGGTCCCTCAGGGGACTGCAAGGATCAGACAGGTTTGTGCATCTTTCATTCATCTTAAGTGTATCATGTATAGAAATTTTCTTTTCATGAATTATTAATTAAGAACCTGATTTCATTTCTATTTGCTATATAATACTCTTATATAATCAAAAAAGTAATGGATTGAATAGATCATTATATTGGAACAGATGTATCATACTTCATCTTTTCTTTTGAATTCTGTTTCTTGAGATGATATATTCTCCTTTTTTATGTCATCAGATGCTCTATGTAAATGATTGCAGAAAATGTGATTTATTTTATTTTGAAACTCCTAAATAATGTTAACATTGAGTAATTTCAATAAATTTCTTACCTGTTTTATATGTATTTCAAATTTATTTCTAATTATTATTCTATCTATTCTTTCCATACAGGCAAGGCATAAGAGAAATGCCACATTCCCTGGAGGTTGTTCAAATCTTTTACCCACAGGTGTTTCTCAACAAGGTGTGTAGCTCACTGATTCCTTCTAAATTATTTTCTACAATTTTACATATAATGTATTTCAATACTCATTTCCTCACATTGCAAACTATTCCAAATCTCTTCACATTTTTACCTTAAATCAAAAGACATTTTCTGAAATTCTTTTTGTTACGAGTACTTGAAAAGATCTTCAGACACATATTTCATTCCTTGAGCTTCGTATGAAAATTTAAGCTCTTTGTACATGATTAATTAAATGTTCCTATTTAAAAACTTGACTATCTGTTTTCCCTGAGACCATTTCCTTTTTTATTATTTTGATAGAATAATGGTTTATACCCTGAAAACATGTAGTTCCCTATAAATTTTAGGAAGTGATTTCATTAACCTTATCATATTTTAGGTGTGAGAATTTCTCTTTGATGAGGAAATGATTTCATGTTTTTTTTTTATAAGAATATATTCTGCCTTAAATATTCCTTAATTTAAAATTCATATGTGCCATGATAACTGCTGATAATAATATTTATTGGAACACTAGGAATAAGGTTTATATAGCAAAAAGGTATTGTTACTTATAAATCTTATTCTGTTGGCTGCACAAATGCCATTTAGATTGGTTAGATAGGTTATCATGACCTTTGACTTGGCCAACACTTCTGGAAAAAAAATTATTTTTTTTCATCCACTAAAAGTTATTTTAAACATACACAAACAATCACAGAATTTCTGAAATTTGGATTTGACTCAGTTTCTGTGGATTTCTTTAATACCCATTTTTCCTATATTGTGAGCTATTTAAATAATTTACTCTAAGATCCTTAGAATTTCCTATTGTGGGGCTCTCTTTTTATGGCCTGATACTCAATCCCTGGGAAATGTCCAATGATTCCTAATTAGTTGAATGCCCATACCAACAGAGGATCTGTCTCTCTGTATGAATTGAAATATTTGTTAAGCAAGAATCTAAAAATACTCTCTATTTAATTTTTTAATTATGACTTTCATGTAGAAAGTGTTTATTATTGTTATTGAACATCTGATTTAATGTCTAGGTTTGATCCATCTTATTAGTCATTACAGGAACAAATGCTGTGAGCCAACAGCACTCACCTGTTCTTCGGCAGCGGTTTAATAGTTGTGCATCACCTTTGCATCAGCATTCACCTTTAATTGTTGGTAAAGAAGAAAATATGACTATCAATCACTTCAATTTGAATCCGATGGGTAAAATCCGTTCTTCACTTCCCTTATGTGGATACTCCCAATCATCCTCATCAGTGAGAAAGGATCAAGATGATGTAACCTCATGCACTTTGCAGTCCATAGTAAGAAGTTATGGGAATGAAACAGTTTCGGATTCTCAGACTGCAGAAATTAATTCCTCATCTATTCATTGCAAAGAAGTAGGCAATACCGATACATTTGTAAGATCTACTCAGCCATTCTCTTCGAATACTAGGTTTGTCTTATTCTTTATGTTTCAAATCTATCATCATAATTAATTGATGAATCTTGAATCTAATTATCTCACAAGGAACTTTTAATTGTATCAAATATGTTTTATTTATACTTTTAATGTTGAATGTATGTCTATATTTAAATTTAGTACCATCATTATCAGTGTTTTACCATCTCACTTAGGATGTACCCAAACCAAACTCAAATTTTCTATGACTTGAGTCACCTTATACTTTACACTATTTACTACTATGTACTATTTATAAAATACTTTATGATTTCTCTATTCCAAGTTTCTTATTATCATCTCCTTTTCTATTGCCTTACATTACAGGACTGAGGTCCTACAGGTGTCCTTCAAACTCACAATTCAACCTTCCCAGCTGCTGATCTATGACCTAACGGTTCCTATCTATAATTTCTATCACATGTACCAATTTTCTTACCAAGTTATTTTAGCTCAGATCCCTCCCTGTGATTTGAAGCATACTAAGCGCCTTATTATATTGTTTTGAAATCATCAGGCTCTCTTTTTGCAATAAACTCCCAGGCTTTACTTCAGCAGGTCAACAAAAGTAAAATTCACTGGTTGATGAATTTCCATTTTAGTGCTGAAGACAATATTTCAGGCAAAGTCAATTTTTCTTGAATGCTGGCTTCTTTAGAGAATAGTCTCATTTTTCTTTCATATAGAATTTTATCATCTGTATTTTCTAATTATTAATCAAAAATATTCTCCATGTTTAGCATTTTCAAACTATTGGGAGACACACTACCTGTACTCTTCAAGACCCTTCCCAGCAAATTTATTAGCATATTTGTTTTTTTTTAAACTGCATAATGCAAATGCAAAAATATTTCTATGAAGTTTGTAATTATAGGAACATCCAAAATTTATGCTTTTTGTTTATAAAAAAGTGACTCTATGTTCTCTTGTTCTAAAATCACTCATAGGAAACTTTCTTACAGGTTATTTTCTGAAAAGATTGAGAAAAAGGAAAGTATCAAAGAACCTATACTTTTTAAATCAGATCAAAATTATAATGTAACCAATAATAGTGAACATCAAGAAAATTATCAACCTATATCATTGGAGAAAAACTCTTCCTTACCTGATGAAAGACAGGCATCTAGCAGTACATGTTTAGCCTCATACAAAAATGCAAGTATTGATTTATTATATTACTATATAAAGGCATGAGTGTAAGAATCTGTTCAAGGGTTATAATTAGGATATCTTAATGTTGAAATATTCGTTTCTAGCCTAGCATATGACTATAGCAATTTAAAATTAATAAAATACCATCTTTCTTTACATATTAGTCTCTCTTAAGAAGAATTAATCATACAGCTAATTTTTATAAAAATCTGTGTTTTCCAGACAATAAAATTTACATCTTTTTGATAAAAATAAAATATTATAAACTTGTAGCTGTTGAAAATTTGGAATGAATGCACTTTGGATGGGATTCACAAGCTTGCCTGATGGATGAATGTATCACTAATCACTATAACAGAGGGACTTGGACCCCCCTAGTGGAAAATGTCCTCTGGACAACTCAAGCCCTATATTTAAATTTCATGAGGCAGTCTCAACCGTTTCTTGTCGTCTGCAGTCATTTGAATTCCTACTCTTTCTTTAAATGCCTATAAATTATGGGTACATTTTTATCGTTGTTGAAGTTCATTTAATTCTAGATAAATTATGTTCCATTAGAAAAATGAAGTGGAAAGTGAAGAGTTTCTTTCTAGATAAAATGATTAATCATTTGAATAACTGATCAAAAAACCTGATTGCATGTATAATTTACATAAGTGCTACTACAAAATAATCTTCCGTAATAAAACTTTACCGCTACACTTATCTTCCTTTGCTTTATTTAAAAATACTAAGCTCATAAATGATGTGCAGAATATAAACAAGACTTTAAATATTTTGTTTATAGATGCTCTTGTATTCAGTTTGCCCTTTTAGCACAAAAATGCAGTTACATAATAATTACTCCTTAGAATCCTTCCACTAAGCACAGAGGTAAATCTTCTTCATACTACATCTTCCATGAACCCATTTCTTGCACTTCTCACATTTGTTTATTGCTTCATTACACTTTCTTTTGAACTGACATAAGTCAGTTCAGGTATCATCTGTGTTGTCTGGTGCATCCTCCGAATCAATTAGGACCTTTGTGTGATTTCCTAGGACAACTCACCCAGTTCTTCTGTAAGTATTTGTAAGAATTTTTGCCTGGATATTCCTCAATCACTAGTCTGCTTGTAAATAATCAATGCAATCATTCCTCCCAGATCAAGTTTGCTGTAAAAAGAAAGCATTGGCCAATGTCGTGAGTCTGCTCTAACCGTGTACCATTTCCCATTAGGTCCATTATTCCACATTCCGTATGATTATGGTATTTCATCGTGTCTGGTTCTCTCTTAACATTCCTCTCCACTGTGACATTAGGATGCATTTAGCTGAGGAGAAGAACATGCTTACTTGGTTTTCCTTTATAAAGAAGGATATTTTTTCATGTTTCAACAACATTACATAGGTGTTCAGGTCTCTAAATCCAATGGTTCTCACTCTACTTTTTTCAATTTTCAACCAAAGAATTGCCTTCATCCTCTTAGACAGGTTTAATAATGAAAAATAATAATATCAATCATTATGTTCATTCCTTTCCTAGGATAGTGCCCCGTCATTTTCATTACTACACATTCAGGTGGATGGACATTCCTCCATTCAATGCATATTTTGAATTAATATCTGTTGCTAAGCGAAACTTAAACCCATACATCAGGTTTATTAAGCATGAAATGTGAGAATGTACATCTACACATGGGTTTGTAGAAAGCTTGAGAATCTTCTATGATGGAGGTCCAAAGGAAATCTTTTCTTGTAATACTTTCAAAGTAGTTTCTAATATTATACAAAGCAATGAAGGTTTTATCTTCCTAAATAAGAGGAAAAGTGACCCCCTCATACCCCCTAGAACAGCGGAAGTGTCCTCAGGACACCTACTTAATATTTACACTTATTTTTATGATAAAAACTTCATTATTTTAGATTAGAAGCTCTTACAAAAGTACTTCGAGATAATATTGCTTTTTGCCGTGATTATATCCCTTCTCTCTAAAATAAATTATATTGTTATGCATAAAAATTTGAGGTAGCAATTCTAATGATGTTTTGAGCTGCAAATTTTTTGCCTTCTATTTTCTAATATTTCCATTCATAAGGTCCGTTTCCCATCTCAATTTTCGCAATTGACCAATTCGTCCTCTTTCTTTTTGTGGAACAGAGTCATTGAATATTGCAAAGCGTTTGCTACAAAGCTGGTACAAAAGTGAAGGTGGATGATCAGCTTTTTCCCAGAAAGTGTAGATGTATATTCACACAATTTATTCTTGATAAACCTGATAAATATGTGCTAAAGCTTCTGTTAGTAATAGATTTTAATTCCAAATATGCATGAAATGGATTTCCATACGTTGTCGAGATGGAGGATAGGCCATCTTCCTGAACCATATGGTCATGACATTGATGGGTCCTTTTCTTATAAAAGAAATTAACCAAATGACATAATGATAATTATTTACATCAAGGAACCTATTTAAGTGGTTAAAAAAAGTAGGTATTTTTGATTTGGAACATTGAACAAAATGCGATGAGAGTCACTGGAGTTGAAAACTTGCACAAATCTGCTGTGAAGTCTGATGTTGTTGAGAAATGAAGAAATATCCCTGTTTATAAAATTAAACCGACTAAAGATGTTCTTCTCCTGATTTGGATGCTTTTTAATGTGGGCAGTATTAGTAAAAGAAAATCAGACGCCGTGATGTACCATAATTATACAAAATGCGGCGTAGTGCACCAAATAGCACGTAGGCACATGGTGAGAGTAGACTCACATAGACGTTGACTAATGAAATCTTTTCACATCAAATTTTATCTAGCAGAAGTCAATGTATGGGCTATTTACAAGCAGAAAAGAGGTCGCTGAATATCCAGGTATAGATTCATGCTACGAATTGCAGATAAACAAGGTAAAACCTAAGCTGTCCAAAGAAATCTGAAAAAGGATCTAAGTAATGCACGAGACAACATCCAATGAAGACACCGATGTCTGTTCAAAAGAAAATGCAAGTGTAATAAAGCAACACAGTAGTGTAAGAAATGGGTTTATAGAAACTGTAGCATCAAGAAGATTTATCTCTGGGCTTCGTGGAAGGATTCTGTGGAGTTATTTATTTTGTGTCAGCATCAATGTGCTAAATAAGAAAAATTAATATAATTGCATATACAAAGAAAATATAAGGTCTTGTTTGTATTTTATACCTTATTTCTAGTCTTTTTGCTCTGAAATAAAATCAAAGGAAGGTAAGTATCATACTTATTAATTTTGAAGCATCTAAGGAAAGACTGGGAATAAAAATACGACTGTCTCATGCTTTTCAAAAGAAGCGCAAGAATAGGTGTCCTGAGGACACCTTCTGCTGTTCTAGGGGGGTGCCCGATTCCTGCTGTTCTAGTGTAAAAACACACAGGACCATAAGAAATACTTGGTCTTTTCACGATTTAAAACAGAATATAGTATACTTTTTCCTGCAAACTAAATCATTAGGGATACAGTATAGACAATATCTCAATATTATGGTTATTTTTATTTACATTAACTCTTTATAAGATTCTTCAGCAGTATTAGTAATTCAAGACAGGATGATTTGAGTTATTCATTGTTTCATACATTATCTGCAAATGGAAGTTGTACTTTCCATTGATTACTGACTTTTATAATTATTATATATTGCATAATTATCATGTCTTATCAGTCAATGACTTTTATTGTATAATTATTCAGGGCAATCACTATTCTATATCACTCAATATTACTTTTGTCAGTGCGCACCAGTGCTCAAACCCTCAAGTTTCCAGGTTCGATCCAAATTCTACAAAATGTTAAAATCTCCCAAATCTCCTCATAAAAAACAAAGTTTAAGGGTTTAAAGGGTAGGAATGAATTACTTACAACTATATTTTCAATCTTCTTTCCACCCGTGCTTGTTTTAAAGAATTCTGCCACCCGCCCTTCTAATGAACTGAGTCTTATAAGGATACGCAATGGATCACATTTTTTTGAGATATCATCTTCCGTTTCCTCTTCAATCTGCTCCTCATCTACCAAACTTCTATTACAGAGAGATGCATCATTCCTTTCTGTTATTCTAGAGGTAATGCTTTGATGTCTTCCCTCAATGCCTTTCTGCTCACTTACAGAGCTCCTCTCTGATGGCTTTTTATTTGTCACATGAACATTTCTTGTCATACTTCCTCCATTACCAACAAATTTTTGAATATCCACTTCATTTCCAAAAGATTTTGTACGTGAGGTCTGTACATCTGAAATGAGTGCAGAAATTGAAATACACCAACCAAGATCAGAAAATCTTATATCATTTCATTGTTAACAAAAATTCTTCTCAGCGTAATTAACAAATTATTGATCCTCATAAATATTTATATATAAATAAGAATCAAGAATATATAATTTTGGATGTGAAATATGAATTTAAAGAAAGTAAAAATTAATGTTGCACATAGCCTCTTTAAGTAAATCAAAATGAACAGTTGCTTAAACTATGCTTTACAAAGTGGTTTATTTGTTTTCTGTGACAGGAGAAAATATTGAAATATTATTACCTGACTTCTTTAATCAAAAACAGGAAAACTTTACATTGGTAGTGATAACCAACTCACAGAACTCTTGCTCACAAAATTAGAATGATTTAAGTTGAACTTAGCTTTTAATACTGGTTTATAATACTGTATGTATATGTACCAGTAAAGGTGTGCTTGCTTACAGCAAGCAACGCTATAACATATTTTTAATGAAAAATAAGATTGTTAGAAGATAACTCTGCTCAAATGTTGCTAAATATAAAGTAAAGGACATTATCGCAGCATTCAATGCACTGAATTTGATTTCCCATGTTTCTTACGGCAGCATTATTCCCGCCCCGGCGTCGAACCAAGGATATACTGCCTAAAACACTTACATAATTTGCTTGAGTATGATTGACTTTATAAACATTCCAAATTTCAAAAGGAATTTATTCAGGAAAGGAGATCCATTTACTTACCATTGGTATTGCAAATCAACGAAGAACTCCTTGATTTGGATTTCTCTGTAGGACTTTCACTGTGAAACTCATTTGCAGAATTCAGCAATATATTGGAGGAAACATTGGTTTCAATATCGTTTACTAGAGTTATGCTTGAATTACAAGCTGTATTGAATTCCTCCAGGGTTGCCTTGTTCACTTCATTAACAATTTTATCACTTCCTGGTGTTGAAACTCTCAAATTATCAAGAGATCTTCCAAGCGCTGCAGCCATTGTGCATTCTAATTGAGTAAGGCGGTCACCTATCTCCTTTGGAAGCTTACCACTGCAAAGAGAAGGGTCAGTTCCACTTCTTCCAACTCGATCACTTCGAAGAGAGAGAGAACGTCTCTTCTCCCTTGTCTCCACTCTAGATGCCTTCTGCCTCAGAATCCGCACCTTCAATTCATGCAAGGTTGCAATGCAGAAGTTTAATAACAGAAAATCTGAAATCTTACAGCAATAAACTATACTTCCAAACTGTCTATCTATCAAGAGAGCTAATTTTAGGATATGAAAATACCAGCAGAGTCACTCACAGCATTAATTCAGTATTTAGACATGACTTTTAGCATGTAACAGATATAAGTAATTAAATTCAAGCAAAAACCATGAAGTTGCCCATCTTAAATCAATTCCTTAGCAATATATCCATTTCATCAAAGGTAATTCACATTTAAAATTATCCTACATATTCAACCTAGCTTATGATCTACTTCCTTTATCTCTCAGCTCATGGCTTCAGTCTTTTCTCCCAGTTTCCCTTTGATAACATTACTGCTCAAAACTCCTAATCAAACAATGTGTTCAAGGGCAAATTTTCAGTATATTTCATATTCAGATTCTATTTTGAAAAAAGAAAAGAAGGAATTGATTTCATTCTGCCATTAATATATAGATGCACAATATGGGGGTCAAAAAGGAGTTGAAAAAGGAGACAGGGTGAAGAAGGCAAACATTTCAATTGAACTTTAGGGAGAAAAAGTTTTGTCACAAGATCCAACCTTTGCTTTTCCAAGTTAATTTTCCTTTGCTCCTGATTTTCAAGCAAAGTGAGAGGTTAGTTTCTTTGAACAGACAAACGAATCCTATACTACCCATGCATTTCTAGCGGCAGAATTATTCCCGCCCGTCGTCGAACCAAGGACAGCCCGCTTAGAATAGTTTATTAATTTGCTTGAGTATGATTTTCTTATTGTACACTATAAATTTCAGAATGAAATTTTTGTAGAAAGTACCTCAAACGATATTCCGATTTCCCTATGCATTTCTTATGGAGATATAAAAAACGCCCCCTAGCATCGAACCAACGACCATTTAGGACATTCTTATGGTCTCTCTTATTTGAGAATGGTCCCTTTTATGGCTGTATGAAATTTTGAACCTCTGCGCGGTCGGGAAGTGCCCTAAAAGGTTTTTGGATATATGGTCGATGTATTTCTTATGAGTAATATCGAGATTAGGGGACGCTCTGGAATCGAACCCGTGGCACATAGGATAGTTTTGAATGTACATTATATATGTATTATACTTCGGTGTACATTATATAAGTATCTCTACGTGTATAAAGTTTGAATGATCTATGTATCATATTAGGAGAGATACGATTTTTCAAAATCTGAAAATATTTCACCTTTTATTTTCTTTGAAGAGGAGTACATAGGATTATAAATAATTTCCTTTACAAAAAGGAGAAAGAGAGATCCTATAGTAGCAGTAATGTAGAATATACAGCAGTTATTAGTGTGAACATATTATAAGATTACATTCTAAACCTACATTGCAAAACTTGAAATGGAGTTTAAGAAGGGTTTTGGACATTGAAATTTTTAAACGTGGAAGATAACACATAAACAATATTATGAATTGATAAGAGTAAGCCAACATCAAAAATTATTGATATTCATTGGCAAAGAACTAAGCAGTGATATATATCATTGCGGGCTGCAGTGCAAAAACTATTAAAGGGACATTATTATTATTGTTACAAGATCAGCTGGCATTAAAAAGTAGAAGGTTATATTTCATAAATATAGTATGAGAGGAGAAAAGTCACATCAGTGTCAATGAGCATGGAAAGTATAAGTAACCTATTAAAGAAGACAAAAGGAGTTTAAAGTACGTGTAACATTGTGTTCCAAGAAAAGATATAAGCAATCAACTGAAAAATGAAAGATGATAATGATAGAGAAGAATGAACGAAGATGATAAATATATAACTGTACAATCCAACCCAAAAAGCCTGATATTAGGGTGTCATATTTAAGACGTAGTTAGGTATAATTTGAATTAAAACTATCAAATTTACCTGTTTCTCAGAGGCACTGAACTTGATGGTGAGATCCTGAACTCTGCTAACCATTAGTTGCATATCTGCTTCAGCTCTCTTTCTTTCTTCTGCTAACCTCAAGGATATTGCACTACTTTCTAATTCAAGAGCATCAACACAGCCTTGACAAGCACGCAACTCTTTCTTTAGTGCATGGATTTCCCTAACTGCCTTTTCAAAGCGAGCCCTTAAACTGTACCATTCTTCTATCAACCTAGAATGGATGACAATGAAAGGATATCATTTGACCTTGCACATGAAATCAAATCATGAAATGAAATAAACATGAAATAAATCAAAAGTACAAGTTATTTTTTTTGTTTCTAAATAATTTAAATTTCACAATTTTATAAATACATAATAATAAACAAGGGTAAATTGTATACACCATCATTAACTATTATTATGTACCAATATTTACATCCAGTTTTTTTTGGTATTTTTTGGGAAGGGATTTTGCCCTTAATGCATATGAATTTTTAAGTTTCATAAATTAACTAATAACTTTTACTATATTTTAGGTACGTGGAGATCCTGATGGTTGTGTGTTAGATGCAATTTCGAAGTCATCCTATTCTGATGAAAGAGATGATCATGTTCACAGAAGTGTTTCAAATAAAAAAGTGAACATATTAACTGAATCAAGTGAAAATAAATCATCCAAAGAAAATGAGGAATCAAGCAATCTGAAATGTCTTCCAAGGAAATTTTCAATAAGGAAAGATGCTATTAAGCATGGTTGGCTTATGAAACTTGGAGTCTCAAAGGCAAGTGCCACCATAAAAGAGCTCTAAACTCAAGAAAGGGTATTTAATTTCTTATTAATTCCCTTAAATTATTTTAACAGGTATGGAGCAAGCATTGGTTTGTATTATGTGGTACTGGGTTGCTATATTATCGTGATCCTAGTGCAGAAGGAATTGGAATCCTAGATGGTGTAATAGACTTGAGCTTAGTTCATGATGTTCAGGAGACTGCAGTGGAGAGACATTATGGAATCCAACTTACTGTATGTACTTCATCACTTCGTTTATATGTATTTGGTGTAGAATCATATTAGTTATATTCCAGTATTCCATGGGGTAATTTCTATGTAGTGCAATTTTCTTTTCCTGTATGCCTTCTCAGTGGTTTATTCAATAAATAATTTCTTCTAGTTTTGAAATAGACTTTTGTGAAATGATATTTGAATTGTGTTTAACTACATTATTTGAAATTTGTATTGGATCATGTTCATCATTTCATTTTCCATAGATTTTTAAACAATATAATGCCAAACTTGGTAATTTCTGCTGATAATTTATTTGTGATTGGTTTGGTTTTTTTGTATAATCTTCTTAGATTTATTTTATTAAAACTTATAAAATTAAATTATTTCTGGCTTAATGGGAAGTATTTTAAATACTCTTAACCTCTGTGCAGTAGGGAAGTGTCATAAAATGCTTTTGGAAATATGGCCAATGTATTTCTAATGAGGAAAATCATAGCATTTCATCTACTTACCATAGATCCCTGCTTACCAATTTCCCCCAAGACAATAGTGCTACTTTTTAAGTACAACATCAATATTTCAATCAGCAGTGTAAACTTAACTCTAATTTCTGTGATGGTATTTAACAATATTTCCATTATGTTTACAAGCATGCCAGAAACACTTGATCTCCTTATGTATATCTCAAGTAGCGAGGGAATTAAGATTGATTTGACAAGGAGTGTAAACATAGGTGTCTCCTGACTTTTGAATGAGACTAGCATAGTTCGATAGAGGATCAAAATTAAGAAGACATGTCTTTTTTATAGACGTTTCTCGCCGTAAGTTTAGGAGATATTAACGTTCAAAGATTGCATTTTTTTCAAATTTCGCGCCGGGACAACCCAAACCCGCTTATCTCAGATAAGAACTCTTCCGAGCTCCTCCCTTATCAGCGAGTTCGGCGGTGGAGTTAGTTAAGGCATATACAAAGCTTTTTCTAACCGTCATTTTTGCGCGGTGGACGCTGGTTCGCGACCCGGCAACTGAAATTTTTCTCTCTTTAATTATAATTTATTTGTCTCGTATTCAGCGTCTATCATGCACTGAGCACGAATTTTGGAGTTATTACGCGATTTAATATTATCTTTTCTCTTAGGATTTCTCTCCAAATTTACTTATTCATACACTTAAAAACGAAGGTTTTTGTTGACAATCTCGGTAAATTTACCCAATCTTATATGCAGATGTATGGAAAACTTCAGGTCTTCATACAACTTTACGAGACCTTTGAATTATTGGTGAAAATAGATCGCTAAACAGATGAATTTGAGTATATCTTCATTACGGATATCAAATTCAGAAATTGCCGGGTCGCGAACCAGCGTCCACCGCGCAAAAATGACGGTTAGAAAAAGCTTTGTATATGCCTTAACTAACTCCACCGCCGAACTCGCTGATAAGGGAGGAGCTCGGAAGAGTTCTTATCTGAGATAAGCGGGTTTGGGTTGTCCCGGCGCGAAATTTGAAAAAAATGCAATCTTTGAACGTTAATATCTCCTAAACTTACGGCGAGAAACGTCTATAAAAAAGACATGTCTTCTTAATTTTGATCCTCTATCGAACTATGCTAGTCTCATTCAAAAGTCAGGAGACACCTATGTTTACACTCCTTGTGAGTAATAAAAATAACTTAGTAAATTTCCACAGAAAAAAGTTTTTTTTTCTGTGGAAATTTACTAAGTTATTTTTATTACTATGGTATTCGACGAAGTCACGCCTTCACACATTGAACTCCTTGTGAGAAAAGAAACCATATCTTTGATGAAAACTTGTATGGACTAAAATTTCTTTATGTTCCAAGGTGACTTTAACTAACAGTCCCTAGGTTAATTGATGTCTTTGACTTTGTGACTTTGTCACCACTATATTCCAAAGTCTTCATGACTCATTTTGAGGAAAATTTTTAGTTTGCCTGTTGATTACTGAAAAAACAGGGTGGTTTACATTCGAGGATGATATCTTCTGCATCTAAATTCTGCACCTTAGGAAAAATGGATTTGTTCCACACCCACATCAACTCTATCATTTACCAAATCAACTTCACTATAGAAACAGGATCCCACTAGGATAATTATCTTTCAGCCAAAAAGGAAAGATATCTTGAAAATAATTTATTGATGCCCTGCTGGTATTACTACAAAAAAGTTGGTTAAATGGAACTTTATTAATCACTTATCATTAGAAATCAGTAATTTTCGACCCAAAGAATCTTATAGGCCAACTTTAAAAAATTGTTGAAACTCGAATAAAATATTTTATAAGAAAAAAAGAAAAATTTTAAGAAAACAACGTTTTTTTATTTAATTTTCTTGAAAAACAAGAAATAGTAGTTTCCCACTCCAATTCACTAAAAACAAAATCTTAAACTAGCACCTATTTCGTTCTCTTCACCCCCCCTCCTCCACTTGATACTTGGCTCATTTGTATCTTTAATATCCCATGGCGATTACTTGATAATTACTATCCAGTTCACCAGTATTTTTATATATATTTATTGAATTTCTACAAAACCTTCCTCAATTGATTTTAATGTAATTAAATCTCCATTTTCTCCCATTCTCAAAAATTTCTGTTGTAAGGTAATTACCATTTGTTTATAGTTTTTATATTTATTGTCTGTTTCAATTTTCTATTGCTGATTTTTACCAATCCTCTTTTTGGTAGACGTGGGATCATAAGCAGTGCCTTCTCTCCGCTTTAACACCAGGAATACGAACTGGATGGATAGAAGCCCTAAAGAAATCTGCTGGACTTCCCTGTTTGTCCCATGGAACTAGTTTGCAGAAACAGCAAGACAAAGAGATGAATATCTTGGGGTCATCTAATAATATAGAAAAACCTGATCATTCTTCTTATATCTCTGATACATTAATTCAGAGTAAAGCTGTTGTGACTAATTCAAGTGAATTTCTACCTACCATTGCTAAATCTCCTGTTCTGACTTCATCAGTAAGCTTAAAAACAGATGCTGTTGAAATGTTGCAGTCTAGTTGTGAAGGTTCTTCTGCTAACTCAGATGTTATGGAACATTCCTTTTCTTCAGTCAATAAGAAATATGAGAATAATTTGATTGGCAGTAGACTCGACAACTCTTTGTACAATGATCAGTTCAGTTCTAGCTTCTCTTTGGAATCTGCTCAAAAGATTGTAGATGCATTAAAAGAAGCTTCTCCTTGCATTGATTCTGAATCATTTATATTGGATGATGCTGGAATTATTCTGGATTCAAAAGAATCTTTAGATAAATGCTGTGATACAAATCGGATGGCAGTTTCTGAAATTCCTGACAAAAGCCATAGCTCAGAATCAACTATGAATATTATGTCTTCTGTTTTTTATTCTCAAGGAATGATACATAAGCCCCATGCAGCTTTAAATTCCCACTGTCCTAGTAACCTTGTGGATCGAAGAAATTCCCATGGTTATCATCTTCAGAATTATGATAAAAATAATTCTGATATCATGGTGTTGGATAAAACCAGTGACCAGAGAAGCAGAGCACAAGGAAGGTAGGTTTGATATTGATATAATATATCAAATATAATATAACAGCAAAAAGCAATATTATATCAAAGTATTTTTGAAAGAGCTTCTACTCTAAAACAATGAAGGTTGTATCATGAGAAATAAATGTAAATATTAGGTAGATTTCCTAAGGACATTTCTGCTACTCTAGGGGATGGGTGGTAGTATCTTCTATGAACATTTTCCAATAAACGTAAAACTGTGGAAATATGCTTTATGATGAAAATATGAAAAATGAAAATAATATGAATGTTAACTAAATAATAGTCACAAAACAATTTTTTTCTATGATAAAAATGGCACGCACATTTTTTGATGTACGAGGAGTCCTGAGGGCACAATCCGCTGTCCACTGTAGTTTTATATTTATTAATAAAGTTTTAGTACTCAAAATTTTCTGTGCATTTTAACATAGCACAGAGCTATATAGAGATCAAATGAAATGGTGCTATTCATCATTGACTTGGAGCATCATTATGTAGGTAAAGCAGAGGTCCAATTCTGAAAAATTATACAGAGTCGGTGAAAGATCTTTTTTAATAAACAGTGTACCATCAAATAACACTAGGTACCACAGATGCTTCAGTTATAGTAAAACAGGTCTGAATAATGAAGAATGAAATGATATAGTATGTCTCTGCAAAGAAACTGAAATTGCAACTCAATTGGTATGTTACTTACTTATGGAGGCTGTACAAATAGATTTTTATTTTCTTTTAAGGTGAACTGCAGAACATTTAGGAACATCAGAAATAAAGAACAGCTGTTACTTAATTTTTTTTTCTCATACAGGCCTAATTACCTTAACCTACCATCTTCAGAGTCAAATGCATCCAAGTCATTTATATCATCATCAGCATCTTCCTGTTCACTCTCCGATGAAGATTTTAGAACTGCATCTGAAGCATCTCAGCATTCAACACCTGCAGCAGAGGTATGTCTTCTTTTTTTCTTGATAACTCTTGGCAAAAGCATAAGAATATCTCTATTTATATAACATGAAAGAGAGATTTAAAATTATAAAAGTTCACTGATTGATTTGAGAAATAGTAAATACACTAGTGAAATAGTAAATACAATATATTTCTGCAAATGGATTATGACTAATCCTCTGGAAATAGTACAGAAACTTAATTTTATAACTAAAGCGGAAAAGGGTGGAAATGTTTAGTATATTCATTGGGAACCATTATGATTGGCTGAACCCTAATTGTAGCAGGCTATTTCATGTCTGTTAATCTTTGATTTTATCCTTAATGAGATTTAACTTTACTTTTATTGTAAAAATATTACATATTTGATATGTTTCATATATTATTATTTGAAGGTCGTAGAAAATTTCCATTCAATAAGTCTATTATTATTTCCATCACGAGAATGTTTGGGGTTAAATGAAATAATCAATTGATAGCCGTAATTGTAGAAAAATTAATTCCATGTGTATAATACATTTTTAACAGTAAGATACTCCTTACTTGAAATAATAAGTTAGCTATTTTTAGTTCTAAAGAAGTATTTCATTAAGAATTAACAACTCATTAATCAGTGGTCTATTCTTCATTGTTGTTTCTACTTTTTTCCAATGTTCAATGTGGTTCTACCTTATTGGTAGAAATCATGCAGTCTAAAGTATTAATTATGTGCCCCTGGAACTTTTGACTTTATTGCTAGATTAGTGCACAACCTACAAGAATGGTTTTAATATCAAAGTAAGCTTAATTTTATTTACTTTCAGTGAGAATTTTTTTGCGTCCGCGAATTGAAAACTTAATCTACCTCAAGAAAAAATATAAACTATGGTAACCCAAAAACGGCATTTTTCCGAGATTCGTTATTTTGGCGAAACATTAGTCATTTGATGGGAAATCGTACAGCTTACAACAATGCAACTTCAGACGGAGTAGCATCTTGATTAGCTCCTTGTGCTTAATAATTCGAATTTTCAAAATATTAATTGTATTGTTGTTAATCTGCATACAGTTTAAAATCGATCTAGTCCTATGAATTTATTCAAAAAAACAAAATTTATATTATTGAATTCTATTCCTTATTAATAATTTTTGTATTCGAAAATTAGTTATTATTTAATTTAAAAATATTTTTTTGCCCCTTTTAAAAACCGGCACTAGACAGCGTTGCCATCTTCTATTACGTATAGACGCTTCCGGTGGATACATTCATATCTATTGCGAGTAAAGGGGCGCTTTCTACAGCAGGCAATCGGAAAATATATCTTTTAATAAAACGTAAGATTTTTCAGGTTTACCTTTTCGGCCTATTCCTAAAAATAAACTAAACGAAATTATCGGTGCGGATATATACATTGACATAGTCTTCCCATGCATTTCTTGCGGCAGAATTATTCCCGCCCGTCGTCGAACCAAGGACAGCCCGCTTAGAATAGTTTATTAATTTGCTTGAGTATGATTTTCTTATTGTACACTATAAATTTCAGAATGAAATTTTTGTAGAAAGTACCTCAAACGATATTCCGATTTCCCTATGCATTTCTTATGGAGATATAAAAAACGCCCCCTAGCATCGAACCAACGACCATTTAGGACATTCTTATGGTCTCTCTTATTTGAGAATGGTCCCTTTTATGGCTGTATGAAATTTTGAACCTCTGCGCGGTCGGGAAGTGCCCTAAAAGGTTTTTGGATATATGGTCGATGTATTTCTTATGAGTAATATCGAGATTAGGGGACGCTCTGGAATCGAACCCGTGGCACATAGGATAGTTTTGAATGTACATTATATATGTATTATACTTCGGTGTACATTATATAAGTATCTCTACGTGTATAAAGTTTGAATGATCTATGTATCATATTAGGAGAGATACGATTTTTCAAAATCTGAAAATATTTCACCTTTTATTTTCTTTGAAGAGGAGTACATAGGATTATAAATAATTTCCTTTACAAAAAGGAGAAAGAGAGATCCTATAGTAGCAGTAATGTAGAATATACAGCAGTTATTAGTGTGAACATATTATAAGATTACATTCTAAACCTACATTGCAAAACTTGAAATGGAGTTTAAGAAGGGTTTTGGACATTGAAATTTTTAAACGTGGAAGATAACACATAAACAATATTATGAATTGATAAGAGTAAGCCAACATCAAAAATTATTGATATTCATTGGCAAAGAACTAAGCAGTGATATATATCATTGCGGGCTGCAGTGCAAAAACTATTAAAGGGACATTATTATTATTGTTACAAGATCAGCTGGCATTAAAAAGTAGAAGGTTATATTTCATAAATATAGTATGAGAGGAGAAAAGTCACATCAGTGTCAATGAGCATGGAAAGTATAAGTAACCTATTAAAGAAGACAAAAGGAGTTTAAAGTACGTGTAACATTGTGTTCCAAGAAAAGATATAAGCAATCAACTGAAAAATGAAAGATGATAATGATAGAGAAGAATGAACGAAGATGATAAATATATAACTGTACAATCCAACCCAAAAAGCCTGATATTAGGGTGTCATATTTAAGACGTAGTTAGGTATAATTTGAATTAAAACTATCAAATTTACCTGTTTCTCAGAGGCACTGAACTTGATGGTGAGATCCTGAACTCTGCTAACCATTAGTTGCATATCTGCTTCAGCTCTCTTTCTTTCTTCTGCTAACCTCAAGGATATTGCACTACTTTCTAATTCAAGAGCATCAACACAGCCTTGACAAGCACGCAACTCTTTCTTTAGTGCATGGATTTCCCTAACTGCCTTTTCAAAGCGAGCCCTTAAACTGTACCATTCTTCTATCAACCTAGAATGGATGACAATGAAAGGATATCATTTGACCTTGCACATGAAATCAAATCATGAAATGAAATAAACATGAAATAAATCAAAAGTACAAGTTATTTTTTTTGTTTCTAAATAATTTAAATTTCACAATTTTATAAATACATAATAATAAACAAGGGTAAATTGTATACACCATCATTAACTATTATTATGTACCAAAATTTATATCCAGTTTACATCTTACATTACAGTTCATCACAGTATGATTAAAAAATTCAGGGTACAGAAAATAAAAAAAAACTTTAAAGCATTAACTAATATCTTCTGATAATTCTGAAAGCATACCAATGCCTTAAGAATCCTCATTTATTAAATAAATAGAAAAATGGGATAATAAAACATTGCTAGGAATCCCACAATAATCTCAAGAACTTCAAGTCTTTCTGATCTGCCAGAAGAAATACAAGAGTCATTTAAAAATTAATTTCCATTATGGTCAGTTAATTTCTATGGACTTGTGTCCAAAAATGGCAGTACTGTTTTAAAGGTTACAAAATTTCTAGGATTTGAAGGACTGTGATAATCATAAAAGCAAGCTCACTGCAGGTCATTGAAAATGGGCCATTACTCATATATCAAGCTGTCACTTTCTTCCAGAGTTTTCCATTGATTTTTTTAAGAAGAATAGTGTGACATTCAGGACACTGTGTGACTTCATCACCATAGATGGTAAAATCCATCCCTTTCAATTCTGTAGCAGTATTTGGGTTCCAATGTCAACGGAAAAAAAACTACAGATGAATTTCAACTTATTTGAAACCACAAGCATATTGAATCAAGCCATCCACAAAAATTTTATAACTAACACTAAGGCAGGACATCAACAACTAAGTGTGACAGTGGTTTACAGCTACTGTTTCCTCCTCTGCTGCTTTACTCAGATTCCCTTACTTTATGCAACGCTTATAGATTTATACAAAAGTAAACCAAACCAGAAATTATATTCTGGGCTACCATAAAAGGTTAGAAACATAGAAGAATAGGCATATAAATCTCAAAGCATTAAATTTTCAATAAATTTATCTCTTGATGGAATATAATGAATTTCTTTGCAAATGGGAAGTAAGTATCATTAAACATAATATTTTTAGCTAGAAAAGATATGATTAAAAAATCAAATTTTCAAAATCTACTCTAATCTCCTAAAATGCATTACCTTATCAAGGGAATGGTAATGCCTGTATCCGTTTGAGAAATTCCAAAGTAAACCTATAGGAGCCTTTGCTTCTTACTACTTAGAGTGTAATCCAGTCGATTATATTCTGCGAAATTAGCAGGGTATAGTGAAAGTGACTGAATATTTGGCAGTAGGGTTTTCCCTCTGATGCCATATTGCTTTTGCGGAATTATTACCCTTTGGATTTACCGATTTTGCTATACCCTTAATAGAGCTGGTAAAATTCTGCAGTCTTCCTTATTCTATAGTGGGATTCACGTCTTTCGGAAAAGTGAGTTTGTATTCCACTGGTTCAAGTGCGATACGATATGCCACCAACAATGACCAAAGTTATGCATTTGAAATGAAATGAAGGAAATAAATCAACAATAGTTTTATTTTATATATACTCTATATTATAAATAGCTTAATAAAAGAGAGACAGAAACACTTCATAATTGTGTCGTAATTGAAGAAAACAATAAATATCATAACTTTATACTCCAAAACCATTTCATCTTGAAAAATTTTGTAAATGTAACATATAAATTGAAATATATATCAAACTTACCTTTCACGATCCATGGCATTGAGATCTAAGTCAAGATCTACGTTGGTGAGGTCAGAAAGGGAACCCATTCTGGGTAATGGATGGGTAACAGATGAAGCAGAAAGTCTTCTAGAACCTATTTGAATATCTTGGAATTCATTTAACCTTGTACCATCAAGTGAATCCTGAAATCAAAGACATATTGCAGCTATACAAGTTAATAATTGCAGTATTCAAAAAACAATCTGATTATGCTAAAAATAGATATATAATATACATTGCTTATAAATATAATTTGAGAAAAAAAATTCTGTCAAATGGTATCAAATCAAATGCCTCTATAATTACATTCAAATTATCCACAATCAATATCCTTCCTTAGAATCTAGTCATTACTTTACTAGGAACTCCGCATCATGTCTGAATGCCTTAAATCAGGCATTGTGCAGAATAATCGATGGAATTTCTCACATATAACTCTTCGGTACTCATTTATACAGCTTTAGATTTTCTATATGTGTATACAAATATATAAAGCTTTTAGATTTCAACTTAACACTGCACCACACTAAACACTTCAACAGTATCTAAATAAGCACCTAGATAGCAAGTGACAAACAGATAATAACTACAAAATCAATGCGAGAAGGCATGACTTCGTGGAATGCCATAGTAATAAAAACAACTGTAAATTTCCACAGAAGAAATTTACAGTTGTTTTTATAACTACAATTGTGTTGATTGATATAAGTAATGCCCAGGACTCAGTAGCAACCGACTCATTCCAAACCAAACAGTAAAATAGTTGTTAAGACTAACCTGGGTTAGATAGAAGAATAGCATGCTAACCACTCTGCCTCAGAGGCATGAAACATCATCAACAAAATTGTCCATTTTTAATTCATCCCTAGTTGAGTTCCTTCCTAATTTGAACTTCTACACAGATGCATCCTTTAAACTAATCCATCAGTTATGCTCATCCAACATTTATTCTAAAATTTCAGCAGTTCCAAATTCCTTTCATTACTTGTCACGTCCAATAATCCTTTGAGATTTAGTTATCTCAAAATTTTTTTACAATAACATTAGTTATTACCATGATGAAGTCATTATATTGTATTTCTTCATACTTTCATGTATTTTGAAGAAGATATAATAGCATTCAATTCTTTCACCAAAATATCTAATACCTTGTACATATGTGACTGATAAACTAATTGTTCTGTTAATTTAATATTTTCTCTTCTATATTCATCTAAGAGACAACTTCATTTCCTCCCTGTATAATCACACATACTGAATATACTTGTGGGAAAACATAATGCTTAAAGAACCAAAGAAACAAACCTTAGGAGAATGAGATTTTATTCCATCTTCCCTGGCTTCCTTCAATCCTGAAATATTTTCATCAGCTTTTTCAGAAGTAATCGGCAAGGATATCTTGGGATTAGATTCTATTTCCAAGGCAGGACTGCAATCAGAGCAATAAACTAATAAAATAAAAACTTTATTATTTCTCAATATTGAATCTCAAGTTGCTATTTCCTACCATTCTTCCAACTCAGAATTTTGAGTAAAGACTAATTACTAGATACTGGAGGATTGATAATATGATTCATTCAAACTTCAGGCATTTTGAATTGTCATTGCCTTACATTCACTGCAAGTTTCCCTTATAGATTTAAATTTTCCCTAATGCTGTAAGCTTTAATTTTTATACATTTTCAATGTGTATTCTTTTCAGGGTATGACTTACAGGAGTTCTCACTTATGGGACAAGAGTGAAGTCCTCAACTTAAGAGATGGCTGTAATAGCTTGGCACCTAACTCTGGAACTGATATTATTCTTCCCCCATCCCCACCCCTCAATAGGACTCCAATTTCTCGTGTAAAAGAGAGAGCAAGGTGAGAAAGAAGCTAGTAAAAAATTCTTGGTCTTCTATTATACGCAAGTATATCTCCTGACTTTGCTTTGCCTGCATTATCTATCTATTGTGAAATTATCTTAATGGAATGATATTGATTCTAGAATTATAGGATTTATTTATCCTGAATCCTTTTAATCCTGAAGCAGTGATAATGACCAAAATTTACCTGTCCTTATTTCAAATTGTTTATACATGGTCTGTTTAAAAATAATCGGGAACAATTTTTTCCCGGCTGGACTGTACGTTGCACTGCAAATGCAATCTTAGTAGTGCAGGGTATGACCTTCAAAAGAGATAAGGGTCAGTTGTCTGAGAGTCTTTATTCAGGCTATATCGAGTATTAGTTGACCCCTGTCAGGTGGCTCGGTGCAAGCTTAAATTGCAGCGAGCGTTTGGACAGCGGTACGTGATGAAAGTTCGTTCTGGATTAGGGAAATTGGGTACAGAAACGTTGGATATGATTCGCAAAGTCTTCAAGCATGAAATTATGTCACCATATGCTGTTTTTAAGAGGCAGAAGTTCTTCGAAGATGGCTGGGAGTTTTTGGAGGACAAGCCCGCGCTGGATTGCCGTCGACCTCAAGAACTGACAATAACGTGCAACTTGTGCATGAAGTGCTGAAATCAGACCATCGGTTAAGTGTACGCAGATCAAATGAGCATTTATAAAATGACAGTGCACACCATTATCACTGAAAATTTAGCGATGCGAAAGATCTGCTCCAAACTCATTCCGAAGGTCTTCACGGACGACCAACAGCAGAGGCGATTGTCTTTCAGCGAAGACCTTCTACAACACAATGAAAGTTTCAGTTTTCTGTAGAACGTATTCAGGAGAGATTGTTTCTTGCTGTAAAAAGATATCCTCCTTGAAAGGACAAAACCATGATACCCTAAATGCTGTCAAAGACGCTTGCACGCGTACCCTTGAGGACCTTCAGGATTCTGCCTTCCAGGGAGCCTTCAAATGTAGGGAAAGCCACTGGAAAAAGTGTGTCGACGCCCAAGGAATGTACTTTGAAGAATATTAAGGTTTTGTAACTATATCTCAAATAAATCTAATTTTCTGAAACTTTTCCGGATACTTTTTAGACAGACCATGTAAACATAAAAAAATTTTTGCATGAAAAATTCTGTTAATACATTACTGTATTAAAAATTATTTTTATACTTTTTTCATATATTTTGTTTTCAGATCAAGAGTTGTAAAAAGAACTAAGACTGCCACCGAAGGAGATTTAAATTCAGCAAAAATTGAATCCTTAACTAAAAGAGTAAGTATCAAGTTCAAGTCTTACACCTTCATATAATCTTGTCTCAAATAAAGTAGCCTTATTACCGTATAAGAATGGAAAAAGTGCTTGATCATGTGAGATTGATGTCCATGAACAAAATTTCTCATTCAAAAATTAGAAAAGACATAGATAATTAGGTGGTATTTTCATTTTACATTAATAACAATTTGGCATGGGAAGAGGACCTAAGTGATAAAGGTCAATCAAAGGGCAAAAGGATGACAATCATTATAAGATAGAACATATAGAGCTTGACTGTAGTTGCTAGATAAGTTTAGGGAAGGTATGTTTATTGAGGACATGATTTATATTATGCGACCACCCTGCTAGCTAGGCTGATCTGATACTGTACATAAAACACCAGAAGCTAGGATAAATCATTTTAAGAATCCTTTCTCCTCACGCTCAATAATAGGCTAAAAAATTGGTGATTACACCACATTTCAAAAGGCAGATTGTAGGGTATTTATGTAGATGAGAAGGATACATAGCCATCAAATATGTAGGGGAAACAGGATTTGAGAAAACTTGTCTATTTGGAGAGCATCCCATCTAGTCATAAATTAGTAATAGTCATGAATCATCCCATCTATAGGGAATAGGTGATGCCAAGATAGGACACACCATAAAATCATCGATGATCAGGTAGTATTAGCCAACTCAGAAAGGAATCTTGTGATGATGATCAACAGAATTACTAACCATGGAAGAGGTTAAGTTAGGTATGATAATAAATACCTTGGAAGTATTCTCTGAGGCCTGGGAACTGCACAACATAAGATTTAGGGAGGCTTTCTATTGAAGGCCAAAGCAGACTTAAAGAAGATTGCACTAACTTTTAAGGTGAATGAAAGCCTTAGGGAGAAACTTCTAAAGTCTGGATTCAGGTCTTTTATATAGCAGGGATAGTATCATTATTGTAGCCATATAATAAAAAATGGCAAAGAAAGAATTAATTGGAAAAATGTGGAGGAGAAAAGATAACTGGATGGAGCACATTATAAGAAGAGAATACAATGTCTAACAAGGAGTGTAAACATAGGTGTCTCCTGACTTTTGAATGGGACTAGCATAGGTCAATAGAGGATCAAAATTAAGAAGATCCTTCTTTTTTCTAGACGTTTCTCGCCGTAAGTTTAGGAGATATTAACGTTCAAAGATTGCAATATTTTTCAAATTTCACGCCAGGACAACCCAAACCCGCTTATCTCAGATAAGAGCTCTTCCGAGCTCTGTCCTTACCAGCGGGTACGGTGGTGGAATTGGTTAAGGCTATAGCAAAGTTTTTCCGAACCGTCATTTTTACGTGGTGGACGCTTGTTCGCAACCGGCAACGAAACTTTTTTTTCTCTCTGATTATGATTTTTCTGCCTCGTATTTAGCGTCTATTACATACTTCGTACCTATTTTGGAGTTATTACGTTATTATTAGAAATGGAGGATAGTCCTTAAAGAGAGCGCTTTACTTTCAAAAGTCTTCACTGGAAGAGAAGTTTGAAAGTAAAGCGCTCTCTGTAAGGACTATCTTCCATTTCTCTGAAGTGTATTTTGTCAATCTAAGATGTTGAGAAGATCTCCATGAGGATTGCTTTCGTTGTCAATATCAAAACATCAATTTAGTGCAAACCAATGGCATTTACTCCCTCTTAAATAGTAGCCTAAATAAATTGCAATACCTTCATATTTATTTATACCACATTTTATACATTACATGCTTTACTATTCTAATGATTCATTCACTAGCAGAGCAATATTCAACTATAATATCTGAATCAATTTCTAAAAAGTACAATAAAACTGTGAACTTAGATGTTTGGGATTAAACACCGAAGGAGAAATAGATAAGTCAAAATGATTTCATTCAGATAAGGAAGTTATGCATATTTAAATAATCTAATTTTACTTCAGATGGTTTTTGTGAGCCATAGACATCCTGACACATATTTTGTCAACATGTTTGTCCCTGTTTTGGGACAAAAGTTTTCTCTCGTATGATTATACACAGAGTTGGCTAGACCCTATCTATTGTTTTTAACAAGGATAAATATTTTAAATTTATAATAAAATTAATATGCATGTACATTGTAATATTTTTGTGTGTGTTCATTTTTTATTTATAAGAAATTTTATTTACTCCATAAGTGTTAAATTAATACCATATCTCAGTTGAAATATCTTAAATCAATATGAGAAGGCATGAATTTGTGGAAAGCATATAGCATTCATAATATAATGAAAAAGTTTTTTCATTATTGAAGAAAACTATTTATTTAGTTATAGAATTTATCTTCTCTTGAAATTTTCATAATATATTTTAATCCTTCTTTATGCAGGTAAAGGAATTGATGACATTACTTTCATCCAAGGAATCTGAATTATTGAGACAGAAATCAAAAGAATCTGCTTCTGCTGTTTCTATGAAAAGGTTTTTTTAATTATTTTTTAGCCTTCTTTAAGTTTGCACGAGTGAAATTCATTTCATAACTTAATCAATAAGTAGACTACATATATTATTTATATTTTTAATGTTTCTTATTTAAAACTCTCTAATTAATTACCTTATTGATGAAATTTTTTTATTTATATGCCAAAAAGCTCTCATTTAAGGTTTAATGGTAAAGTTATAATTTGTACTGATATTTTTTGGTAATGATGCTCATGCAGATAATATAGTAAGACCCCGCTTAACGCGGAGGATACGTTCCAAACAACTTCGAGCGCTAAACGAAACAGCGTTAAACGAGGCAACGTAACAAGTACACATGTAAATGTGTAATGGGGATCAGTGAAAAGAACAAAGAATAAGAAAATTTATTAGTTCTTGCTTTATTTATTTAATTTATTAGTTCTTGCTATTTAACAATTTATCACGATGAAAGAAAATATTACGGTCATATTTTTATAAGCCTAATAACCTTGATTACAACAAATAAATCTAGTGCGGTGCTGGAAAGATGCGTTCGTACTGTGATTGCGATTTCGGAGAATACAGTTGGAACTTTTTTCTGGACAGACTAACGAAAGAGCTTTGAAAAAAACATAGTATATTCATATGTCACTGTCGCACCGCTTATAGTTGGCGCATGGCCGTTTCCTTTGCACACATATACAACGAGTGTCAACACAGTGCGATTTAGGGGAACCCCAAAAAAATCCGCGTTATACTGAAACAGCGTTAAGCGGGGTCTCACTATATTTCCTAAAATGGACATCATATTTTATCATCTTATCATAATTGTTTAAATGTATATTTGTTATATTGGTGGTAAATGTCATGGGCTGAATTTTATACCTGAGAGCGGATCCGGATCAATCCGAATTACGCTTTCGGGTCTACGAGTCTCGATCAAAAAGTAACAATGATTAGCAATCGGAGCGCTAAGTCAATTACTCTCTCGGGTATAAAATTAAAAAACTAGAGTTCTATTATAGATATCGCTTCAGAATAACCTGTAAATGATCATAAAAACATTTATCTCAATTTCTCTCGCGAGTTTTTCGTAACCTGAGAAAAAAAAATTTTAAGGAGATATACGAAATTAACTGGACGATCTAACTTTTCGGAGGTTGCGTTCCACTTAAATTATTTCTAACTGAGATATGAATGGGCAAAAATTAGTATAATTTGACTTTTATGTATTCATAAGGTATAAAGAGTACTCTAAGAAAAAACTAGTTTATGTTGGATAGCCATCTCTTAAGTTGAGGCCATAATAGAAGACCAAGAATTTTTTACTAGCTTCTTTCTCACCTTGCTCTCTCTTTTACACGAGAAATTGGAGTCCTATTGAGGGGTGGGGATGGGGGAAGAATAATATCAGTTCCAGAGTTAGGTGCCAAGCTATTACAGCCATCTCTTAAGTTGAGGACTTCACTCTTGTCCCATAAGTGAGAACTCCTGTAAGTCATACCCTGAAAAGAATACACATTGAAAATGTATAAAAATTAAAGCTTACAGCATTAGGGAAAATTTAAATCTATAAGGGAAACTTGCAGTGAATGTAAGGCAATGACAATTCAAAATGCCTGAAGTTTGAATGAATCATATTATCAATCCTCCAGTATCTAGTAATTAGTCTTTACTCAAAATTCTGAGTTGGAAGAATGGTAGGAAATAGCAACTTGAGATTCAATATTGAGAAATAATAAAGTTTTTATTTTATTAGTTTATTGCTCTGATTGCAGTCCTGCCTTGGAAATAGAATCTAATCCCAAGATATCCTTGCCGATTACTTCTGAAAAAGCTGATGAAAATATTTCAGGATTGAAGGAAGCCAGGGAAGATGGAATAAAATCTCATTCTCCTAAGGTTTGTTTCTTTGGTTCTTTAAGCATTATGTTTTCCCACAAGTATATTCAGTATGTGTGATTATACAGGGAGGAAATGAAGTTGTCTCTTAGATGAATATAGAAGAGAAAATATTAAATTAACAGAACAATTAGTTTATCAGTCACATATGTACAAGGTATTAGATATTTTGGTGAAAGAATTGAATGCTATTATATCTTCTTCAAAATACATGAAAGTATGAAGAAATACAATATAATGACTTCATCATGGTAATAACTAATGTTATTGTAAAAAAATTTTGAGATAACTAAATCTCAAAGGATTATTGGACGTGACAAGTAATGAAAGGAATTTGGAACTGCTGAAATTTTAGAATAAATGTTGGATGAGCATAACTGATGGATTAGTTTAAAGGATGCATCTGTGTAGAAGTTCAAATTAGGAAGGAACTCAACTAGGGATGAATTAAAAATGGACAATTTTGTTGATGATGTTTCATGCCTCTGAGGCAGAGTGGTTAGCATGCTATTCTTCTATCTAACCCAGGTTAGTCTTAACAACTATTTTACTGTTTGGTTTGGAATGAGTCGGTTGCTACTGAGTCCTGGGCATTACTTATATCAATCAACACAATTGTAGTTATAAAAACAACTGTAAATTTCTTCTGTGGAAATTTACAGTTGTTTTTATTACTATGGCATTCCACGAAGTCATGCCTTCTCGCATTGATTTTGTAGTTATTATCTGTTTGTCACTTGCTATCTAGGTGCTTATTTAGATACTGTTGAAGTGTTTAGTGTGGTGCAGTGTTAAGTTGAAATCTAAAAGCTTTATATATTTGTATAC
Organism: Pantala flavescens; assembly: GCA_020796165.1. Lineage (NCBI taxonomy): Eukaryota > Metazoa > Arthropoda > Insecta > Odonata > Libellulidae > Pantala > Pantala flavescens. The sequence goes on along the minus strand of CM036879.1, from coordinate 49,570,374 downwards.
ACATATAGAAAATCTAAAGCTGTATAAATGAGTACCGAAGAGTTATATGTGAGAAATTCCATCGATTATTCTGCACAATGCCTGATTTAAGGCATTCAGACATGATGCGGAGTTCCTAGTAAAGTAATGACTAGATTCTAAGGAAGGATATTGATTGTGGATAATTTGAATGTAATTATAGAGGCATTTGATTTGATACCATTTGACAGAATTTTTTTTCTCAAATTATATTTATAAGCAATGTATATTATATATCTATTTTTAGCATAATCAGATTGTTTTTTGAATACTGCAATTATTAACTTGTATAGCTGCAATATGTCTTTGATTTCAGGATTCACTTGATGGTACAAGGTTAAATGAATTCCAAGATATTCAAATAGGTTCTAGAAGACTTTCTGCTTCATCTGTTACCCATCCATTACCCAGAATGGGTTCCCTTTCTGACCTCACCAACGTAGATCTTGACTTAGATCTCAATGCCATGGATCGTGAAAGGTAAGTTTGATATATATTTCAATTTATATGTTACATTTACAAAATTTTTCAAGATGAAATGGTTTTGGAGTATAAAGTTATGATATTTATTGTTTTCTTCAATTACGACACAATTATGAAGTGTTTCTGTCTCTCTTTTATTAAGCTATTTATAATATAGAGTATATATAAAATAAAACTATTGTTGATTTATTTCCTTCATTTCATTTCAAATGCATAACTTTGGTCATTGTTGGTGGCATATCGTATCGCACTTGAACCAGTGGAATACAAACTCACTTTTCCGAAAGACGTGAATCCCACTATAGAATAAGGAAGACTGCAGAATTTTACCAGCTCTATTAAGGGTATAGCAAAATCGGTAAATCCAAAGGGTAATAATTCCGCAAAAGCAATATGGCATCAGAGGGAAAACCCTACTGCCAAATATTCAGTCACTTTCACTATACCCTGCTAATTTCGCAGAATATAATCGACTGGATTACACTCTAAGTAGTAAGAAGCAAAGGCTCCTATAGGTTTACTTTGGAATTTCTCAAACGGATACAGGCATTACCATTCCCTTGATAAGGTAATGCATTTTAGGAGATTAGAGTAGATTTTGAAAATTTGATTTTTTAATCATATCTTTTCTAGCTAAAAATATTATGTTTAATGATACTTACTTCCCATTTGCAAAGAAATTCATTATATTCCATCAAGAGATAAATTTATTGAAAATTTAATGCTTTGAGATTTATATGCCTATTCTTCTATGTTTCTAACCTTTTATGGTAGCCCAGAATATAATTTCTGGTTTGGTTTACTTTTGTATAAATCTATAAGCGTTGCATAAAGTAAGGGAATCTGAGTAAAGCAGCAGAGGAGGAAACAGTAGCTGTAAACCACTGTCACACTTAGTTGTTGATGTCCTGCCTTAGTGTTAGTTATAAAATTTTTGTGGATGGCTTGATTCAATATGCTTGTGGTTTCAAATAAGTTGAAATTCATCTGTAGTTTTTTTTCCGTTGACATTGGAACCCAAATACTGCTACAGAATTGAAAGGGATGGATTTTACCATCTATGGTGATGAAGTCACACAGTGTCCTGAATGTCACACTATTCTTCTTAAAAAAATCAATGGAAAACTCTGGAAGAAAGTGACAGCTTGATATATGAGTAATGGCCCATTTTCAATGACCTGCAGTGAGCTTGCTTTTATGATTATCACAGTCCTTCAAATCCTAGAAATTTTGTAACCTTTAAAACAGTACTGCCATTTTTGGACACAAGTCCATAGAAATTAACTGACCATAATGGAAATTAATTTTTAAATGACTCTTGTATTTCTTCTGGCAGATCAGAAAGACTTGAAGTTCTTGAGATTATTGTGGGATTCCTAGCAATGTTTTATTATCCCATTTTTCTATTTATTTAATAAATGAGGATTCTTAAGGCATTGGTATGCTTTCAGAATTATCAGAAGATATTAGTTAATGCTTTAAAGTTTTTTTTTATTTTCTGTACCCTGAATTTTTTAATCATACTGTGATGAACTGTAATGTAAGATGTAAACTGGATATAAATTTTGGTACATAATAATAGTTAATGATGGTGTATACAATTTACCCTTGTTTATTATTATGTATTTATAAAATTGTGAAATTTAAATTATTTAGAAACAAAAAAAATAACTTGTACTTTTGATTTATTTCATGTTTATTTCATTTCATGATTTGATTTCATGTGCAAGGTCAAATGATATCCTTTCATTGTCATCCATTCTAGGTTGATAGAAGAATGGTACAGTTTAAGGGCTCGCTTTGAAAAGGCAGTTAGGGAAATCCATGCACTAAAGAAAGAGTTGCGTGCTTGTCAAGGCTGTGTTGATGCTCTTGAATTAGAAAGTAGTGCAATATCCTTGAGGTTAGCAGAAGAAAGAAAGAGAGCTGAAGCAGATATGCAACTAATGGTTAGCAGAGTTCAGGATCTCACCATCAAGTTCAGTGCCTCTGAGAAACAGGTAAATTTGATAGTTTTAATTCAAATTATACCTAACTACGTCTTAAATATGACACCCTAATATCAGGCTTTTTGGGTTGGATTGTACAGTTATATATTTATCATCTTCGTTCATTCTTCTCTATCATTATCATCTTTCATTTTTCAGTTGATTGCTTATATCTTTTCTTGGAACACAATGTTACACGTACTTTAAACTCCTTTTGTCTTCTTTAATAGGTTACTTATACTTTCCATGCTCATTGACACTGATGTGACTTTTCTCCTCTCATACTATATTTATGAAATATAACCTTCTACTTTTTAATGCCAGCTGATCTTGTAACAATAATAATAATGTCCCTTTAATAGTTTTTGCACTGCAGCCCGCAATGATATATATCACTGCTTAGTTCTTTGCCAATGAATATCAATAATTTTTGATGTTGGCTTACTCTTATCAATTCATAATATTGTTTATGTGTTATCTTCCACGTTTAAAAATTTCAATGTCCAAAACCCTTCTTAAACTCCATTTCAAGTTTTGCAATGTAGGTTTAGAATGTAATCTTATAATATGTTCACACTAATAACTGCTGTATATTCTACATTACTGCTACTATAGGATCTCTCTTTCTCCTTTTTGTAAAGGAAATTATTTATAATCCTATGTACTCCTCTTCAAAGAAAATAAAAGGTGAAATATTTTCAGATTTTGAAAAATCGTATCTCTCCTAATATGATACATAGATCATTCAAACTTTATACACGTAGAGATACTTATATAATGTACACCGAAGTATAATACATATATAATGTACATTCAAAACTATCCTATGTGCCACGGGTTCGATTCCAGAGCGTCCCCTAATCTCGATATTACTCATAAGAAATACATCGACCATATATCCAAAAACCTTTTAGGGCACTTCCCGACCGCGCAGAGGTTCAAAATTTCATACAGCCATAAAAGGGACCATTCTCAAATAAGAGAGACCATAAGAATGTCCTAAATGGTCGTTGGTTCGATGCTAGGGGGCGTTTTTTATATCTCCATAAGAAATGCATAGGGAAATCGGAATATCGTTTGAGGTACTTTCTACAAAAATTTCATTCTGAAATTTATAGTGTACAATAAGAAAATCATACTCAAGCAAATTAATAAACTATTCTAAGCGGGCTGTCCTTGGTTCGACGACGGGCGGGAATAATTCTGCCGCTAGAAATGCATGGGTAGTATAGGATTCGTTTGTCTGTTCAAAGAAACTAACCTCTCACTTTGCTTGAAAATCAGGAGCAAAGGAAAATTAACTTGGAAAAGCAAAGGTTGGATCTTGTGACAAAACTTTTTCTCCCTAAAGTTCAATTGAAATGTTTGCCTTCTTCACCCTGTCTCCTTTTTCAACTCCTTTTTGACCCCCATATTGTGCATCTATATATTAATGGCAGAATGAAATCAATTCCTTCTTTTCTTTTTTCAAAATAGAATCTGAATATGAAATATACTGAAAATTTGCCCTTGAACACATTGTTTGATTAGGAGTTTTGAGCAGTAATGTTATCAAAGGGAAACTGGGAGAAAAGACTGAAGCCATGAGCTGAGAGATAAAGGAAGTAGATCATAAGCTAGGTTGAATATGTAGGATAATTTTAAATGTGAATTACCTTTGATGAAATGGATATATTGCTAAGGAATTGATTTAAGATGGGCAACTTCATGGTTTTTGCTTGAATTTAATTACTTATATCTGTTACATGCTAAAAGTCATGTCTAAATACTGAATTAATGCTGTGAGTGACTCTGCTGGTATTTTCATATCCTAAAATTAGCTCTCTTGATAGATAGACAGTTTGGAAGTATAGTTTATTGCTGTAAGATTTCAGATTTTCTGTTATTAAACTTCTGCATTGCAACCTTGCATGAATTGAAGGTGCGGATTCTGAGGCAGAAGGCATCTAGAGTGGAGACAAGGGAGAAGAGACGTTCTCTCTCTCTTCGAAGTGATCGAGTTGGAAGAAGTGGAACTGACCCTTCTCTTTGCAGTGGTAAGCTTCCAAAGGAGATAGGTGACCGCCTTACTCAATTAGAATGCACAATGGCTGCAGCGCTTGGAAGATCTCTTGATAATTTGAGAGTTTCAACACCAGGAAGTGATAAAATTGTTAATGAAGTGAACAAGGCAACCCTGGAGGAATTCAATACAGCTTGTAATTCAAGCATAACTCTAGTAAACGATATTGAAACCAATGTTTCCTCCAATATATTGCTGAATTCTGCAAATGAGTTTCACAGTGAAAGTCCTACAGAGAAATCCAAATCAAGGAGTTCTTCGTTGATTTGCAATACCAATGGTAAGTAAATGGATCTCCTTTCCTGAATAAATTCCTTTTGAAATTTGGAATGTTTATAAAGTCAATCATACTCAAGCAAATTATGTAAGTGTTTTAGGCAGTATATCCTTGGTTCGACGCCGGGGCGGGAATAATGCTGCCGTAAGAAACATGGGAAATCAAATTCAGTGCATTGAATGCTGCGATAATGTCCTTTACTTTATATTTAGCAACATTTGAGCAGAGTTATCTTCTAACAATCTTATTTTTCATTAAAAATATGTTATAGCGTTGCTTGCTGTAAGCAAGCACACCTTTACTGGTACATATACATACAGTATTATAAACCAGTATTAAAAGCTAAGTTCAACTTAAATCATTCTAATTTTGTGAGCAAGAGTTCTGTGAGTTGGTTATCACTACCAATGTAAAGTTTTCCTGTTTTTGATTAAAGAAGTCAGGTAATAATATTTCAATATTTTCTCCTGTCACAGAAAACAAATAAACCACTTTGTAAAGCATAGTTTAAGCAACTGTTCATTTTGATTTACTTAAAGAGGCTATGTGCAACATTAATTTTTACTTTCTTTAAATTCATATTTCACATCCAAAATTATATATTCTTGATTCTTATTTATATATAAATATTTATGAGGATCAATAATTTGTTAATTACGCTGAGAAGAATTTTTGTTAACAATGAAATGATATAAGATTTTCTGATCTTGGTTGGTGTATTTCAATTTCTGCACTCATTTCAGATGTACAGACCTCACGTACAAAATCTTTTGGAAATGAAGTGGATATTCAAAAATTTGTTGGTAATGGAGGAAGTATGACAAGAAATGTTCATGTGACAAATAAAAAGCCATCAGAGAGGAGCTCTGTAAGTGAGCAGAAAGGCATTGAGGGAAGACATCAAAGCATTACCTCTAGAATAACAGAAAGGAATGATGCATCTCTCTGTAATAGAAGTTTGGTAGATGAGGAGCAGATTGAAGAGGAAACGGAAGATGATATCTCAAAAAAATGTGATCCATTGCGTATCCTTATAAGACTCAGTTCATTAGAAGGGCGGGTGGCAGAATTCTTTAAAACAAGCACGGGTGGAAAGAAGATTGAAAATATAGTTGTAAGTAATTCATTCCTACCCTTTAAACCCTTAAACTTTGTTTTTTATGAGGAGATTTGGGAGATTTTAACATTTTGTAGAATTTGGATCGAACCTGGAAACTTGAGGGTTTGAGCACTGGTGCGCACTGACAAAAGTAATATTGAGTGATATAGAATAGTGATTGCCCTGAATAATTATACAATAAAAGTCATTGACTGATAAGACATGATAATTATGCAATATATAATAATTATAAAAGTCAGTAATCAATGGAAAGTACAACTTCCATTTGCAGATAATGTATGAAACAATGAATAACTCAAATCATCCTGTCTTGAATTACTAATACTGCTGAAGAATCTTATAAAGAGTTAATGTAAATAAAAATAACCATAATATTGAGATATTGTCTATACTGTATCCCTAATGATTTAGTTTGCAGGAAAAAGTATACTATATTCTGTTTTAAATCGTGAAAAGACCAAGTATTTCTTATGGTCCTGTGTGTTTTTACACTAGAACAGCAGGAATCGGGCACCCCCCTAGAACAGCAGAAGGTGTCCTCAGGACACCTATTCTTGCGCTTCTTTTGAAAAGCATGAGACAGTCGTATTTTTATTCCCAGTCTTTCCTTAGATGCTTCAAAATTAATAAGTATGATACTTACCTTCCTTTGATTTTATTTCAGAGCAAAAAGACTAGAAATAAGGTATAAAATACAAACAAGACCTTATATTTTCTTTGTATATGCAATTATATTAATTTTTCTTATTTAGCACATTGATGCTGACACAAAATAAATAACTCCACAGAATCCTTCCACGAAGCCCAGAGATAAATCTTCTTGATGCTACAGTTTCTATAAACCCATTTCTTACACTACTGTGTTGCTTTATTACACTTGCATTTTCTTTTGAACAGACATCGGTGTCTTCATTGGATGTTGTCTCGTGCATTACTTAGATCCTTTTTCAGATTTCTTTGGACAGCTTAGGTTTTACCTTGTTTATCTGCAATTCGTAGCATGAATCTATACCTGGATATTCAGCGACCTCTTTTCTGCTTGTAAATAGCCCATACATTGACTTCTGCTAGATAAAATTTGATGTGAAAAGATTTCATTAGTCAACGTCTATGTGAGTCTACTCTCACCATGTGCCTACGTGCTATTTGGTGCACTACGCCGCATTTTGTATAATTATGGTACATCACGGCGTCTGATTTTCTTTTACTAATACTGCCCACATTAAAAAGCATCCAAATCAGGAGAAGAACATCTTTAGTCGGTTTAATTTTATAAACAGGGATATTTCTTCATTTCTCAACAACATCAGACTTCACAGCAGATTTGTGCAAGTTTTCAACTCCAGTGACTCTCATCGCATTTTGTTCAATGTTCCAAATCAAAAATACCTACTTTTTTTAACCACTTAAATAGGTTCCTTGATGTAAATAATTATCATTATGTCATTTGGTTAATTTCTTTTATAAGAAAAGGACCCATCAATGTCATGACCATATGGTTCAGGAAGATGGCCTATCCTCCATCTCGACAACGTATGGAAATCCATTTCATGCATATTTGGAATTAAAATCTATTACTAACAGAAGCTTTAGCACATATTTATCAGGTTTATCAAGAATAAATTGTGTGAATATACATCTACACTTTCTGGGAAAAAGCTGATCATCCACCTTCACTTTTGTACCAGCTTTGTAGCAAACGCTTTGCAATATTCAATGACTCTGTTCCACAAAAAGAAAGAGGACGAATTGGTCAATTGCGAAAATTGAGATGGGAAACGGACCTTATGAATGGAAATATTAGAAAATAGAAGGCAAAAAATTTGCAGCTCAAAACATCATTAGAATTGCTACCTCAAATTTTTATGCATAACAATATAATTTATTTTAGAGAGAAGGGATATAATCACGGCAAAAAGCAATATTATCTCGAAGTACTTTTGTAAGAGCTTCTAATCTAAAATAATGAAGTTTTTATCATAAAAATAAGTGTAAATATTAAGTAGGTGTCCTGAGGACACTTCCGCTGTTCTAGGGGGTATGAGGGGGTCACTTTTCCTCTTATTTAGGAAGATAAAACCTTCATTGCTTTGTATAATATTAGAAACTACTTTGAAAGTATTACAAGAAAAGATTTCCTTTGGACCTCCATCATAGAAGATTCTCAAGCTTTCTACAAACCCATGTGTAGATGTACATTCTCACATTTCATGCTTAATAAACCTGATGTATGGGTTTAAGTTTCGCTTAGCAACAGATATTAATTCAAAATATGCATTGAATGGAGGAATGTCCATCCACCTGAATATGTAGTAATGAAAATGACGGGGCACTATCCTAGGAAAGGAATGAACATAATGATTGATATTATTATTTTTCATTATTAAACCTGTCTAAGAGGATGAAGGCAATTCTTTGGTTGAAAATTGAAAAAAGTAGAGTGAGAACCATTGGATTTAGAGACCTGAACACCTATGTAATGTTGTTGAAACATGAAAAAATATCCTTCTTTATAAAGGAAAACCAAGTAAGCATGTTCTTCTCCTCAGCTAAATGCATCCTAATGTCACAGTGGAGAGGAATGTTAAGAGAGAACCAGACACGATGAAATACCATAATCATACGGAATGTGGAATAATGGACCTAATGGGAAATGGTACACGGTTAGAGCAGACTCACGACATTGGCCAATGCTTTCTTTTTACAGCAAACTTGATCTGGGAGGAATGATTGCATTGATTATTTACAAGCAGACTAGTGATTGAGGAATATCCAGGCAAAAATTCTTACAAATACTTACAGAAGAACTGGGTGAGTTGTCCTAGGAAATCACACAAAGGTCCTAATTGATTCGGAGGATGCACCAGACAACACAGATGATACCTGAACTGACTTATGTCAGTTCAAAAGAAAGTGTAATGAAGCAATAAACAAATGTGAGAAGTGCAAGAAATGGGTTCATGGAAGATGTAGTATGAAGAAGATTTACCTCTGTGCTTAGTGGAAGGATTCTAAGGAGTAATTATTATGTAACTGCATTTTTGTGCTAAAAGGGCAAACTGAATACAAGAGCATCTATAAACAAAATATTTAAAGTCTTGTTTATATTCTGCACATCATTTATGAGCTTAGTATTTTTAAATAAAGCAAAGGAAGATAAGTGTAGCGGTAAAGTTTTATTACGGAAGATTATTTTGTAGTAGCACTTATGTAAATTATACATGCAATCAGGTTTTTTGATCAGTTATTCAAATGATTAATCATTTTATCTAGAAAGAAACTCTTCACTTTCCACTTCATTTTTCTAATGGAACATAATTTATCTAGAATTAAATGAACTTCAACAACGATAAAAATGTACCCATAATTTATAGGCATTTAAAGAAAGAGTAGGAATTCAAATGACTGCAGACGACAAGAAACGGTTGAGACTGCCTCATGAAATTTAAATATAGGGCTTGAGTTGTCCAGAGGACATTTTCCACTAGGGGGGTCCAAGTCCCTCTGTTATAGTGATTAGTGATACATTCATCCATCAGGCAAGCTTGTGAATCCCATCCAAAGTGCATTCATTCCAAATTTTCAACAGCTACAAGTTTATAATATTTTATTTTTATCAAAAAGATGTAAATTTTATTGTCTGGAAAACACAGATTTTTATAAAAATTAGCTGTATGATTAATTCTTCTTAAGAGAGACTAATATGTAAAGAAAGATGGTATTTTATTAATTTTAAATTGCTATAGTCATATGCTAGGCTAGAAACGAATATTTCAACATTAAGATATCCTAATTATAACCCTTGAACAGATTCTTACACTCATGCCTTTATATAGTAATATAATAAATCAATACTTGCAATAAGAGGGACTCATATGTAAAGAAAGATGGTATTTTAGTAATTTTGAATCAGACTAGTTAAACTTTTTCTTGTTTAATGTTAGTGAAAGCAATCTCATATAAAGTTTGTCCATTACTAAGGATGAAATTGGTGTATTGTACCCTTGAATTTGGACTGAATATTCATATTAGAATCAATTTGATTGTAGTTAAAATGAAAGTTAGTGAGTTAATATTCTATATTATAGAGTTTAGATGTAACCTCTTAATAGTTCATAAATTAAATATCAAGTAAATCTTTAAAGGTTTAAGAAGCATAAGGCTATGCTATTTATTTTTTGATTAAGGTTCTTACTGTTAATATAGGTAGATGAGTATCCAGTGGATGTGGAAATGGTGCATTTTATGGCAGGTCCTAAGAAGACTCCTGAAAATCCATGTCCAAGGTGTATAAACATGCAGGAAAATATGGATAAGTATGTATTATTTTACTGAGATCCATACTCAGATGATATTCTTTTAGTTAGCATAAAATATATTTACCATAGCTTTTGCTTTTTTACTTTATTTATTCATTTAATATGTAGCACACAAAAATCCAGTATTTGGACAATTACAGTGTGATGTTTAACAATTGACAAACATCCAAACCCGGAGAGGAAAGTACCCTCCTAGGCTAGGATTTGAACTTGAGAACCATTCCTCTGCCAGGGCAAATATGCTTTCAAAAAATGCTTAGGACTATATTAGTTAATTAGTCCCTAAAATGTTTAATTACCATCCTTATAAACTTTACACTAACCTAGATCACTATATCTAGAAAAATATTTTTTTAAGTAATTTACGAAAGAGCCAAGGAATTTACATGTGTAAACTGCTTGTAGCGTGAATTTGAACAAAACTTTATTTTACTTTACAATTTCTCACTTAAAGCCTTTAACCCTTTCGAGACGGAGACATTTTCTGAAAATCTGTGATACGGAGCGTTTTCGCTACTCTGAATTTGCCAGGTATAGAACGTACCCTTTTCTCAGCAGGGTGTCATAACCTATCCTCAGCAACGGTAATTATGGAACATTGTCTGCAGCTAATCCACTTTCGTTTTTACAGCACTGCTTTGAAGCTTGACTATTATTAATACAGTAGAATTTCCGTATAGCTTTTGTAGGACTAATTGCAAATGTTGCAATGAATATTTAAATTTTGCATTTTGCTGACTATGTAGAAATTTGCAACGAAATTGTAACGCCAATTTTAAGCTGTATAGCGTGAAACCTAAATGATAATGATGAAATTGACTTACTCATTAACCCTTTGGCTGCAAGCGGGCCGATATATCGGCCCTCGCTGGTTGTGCGAAAACTGCCAGCGGGCCGATATATCGGCCCGACTTATTTGACATAATTTATTTCGTGATTATGACCATTTCAACGGCTGCCGTCTTATTTAATACACATTTGCTGTATCTCTGCTGCTTACTTTATCTAACTTATATGGTTTCACCTTACCTTGCGATAGATTTTGATATTTACAGTGATCTTTCCCCGTAAATTCGTCCGGATATTTTCGTTACTTCGGGCCAGCGTCATCCTGCACAGTATTATCTTTCCTGTTTGTCGCAAGTCGTGCTGAACTGTTTTCTTGTAGCTCTAAGTATTTGTTTTAGAGTGTCAGTTACCAGCTAGATAAGTAAATATTCTTCTTTGGCCCGCCTATTTTTATATAAGCAAAACCGAGATATGCAAGCCGGATCTTCAAAGACATACCTCAAAAAAATTATAAAATTGCCAAATGAAAAAGAAAAGAACTGTTGTGTGTGTAGTGTAAGAGGAAAAAAGGAATAAAATAAAGAAAAAGATGCAGAACTGTGTGTGGAAAATGCAAAAAAGGACTTCTTGGTGAATGATTCCATAAGCATTAAGTGCGCTAGCTGATGGGACCGTTAGTGTAGAGTCAGATAAAATATTTTATATCTCTGGCAAAAATGGTTTTATCACTATAAAACTATACCACGGGTGAGAAAACTATATAATATCAAAAACCATTACAACTTTATTCCACATTTATAATATTTTATACATCACAAAGTGAAAAAAACGGAGAACTTGGGGTTTTTACATATATTATAATTACTTTGTTATTATTTTTCTTTATGAAAATTTAAGTAAACCCCCATAATCCATCAATGGTCCTAAACTATAAATATATCTTTAGCATTGGGAAAAATCTAGATGAATTAAATAAAGTTAAGTAGCTGAAATAATTTAGAATCTGAAATCCTGCATATTCCGGAAAATAGCCTTGGCAGTCTTCGCACATCCCACCCGAAATGGGCTGGCAGTAAAAGGGTTAACTACCTTATTATTCATTCATTGCATTCGTATTCTGAGCCTGGAAAATTCCCGCCGGGTTTTTCCAGCATTTGTCTCGAAAGGGTTAATTTCAACATTTTTTTCTAAAACCCTAAGTGTTTTGGGAAAGGCCTGAAAAACTCTTTATGAATTCTTTTTACTCATTCCATTGACTTAGAAACAAATTTTATTAACTGGAGAATTAATTATTAAATAATAGTATATAATATATTAAATAATAATTAATCATTAAATTAAATATAACATTAAATATTATTAAATAGGAATATATATATGTATTTAATTGTTTTTCTTGTTCTTATTCCATAATTTTCTAGAATAACAAAAATTCTCCTTGGTTTTTTAACTTTTTGTATCCTTATTTAGCAATATGTCTTTTTACCAAAATCTGTTTTTCAATTAAATTTATAAGTAAATTCTTGTTTAATCCTTAAAAATATTTCAGATCTGTTTACTTCTTTTATCTTCTCTTCTTTCTCCTCCTGTCTAAGGAATATCTAAATTTAGTTATGATGTGTGCTCTAACAAGAAGTGTAAACATGAGTGTCCCACTATCTTTAAAAAGACTAGTAAAGGGTGATTAAGGATATGCACATCCTAAAAACCTACTTTGTTTCCTGCTTCTCTTCATATGTTTGTACTTTTTGTAAAATATGTATTTTCTCAAATTTTATCCTCTATTGTACTAGTCTTTTTGGAAAGTCGTGTCATACACGCTTATACACCTTATAGAGAAAGGATTGCTTCAAGAGTTTCTATTTATGTATATTTCTTCCTTGAATCAAATATTTTAAAGATTTAAATATTCTTAAATGCATAGTGATTAGGAATAATTTTTTGGAATGGGCATTGTAGTTTTATTATAGAAAGCAATTATGTTTACTTCCTAGTGCTCATAAAGCACTAGCCATCCTTTTTACATTCCTTGTTCCAAGGATTAATTCTGACCTTCATGACAATCCACAAAATATATAATATAATAAGGTCTCATGGGTTTCCAACCAGGTGAGTTTGGGTAACACTCGTTGCGAACATTCTGATGAAAAAACTGTGTTATCATCCTCTGGCCTGAGGTCAAAATGTAGTAAAGTGCCAGTATATATACAACCTTACCCTCAGCCTGGACCATCTCCAAGATTGTTCTGTTTTTGGATATATATATTAGAGTTGTATTACTAGGGGAAATCAAAATCCACCTAGAAAGTAACAAATTTAACAGAGATAAAAGTTACTTGCAAAGTATGGGATAGAATAATCAGGGAGAAGCTGATTGGCCAAACCTTACTCAATTACAGAATGGATAACAGAGTTTGTCATTGAAACGTTGGCAAAAAGTGTTGCCTGAACTCACCTGGTTGGAAAACCAAGATACATTTTTACATGCAATCACTTTATTTATTATTATTATGATGCTTTTTTAATACTGTCATTCTTTTATTGCACTGAAATAGGATCATTCCTTTAAACATATTTTCCATTTTCCTTTGCAGGATGAAGGAGGAGCTATTGCTTGTAAGTAAAAAATTAGTGAACTGATAAGAGAGAAGTAGGTTATTAATTATAACTAAAATCGTGCTGATATAGAAATTTATTATATCTATTATATATAGTTGCTTCGAGGGATACATTCATCTATCCATATATAATATATGTATGTGTACATACAAGTTAAGGTGTGCTTGCTTACTGAAAGCATTCGTTCAATATATTTATTTATGGTAGAATTACATTTCTTCGAATATTTTACTGCTCAGTCATTGCTTAAAAGTGCATTAACAGAGCTGTATTGGATTGTACCTGATTTCCCTTGCATTTCTTTCGGCAGCATTATTCCCACCTTGGCGTCGAACCAAGTACTTCGCTAGAATCGAACCAACGACCATTTATGACATTCTTACGGGAACTTTATGTAAAAATTCGGTCCTTTAATTCCTGTGTGAAATTAAAAACTTCTACACTATCTGGAAGTTCCTTAATATAATTTCGGGAATATAGCCTTTGCATTTCTTATACGTGGTTTGTCCAGAAAATACGTATAAAAGTGTACGTAAAAAGTTAAATAAAAACTTTATTTTTATTCCACCTGCCCCCTTGTGCCAAATCCGGTCGAACTCGGGTACGCGAGCTCTGAGACGACGCAAAACTTCAACCACGATCGCTGAGTCTTCAGTTTCAGACTTGATGGCTTCTACATCCCCCAAGTGCAAGTGAACACCATTTGCATTTCGGGAACAGAAAGAAGTCGCAAGGTGCTAAAACGGGTGAAGAAGACGAGTGTTCTGTTACGGTGATTTAGCTTTGGGCCAAAAACTCACACCTAACGAGAGACGTGTGAGCGTTATCGTGATGAAGGATCCACCTGCCCCCTTGTGCCAAATCCGGTCGAACTCGGGTACACGAGCTCTGAGACGACGCAAAACTTCAAGAAACCACGAATGCGCTTTCCCTCAGAACTCGTTGTGGAGGGGCTCGGTCATCTTTCACATCTTCTTCATCATATCGGCCTTCTCGAAACCTTTTCAACCACTTGTTGACGGTTGGTTCCTTCAGAGAATTGTCTTTATAAACTTCTTACAAACTCTCAAAAATCTCACGACCATCCTCACCTTTGCAAGAAACTTGATGCGCTGTTCCTCAATCAGAGGGCCCCATGCCGATGGCAGGTTTCAACAAGCTCACTTATATTTGTAAGAAGAATGTCCTATATGGTCGTCGGTTCAATTATTAACTAAATCTACATAAGATATGCATAGGGAATTCGGAACTCCTTTTGAAGGACTTCCTGAACGAATTTATTTTTGAAAATTACAGTTTTTAAAAAGACCACCATACTCATGCGAATTATTAAAGTATTTGTTCCTTGGTTCGATGCAAGGGAGGGAATAACTCTAAAAGTAGATATCCATGGGAAATCTTAATGAAAGGAATATACGCTGAGAAAATGTCCTTTATAGTTTAACTAAATAAGTATGCAGAGTAATCTTTCAAAAAATCTCATTATTTATCAAAATTTTAGGTCTACTGGAAAGTTCTGTCCGTGTTTAGAATGAAACAAAAGAATAGATTAGGAAATATCTGGTGTATTCCCTTGATAGAGGAAGTTCTCTCGTTTCCTGCCGGGTTACTGCTACGATTTTAGTCGACGTTTCGAAGCCCTTCCTAGGCTCCATCTTCAGGACGAAGTGCAGAGTTGTCATTTTCTGGGTGTTTATATAGTGAAAATTTGGGTTCCTTTCACTATTTTTATTCGTTGCCTCCGTGGTGGCCAATCAGGTGTCTCCTTTCTTCCCCACCTCCTCTTCTGATTGGTTTCTTTGGTGGCCAATAGCCTCATTTCTTCTGCTGATCTTCTGCAGTACAGGTCTCCACGTTTTGTTAAGGGAGAAATCTTTGTCTCTATTCATTGTGGCTTCTAGAAGTGATTTTCTATTGGTGGACCAATTGGCTCTAACAGCTAGGAGATCTTTTTTCGAGATGTCGGACATGGAAGACGACGAATCCTGCACTTCGGACGTCCTCGACGATTCCGTCGAGGAGTACGAATACCTCCTATACAATCTGCAGAGAGCCCAACAAAAGATCCCTGCAGATAAAGCTGCTGCCATCGAGAATAAACTTGGCGTTTCCCTTCTTTACCCTTCCAAAGTAAGTAAACCTTCGTTTCCTTCTTTACCTAACCTTTCGACCCCCGCATGTGCTAATGATGACGATAACTTCCAACCCGTTTGATCCAAACGCAAGCTTTCCTCCTCTCCTGTCTCCCTTAATCCTCAACCCATTCCTACTTCCAACTCCTTTTCACCCTTGTCTTCCCTCTCTCCGGATACTAATCCTCAACCTTCAACTTCCGCCGCTCCTACATCCTCTGTTCCCTTAACCTCCTTCAGACCTACCAACCCTACCCAACCCAAATATGTCATTCCCTCGATTAAAATAAAATTGTTCGACAACTGGCAATCCCTTATGCAAAAATTCAAAGAAATCTGTAACCTACAACCCACTTGCTACCTGTCTGGCGTAGACATTATTCTGGTGAAATGCTCAATGGTTAACGATCATAAAACTGTCCTAAACTATCTGAAAAATCAGAAAATTGAATTCTTCACCTACCAAATCCCGGCAATCAAAAATATTGACCTAGTTATAAAACATATGCCCGTGAACACAGACCCTGAGCTCATTAAAAGCGAAATAACAAGCATCGGTTACGATGTCGTCAGCGTAACTCCTCTATCAACCTTTAGACCTGATCCCAAATCCCCTCAGACACCACTGACCCAGAGGAGACCCATCCCAGTTTATAAACTTGCTGTTGCTCCGTCCACTGATATTGCCTCGATCAAAAACTTGAAATGTCTGTTAGGAATCAGGGTGGAAATCAAAGACTACACCCGCCCAGTTGCCCCTCTACAATGCATGAAATGTCAGGCTTTTGGTCATACAAAAAATTTTTGTAACCTCCTCCCCAACTGCTCCCGCTGCGGAGGTCAACATCCCATCGAAAATTGCCCCACACCTAACATCACCTCTCCCACATGCGCTAATTGCAAGGGCCCTCACACCTCCACATACAAAGGGTGCCCCATGTTTAAAGAATTGAGAACAAATATTCTAAACAAAATACACCAAAACAGAAACGTAGAAACCACCTCTCCACCACCTAATCTTTCAAACCCTTCCTCCTTCCCAAACCTCACCAGCCAACCCTCTCAAACCACCTCATATGCACGAGCAGTCTCCAACAACCCCCAACAACCTCGCAGACCTAACATTCAGCATAACACCCCCCCACCACCCGCTCCTGAACCCGCATCATTCACCTTTCCTTCGCTACCCAACCTCGTACAATTTTTAATAAATACATGGACTAAAATACAAGCCGCTCCCACCCTCCAATCAAAAATCCTTGTCGGTCTTACCGAAATTTTCCACTTTTTCAATGGAAACAATTAAAATTTTATCCTGGAATTGTAACTCCCTCAAATCGAAATTACCTGAACTTTTAGACCTCCTACACGAAGAAAGCATCCAGATCGCATGTTTACAGGCAACCAGGGCCACTTCCTCCACCAGCTTGTACTCTAGCAACCATAACATAATCAGACTCGATCGAGACATAAAATCACCGGGGCTAGCCATACTCATCAATAAAAACATCCATTATAAACCCCTCCCCACACCCAACCTAAAATCTATCGCCCTGCTGGGGATAGAAATCATTTACGACAACGCACCACTCCACATCTGCTCAATGTACTGTTTCCCTGGAAAAATTATCCCTATGGAATTAGAAACAATAAACACCTTCAACACACCTTCCATCTTCATAGGAGATTGGAACTGCAAACATCCACACTGGGGCTCAACAAAAACAAACAACAACGGAACAAAACTCTTCTCCCTTCTACAATCCTCCACATTAATCACCCACTCCCCCTTTTCCCCTACGCATACCACCCGCAATTCAGCCGACATACTCGACTTCGTCATTTGCAACACAAACATCAATATTTCCCCCCTGATAGTCAACACCACAATAGCATCCGACCACTTCCCCATCATCTGCTCCCTACCTTCTGCTCCACATTTTTCAACTCCCCAAATGACAAAGGTTATCAACTGGCATCTATTCAAAACATTCGTCTTCAACAAAATTAGCAACCTTCCCCTCCTCACTATGCCAGTTACAGAAACAATGATCGACGCCCAATTAACAATATTAAACAACTTCATAGACACCGCAAGAAAACACTCCACCATTGATACGCCTTCCCTCCCACCCACTCACTGCCAACTACCTGACCACATCAAGAACGCCATAAAATCAAGAAACAAACTCAGAAACCAATACCACAGATACAAACACGACATAGACCGTATTTTATTCAAAATTCAAGACAAAAAAGTCAAAGCCTTAATACGTAATCATTCTTCCAACAAATGGAAATCGCCCTTATCCATCCTGACATTTAATGATAATTCCCTTTGGAGGTTATCTACATCTTTGACCAGAGGCAGAAGAAACTTGGCACAACCCATTTTAATAAACGACTCCCTCACCTCAGACCCAATCACAAAAGCAGATTTTGCCGCACAAGTCCTAGCCCTTTCAATGGCATCACACACCGTCACCCACCCTTACGACAAAATAGTTAATTTTATACATGATACAATTAAAACGTCTACGCCACCAGAACCAGCATTTATCACATCTAATACCGAAGTCCAGGACCTTATCCAAAACTCTCCACTACATAAAGCACCTGGCCCTGACTGTTTCACAAATAAAATCCTAAAAATGTTAATCGACTGCCCCCACTTCATCTCCTTGGTCACTAACCTTTTCAACTGTTGTGCATCTTTACATTACTTCCCAGACGCATGGAAACTAGGCACAGTCATCCTCATCCCTAAGCCACACAAGGACCCACTAAACATAACTAATCACCGCCCCATCACATTACTCTCATCCTTGTCTAAACTTTACGAAAAACTTATTTTACACAAAATCCAGAAACATATATGTACAAACAAACTTTTACTCCCAGAACAAATGGGATTTCGAGAACACCACTCAACTACCCATGTTACACTTCGACTACTAGAAAACATAACACAAAAATGTTACAATTACGGAGCCAATACACAAGTAACATTTCTCGACATTGAAAAAGCATTTGACAGAACATGGCATCAGGGTATCATTTACAAATTACACAAACTTTCATTTCCTATACCAACAATTAAAACTATACAATCCTTCCTCACAAACAGAAGGATTCAAGTCAAATTTGACAAATACACCTCTGAACCCATCCAAGTATTTGCAGGAGTCCCACAAGGTAGTACACTAAGTCCGATCCTATTTAACATTTACCTCCACGACCTACCATCCGACCCACACATCAACAAATACATTTACGCCGACGATGTCACACTCTCCTCCCAAAGTGTCTCCCCCAACCTAGCTACCTCAAGAATTAACATTTACCTTCAAACTCCCTCCACTTGGTTAGACAGATGGCACCTTACAATAAACCTGCAGAAGTGCTCACACATGACATTCAACCTAAATAAAAACAGTCTCCACACAACGTGTGAAATTCCAAGACCAACTCATCCTACAAACGACAGAAACCAAATTTCTCGGCATTATACTCAATAACAAACTCTCCTGGACGTCCCACATTAAATATTGCCTTAGTAAAGCCCAATACACCAAATACAAACTTTTTCCATTACTCACGCAACAAAGCCCACTTGATACCTCCGATAAACTCAGACTCGTTAATACTTACATAGTCCCCCATCTCACTTATGGGGCTATCATAACATTTAACACACACAAGTTTAACATAAACAAGGTAGAAAAATTTTATAACAGATGTATACGAATTGCCACAACCACCAACAAATTAGTCAGCCTTACAAATATTAAACAAACCCACAACCTATTCAACTAAAGCCCAATTCAGACCGCCAAAAATGATCACAACAAAACTAAAACACATCCCAATCAAAAAGAAAAAAGCCAGAAAAAAATCTCCTTCCTTGAACCCCTAACCCAACACTTACCACCTAGAGACAACCTACCCCTTAAACCTTGCCTATCCCGCATTACACCCTTCCCTATTTTTCTTCCTTACCTTTTTATCGTCATCATTAGCTAGCATTCCTTAAAACCTTCCCTTAAAAGTTCACTCCACCTTACCCGTTTCCTTACCCTTCAACCGTCTGCCCACGCATAAAGCGCCAAAGGCTCATTTGCGACAACGATTATTGTCCGACCGACCGTGTCTATTCATTGTGTTTTTTTCTAGTCCAATGTGGATAGACTCTTTGATCAGTCTATCCCAGAATTTTGGAGCATGGCACAATACTTTTGTGTCGGCGAAATTTATTTTGTGGCCATTAGTGATGGAGTGTTCTGCCACAGCTGATTTTTCTGGTTGTTTTAATCGGATGTTTCTCTCATGCTCCTTTACTCTTGTCGCTATCGTTCTACCTGTTTCTCCTACGTATACTGCCCCACATTCACAGGGGGTTTTGTACACTCCGGCGACTCTTAACTCAAGGGGATCCTTAACTTTTGTGAGGAGATTTCTTAGTTTGTTTGGGGGTTTATAAACGGTCCTTATATTGTTCTTTTCTAGTATCCTGCCAATGGTTCCGGATATTTGGCCTGTATATGGGATGCAGGCTGTGGATGTTGGTTTTTCTCTCTCGATCGTGATGTTCTGCGATGACTTTTGGAGGCCTTTTTTCACTTCTTTGGGATGATGCCCATTTTGGATGAAGGTCGTCTTGAGGTGTTTTAATTCGTTTTTGATGCTGTCTGCGTCTGATATGGCGTATGCTCGGCGTGTGGATGTAACTGCCTTCAGTTGTGCTGGGTGGTGATGACTCCTTCCGTTGAGGTAGAGGTCGGTGTGCGTCGGTTTTCTATACATACAATGTCCCAATGAGCCATCTGGTTTCCGTTTTACCAAGATGTCGAGGAAAGGGATGCAGTGGTTTTTCTCTATCTCCATTGTGAATTTGATTTTTGGATGCCGGCTGTTTAGGTGGTCGATAAAATCATTAAGGAGGTCCTTCCCTTGGGGCCAGACAGCAAAGGTGTCATCCACGTATCTGTAGAAAAACTTGGGTCGTCTTGTTGCTGTTCGTAGTGCTTCTTGTTCGAACCTCTCCATGAAAAGGTCAGCGATGGCGGGGGATAGAGGGGATCCCATTGGCACCCCTTCAATCTGCTTGTAGAATTTTCCATCATATAGGAAGTAGGTTGAAGTGAGGGTGTGATGGAATAGTTTGATGATGTCCTTATGGAAGTTCTTCTCCTCTAAAAGGCTTAAAGAGTCCCGGATGGGTATGTTGGTAAATAGAGATTCTACGTCAAAACTCACCAGGATGTCGTCGGGATCTAGCTTTATGGTGGCCAGAGTTTTCACAAATTGTGTGGAGTCTTGCACATGGTGTTCACTATGGCCTATAATTGGTTTCAGGAGTTTCGCTAGATATTTTGCCAGTAGATATGTGGGAGCGTTTATTGCGCTCACAATGGGTCGAAGAGGGGTTCCTGGTTTGTGGACTTTGGGTAAGCCATATAGACGAGGGGGTGCTGGAGCCTGTGGTAGCAAACCTTTGTAGGTTTCCGGTGGAAGGCCTGATTGTTTTAGGAGAAGAGATGTTCTCCTCATGAGACCATCAGTAGGATCTTGTGATATCATTCGGTAATTGGAATCTTGGAGGATATTCTCAACCTTCTGCACGTAGGATTCTCTTTTTAGCAGAACCGTTGCGTTTCCCTTGTCAGCAGGTAGGATTACGATGTCATGGTTTCTTCGAAGTTCTTGGAGGGCTGTTTTTTCATCTCTGGAGAGGTTGGGTTTAGGAGGAGCTGCATTCTTCAGGGCCAAGGCGATTTTGCTCCGGATTTCTTCTGCTGATTCCTGCGGTAAAAATCTGATCGCTGGTTCTATTGCTGCCGATGAAATCTTGGTAAGGGATGGTGCTTGGAGCAGGGGCAAAATTCAGTCCCTTCGACAGCACAGATTTGGCCGTTTCACTTATATTTTCATCCAGAAGATTGATTACAGTCCGATCCGGATTCAGAGGTTTAATCGTTACTTTAGAGGTTGACAGCCTGTTAAATTAATTTGTTTGCCTTGCTGTTGGGTTCTTTTTAAGTAGATGTTCTTGGGCGGTCGACAATTGGTCTATATATTCCCAATCCCTTGGGGATAGAAATGCATTGGCCATAATTGCGAAAGCTTTTTATGACACTTCCCAACCACGCAGAGGTTCAAAATTTCACACCGCCATAAAAGGGATCATTCTCATATAATAGCATACCTAAGATTGTCGTAAATGGTCGTTGGTTCGATTCTTGAGGGCGTTAACAATAACTTCATAACAAATGCATAGGAAATTAATGACTCATTTTGAGGTACCTCCTTAAGGTATTTCCATTTGAAATTTGGAGTGTTTATAAAGATAGTCGTATATAAGCGAAATTTGACAGTGATTTTCGTAGGATGGCCTTGGTTTGACGCCGGGGCAGGAATAATGCTGCCGTAAGAAAGCATGGGAAATCGAAATCAATGCAATGCTCTCTGCAAAAATGTACTTTAGTTAGCATGACTTATCTGATTAATCTTTTGTAAAATGTTAAATTTTATTAAAATATATATATATATATTCAAAAATTTTTGAGAAATACTTCCCATAAAGCCAGAAAGATAAGATTTCATATAGCTAATGCCATTATATATTCCTACTGCATAATGGTATCATTTAGCTGCAACTGGTCATGGGTTTGATGCCAGGAGGTGAAATATATCTTCCCAAAAATCTTATTTTCGATAAAAATATATAATAGCATTGCTTGCTGTCAGCAATCACACCTTTACTTGTAAATGATAGATATCCCCCCAAAGCATCTATATGCAATAGAGTTTTATATTTCTTACAGAAGCAGCTATATTTATCTATTATTTATAGACGTAATAGATATGGATATATGAATGTATCCCCCTGAAGTGTCTTTATGTAACAAAATTACTTGTATTTTAAAGTTACTTGCCTGTTTGAGTAATTTTAGATAAATACCATCATTTATTGGCTTTAAATTTTCAAATAAGAAAAGGAGTTGGCAGTTACAGTATTTTTAAGAAATATAGTAGCATTGAAGGTTCTCTTGCAAGTTATCTATTTGCTGTGGAAAGAATAAACAACAAGATTAATTTTTAAGTTTCTGCCTTGTTGAGATTAATTATATCTTTTCATTTATTTCCTTTCAGTTAAACAATGATGGATCTGTGATGCTTCAAAGGTATAGAGAAGAAATAGAGCAACTAAGGGTATGTAGAAGTTCCTTCAGCTTTCTTATAGTTCCCAAGGTTTGCATATTGCTGGTAAAAAGTTCAAGATCAGAATTTTTAATTAATATTCAGAATGTATTAATTATAATAATTATTATACTTAGGTAACATTTGAAGGTTGAAAAGTGTAACCTTTGTATGTTTTATAGTGTGCATGCTTTACAGACATGAATACTTTTAAGATACTCTAAATTCTGTTTCAATGTTAAACTTTTCTACAAATAGTGTGATTAAGATAATAGTAAGAATTTAGGATTGTTTTTTGTGAATTGAGGTAATGGTTCAACTATATTAACAATACGATATATCACTGGTATATTACTTTATTATTGGTGAGATTGGAACAATGAAGTTAAAATTTTATTAACCTATATCAAACTTCCTTGAATCAGGAGAGGCATTATTGCAATCCAGATTGGAAAGATTAATATATAAAACTTTATACTTCAACCACAAAAATAAATATCTGTAATTATCAATTACACTTTACAAAAACATAACCTATTTCAGCGATTGATCTTCATCATCTGGTGCTAGATTCTAAGCTACTATAAGCTGGCTGAAGGGGGAAAGGATGAGGTAGTAATGCATTGTTAATTGTTTCAAGGTATGGCATATTGGTGTGAGAAATTACTTTGTAACTGTTGAAACTTTACAAAGTAATTTCTTTAACTCATATGAGGAAGTGGGAGTTGTAGCACAAAATATGGATGCAAGAAAATAGTGGAATATTGTATATATTGTGGAATATTGTTATTGTGGGAAAAGATGGAGTTAATAAGCAGGAAGTGTGAAGGGAGAAGATGTTCATTAACTAAAGTATGTTGGAAAAATGTGTTTTTGTATGAATGTTTTAGTTGCTTTAAGAAGTTGACCTTTGGTGGCAATAGAGAATTCCTGAGATAAAGTTTGGGTTATGATTGTTGTCTAAAAGGTGTTTAGAAAAATGCAAAACTGAGGATTTATTTTTAAAGCACATTAAATATTCCTTATCCTTTGTGGAGAAGCTGACAGATGTATGCTGCTGTGTAATCAGAGCATTTTAACAGTTAAATACCTGTTTTTTCTTGAAGGTTATGATTATCTTTACCATTGTAGAAGATACTTCCTAGGTTGAGGGGAGTATTAAATGAATCTCTGAATTCGTATTGAGTCGATAAAGATTATTAAATAAATTATTATAATAAAACAGGTCATATTTAAGTGTAATTGTTAATTTAAGGTATTTTTCTGATTTAAGTACACAAATTATTTATGTGAATCTTTCTATTTTCTATTAATGTTTGGAAGGTCATTTGTTTAACAGTGCTCACAGCTGATCAGGAATTCTTCATTTTGATTAAGTAAGAAGTATATTTTACTGATTACTTTCTTTCCATTCTCCTCAAATCAGGCTGTGTTCAGTTTATAAATATAATTATTTTATTATTAGAAAAGTACTCATTATATTTTTATATTTAAATTCTGATTTGTTTTCTGTCATGGATTTCATGCACATACAATAAATAAATAAATAAATAAATAGAGAACTGTCTCCTAATTTTGCATGAAGTCATATTGTATTAATTATTATGTCCTTTCTTACATTAAATCTCAGTACAACCTTGTCAATAATGGGGGAAAATTTTAAGTTAACTATTTTGAATGAAACACTTCACTGTATGCACTAAATCTACATGGTCTGTCTAAAAAGTATCAGGAAAAGTTTGAGAAAAATAAATGTATTAAAGATATTGTTACAAAACCTTAAAATTACTCAAAATACATTCCTTGAGCGTCGACGCACTTCTGCCTGTGACTTTTCCTACACTCAAAGACTCCCTGGAAGCAGCTCCCTGTGTGCAGGCGTCTTTGACAGCACTTAGGGTCCCCTGTTGTCCTTTCAGGGAGAATTTCACTTTCCATCAAAAAACAATCTCCCCTGAATATGTTTTACGGAAAGCTGGGATTTTCAAAGCGTTACAGAAGGACTTCGGAAAAAGACAATCGCCTCTGCTTTTGGTCGTCCGTGAAGACCTGCGGGACGAGTTTGGAGCAGATCTTTCGCATCGCCATAGTGATAATGGTGTGCAATATCATTTTGTGAATGCCCATTCTATGTGCAATCATGCGTTCACTTCACCGATGGTCTGAATTCAGCACCTCACGCGCACCTTGCACGTTGTCGTCAGTTGTTGAGGTCGACGGTAGTCCAGCGCTGGGCTCCTCCTCCACACTCTCCCAGCCATCTGTGAAGAACTTGTGCCCCTTAAAAACAGCACTTTGCAACATGCTTGAAAACTTGGCGAATCATGCTCAACGTTTTACAACCCAATTTCTCTAATCCAACACAATATTTCATCGCGTATTTTAGGTTGTTCCCTTAAGTCCACTTACGTGCATTTATTTCTCCTTATGATTCCCGTACTTCCAGCTTTTGTGAAACGGACTATAGAATTTTCTATGGAATTATCTATCCCACTGCATAGAATAAACCAAGGTTTAATGTTTTCAAATTCCAGATTATCACATTCAATTTTTCTTTGAGGTGAAGGAGCTATTATTTTTTCTGGGTGGATAGATATTTTGTGTATCTTCAGGAGTCCATAGAGGAAGCTTCATACGAAGTGTACCAATTATTTATGGCATAAGCAAAATCGCATTTTGTGTTCATATTTTTACTTATAAGGGCCAGTTAACAATTCGCAGCTAAATTTTTGATATTATTGAAGGTCACGAGGTCCGGAGGGGAGAACTGCAAACCTTTATCTAACACATAAGAAATTGGAGGTGATAACATATATTGAGATATTCTCCATACCCAAAAGGAAAGAGATGGATGCTGTTGTAGATTATAGAAATAACCTGCACAAGGAATCTTACCATTCCAACTTTTCCAAACCCCTCCCCTTTCCTTACCCTCCTTTCCAAGTTAGCCCCAATATAAGGCTTTGCAATTTCATGTGTATATACCTGAGGATGGCAGTATGCCAAAATCGGTCATCAAAAAATAATTTTTGTTAAAATCACCAAGTAATTATTATTATTCTCCTTTCAATGAGAGCTTTTGCCAACTTAAATTTTTTATGCAATAGTTAAAACAGGGTGCAGCATTTCTCCTTTAAAAATACATAGAGCTACAAGAACTCAATTATTTTAACAGAACACTAAATTCATATAATTATGTTTGTCTCTCTTGTCTGAAAATTGACTGATATTTACTAAGAAAAAATTTATCTGCTATGAATCTTTATGAAAGAATACTAAAAAATTACATACAATCTGTTTCAAGAATCAAATAGTATGTCATTAAATTCTGTTTTCACATCCTATGTCTTTCTTCTTTGATTTCAGGCTTTATGTGAGAAAGGCATGAGAGCAATGGAGCTGTCACACCAACAGCTGGTCAAGGAGATGGAGGAGAAGCATAAAGAAGAAATTAATCGTGTTTTAGTTGAGAAAGAGCAAGCTCTCCGAGAAGAAACTAAAGCCACTCTTGCAGGTGAGAATTGCATATTGTATACATTCCATGTGTTGCAGTGAATTGTATAGATCCGTCCTATATATTTCCTCTTTTAAGCAGATCCCTTTATTTAAAGAAAGTTCCATGTGTGATTTTTAAGGTATATTGTTCTTGTGTAGCAATGAATTTGAAGAAATGTTTGATTGAATGGAAGATAGATATTAATGAAACAAGGATTAACTAGATTATCAGTGCATATTGTTAGAAATGCTCCTGACAACAGAATAAACCGGTACATGCATTTAAAGTAATTTATTTCCCATGTCAATAAATTATTCTTTATCTAATCTCTAATTTTTCTTTTTAAACCTTTGTTTTCTCATACAAATATTCATATCGAGCTCCTTCAGCAAATAAACTGTTAAAACAGTTTTTAGTTTATGCATTAATTTAATTGTTTTGTTTTCAAATTTCACATTCAAACTATAGCTACTAGCTCTTTTTAACAAATATGTGGTCATTGGAGCCCAAGTTTGGTATTCACACTAATCCTTAACCTCTTCGTTTAACTCAGTATCATGACTGAGGACTCAAGTCTCATCCATAGTGATGATACAATCAATCTCCGAAGTTCCTTTTATTCCTTCTAATACTCCAAATGTTGCTGATAAGGGGTAACTCATTATGTATTTTTACATTATGCTTAGTGAAATAGGCTCCAATTGTGAGCATAGCTTTCTCAGCTGCACGCTTTCACTATACTCTTAGGCAGTAACAGGTTCAATTCCCTGTCCTGTCATACTCTTTTCATGTATTTTAAATCCTAGTTTTATTCTCATTTCATATCATTGTGCTCATAAATTTCATTTTCTATTGCATTGACATGGAATTTTTAAAATTGGAATACTGTGTAAACATAGTTTATCATCATTGCTCCTTTTAAGTTGATATATATATATGCGCTTAAGTTTTCTTAATTCTTCTCTTCACGTTTTCCTTTTTTATAGACTGACTGCTTAAGAGAATGTTCTATGATTCTTTCCGCTCCTTTTATTTTTCTCATCCTTTTTCAACTGTTTCTGAGTGATTTTTTTTTATTTTCTGTATTCATTGGGGTGAAAATCTCAGATGGGTTTGTTTGAATTTTCTTCATTAATATTAAGAAAAATTTTTATTATACATTCAAATCACTGATGAAATTCATTTTAATATCTTCAATGATCAATGAAAAAAATAAAGAACAATTTTACTTTTTATATCTACATCTAATTTTACTTTTTACCTACAATTTGGACATTTTCCTGTAATTAGCCTAGTATTTAGGTAATCAGCTATATAGTTTTGCATTTCTTTCATTTGTGTTGAACCATCGCAAATTCAGTGTCAAATATTGGAATTTAATTTGATGAATTGGATACTAATTATCATTTTAAGTTTTTGCATTCTATCAGGATTTAATTCATTTCATCTATTTGAGTATTAAATTTGATATCCTTGTGAAATCCATGATTAAAATATTATTTTAAACTGCTGTAAATGTTTTGAAGTAATAATTTGCAATGATAGTTATATCTTACATGTAAGTTACATTTTTACGTAACTCCTCACATTCTTTGTAATTTCTTTTGTTATCTTTGTTTGTTGTCCACATTGACATTTCATTGTATATTGTCATGTTTTTTAAGTTGTATATTATAAGACCTTAAACTTTCAGCTCTGGATGCAATGCGTAAAGCTCATGAGACAGAGGTGCAGCGTGAGGTTGCAAAGTTCAAAGAAGAATTCTCCCGCAGGATGTCCGCTAAGCAGCAGTCGGGATCCCATCACCAGTAAGTGTTCTTTCCTTTTTAGCCTAAAAGATTCTCTAACCCCACTAATTGTGGTACTATCTGATACACAAAGGTATACAATAAACATCTCTTGGGCTTTCCACTGGATGATCATAGAAGTATTGGCTGAGCAGCCATCTTCAGGATGATCACTATAGCTAAAATATAAATATTTCATTTATCCATAAATATTCAAAATCTTTGGCTTTGGAACAAATATGTTATAATTAGTGATCTGATTTGATTTAATGCCTTACAGCATTTTATATTGGATTCCTTGAAAGGTAGAAGTCTTCCTTTTCTTATCTGTGATTAATGACATTCATTTTAACTGTTCGTTATTTTTTCTATTTATCCAATCAAAGTTTTCTATTTTTTATCAATAAAATACAATTTTAAAAATTTATTCATTGTTTTTCTGCAAATATGATTTATAATTTAATCACATGTATTATTTCCTTTTTATTGTTTTAATGTTTCATTATTTACTTCCTTTCAGGGCTGAGATGGAAAGTATAAGACGTGAAATCTTGTCCCTCTCTCA
The DNA here is from genome assembly GCA_020796165.1 of Pantala flavescens. Classification (NCBI taxonomy): domain Eukaryota; kingdom Metazoa; phylum Arthropoda; class Insecta; order Odonata; family Libellulidae; genus Pantala; species Pantala flavescens. The sequence continues at coordinate 49,541,519 of CM036879.1, read as the reverse complement.
AAGATACTCTTCAAAATGTGTTGAATGTGCATCTCTGCGAGAGCAGTTGCGCATTGCTCGAGGAAATGAAGTTCCCCTAAATGAGTTGGATGCATACAGAGAAGTTTTGTTTGAACAGTCCTAAAATGTATTTTCCATTTGTATTTTTTAAGGTAAATAATAATGTTTGATATTTCTTGTCCAATTTAGAAGTAATAATATTGTTGCTATCATTAATGGAAATTTTATATTTATCAACAAAATTATTAGGAAGGGTAAAAATCAGTGGAATATTTTGGATTTCTTAAGTTGGTTTATAATAAGATGCCATTTTTGAAGGTTAGCTTGAAATAATATAACTTTTAAATTTTGTGATACTCACTAGATCTCTTATGATGGGTACACTTTTTTTGTTTTTATAAATATTCTCTGTTAACTATATGTTTGAAATTGGACTATGAAATTTTTCAGATTCAGAAAATAATTTTTGAATTGTATTTATTTGATTTAATGATAAACAGAAAATAATGCTTCAAAACATTATTTTAACTTCTACTTCTCCTAAAAAAATACTGTTTATTATAAGGGACTCGATGTTTGCACAATTATCAGAAACATGGATGTATTTTCTATAATTAAATGACATTTACTCTCAAAGATAAGAGAAGTAAATAATTCGTTTGGTGTGTTTATATGATTGTGTAATTTTTCACAGCAAATGTATATTTTTTTACAATATTTTATGTAAAGGATATAAGCCTAACAAGTTCTCTAACAAATGTTAAATCCTGAATTCCAGCCATGAAAACTATTTGTGCAAAGTATACCTTTACTAGCTGATGTATGTAATTCACATTTTTCTGAATTATGTTTGCTATATGTGTTCTACATTAAATTACAGCATTTAGGAAAAAAAATGTATTTGTAGTATGGTATTTACATATGTATGTAGTATATGTAGTATGGATTCCATGTTAGCCACATTTGAGCATGTGGTAGAGGGTGCTATTATCATAACTTAATTCACCTAAACAATTACTTTCACGTATATCTCAACAAAAAAAAAAAAACAAATTGTTAAGTTGTTAGTTTTTGTTTCTATTTCTCTTGTTTTATTGATTTATATATATTGATCAACCTATGTTAGGCTAATCTAAGGGAGGTGATATAATATGCCCTAAGTTATCCTTTAATGTTAATTTTCTAAAATTATAGAGTAAATCTTCTTTTAGAATTGATTTTTTATATCATAGCAATTTCAAACCCAGATCCTAGAGTTTTTTAATTACAACTAGTGATTTATCATAGCAACTCTTCAGTAAATGCAATACCTACCTTATGTTGTACATTGTAATTCATTTCTTATAACTCTATCACAAATATCATAATATCTTATATCTATAGTGTATATATATAAGTGTGAGAGGCCTGACCACTGCCCTATGATCAGGCCTCTTCTGCAAAACTTCTGAGGATATCTCACTTATAACAAATGTGATGAAGAGTTAATCCATCCTGAACTTCAACATCAAAATTTTCATTATTATCATAAAAATACGTTTCAGTCTGACTTATCCTCTACTGACAACATAATCTTCATTTTATATTTTTAGGTATGAAATACATATTCTAAACATTAATATGTACATAAACAGAGTCTTAGAATAGTTCATTTTTCATAGAGAATCACATTTAAATAAACTTTTTACCTTCTCTTGTTATATACTCTTATGACAAAACTAGTCACCTAAAATATGTTGTATGGAAGTTACAAAGAGTTTAATTTTTTATATTTAAAGTTGTGAAATCTTGTTGAAGTTTCATTTTACAATGGGAGCAGTGTTTTTAAGTATTTGTTTTAGTACTCCTACTCAATATCTTATTAAAGCTTTCTTTAAAACCTTTTATTATCCAATGACATGTCCAAATGAAGTCATAAAATATATGTCTTCTTAGAAAATTGTCTGAAACTATTGTATTCATTCAAGTATTAGCTGCCTAGATTACAAATATATTCCATATCTTTTGTTAACTGATTTTGTTTGAAAAATCTTTTCCTGTACCTTTCAACATGATGTTCTGTTTGGAAGATAACATTTTTATATATCTTGATAAACATTCGGTCTAATATAAAATTAGATAAGCTTTAGGAGATATGGGAGAAATGAAGACTTTAAAAATCAATTGTATGTTATGAACATGCTATTATTGTACTAAAACACTTAATGTGTTGATGAGTGATCTCAATGAAGGATGTTTCCAAATGTTCCTTTTAACTTGTGAATCACCACTACAATCAAGAAAAACAAATAATTTATTTAAGTAGATTTTATTTACCTTTATTATAAATTTTGGATTAGTGCCACAACTTCAACCAACTTTATGAAAAATTAAGGGTGAGTAATTCGATTAAATGTCACAGATTCAGCAACTTATCATCAAGCATTTTTTAAAAAGAGATTTATGCTTTAACCCTTAAACTGCAAGAAATGCTGTATTACTATATACTTTCCTTGGAGTACCTCGTTAAATGTTTGACCAGCACTATATCCTCATCCTTATTATGGACCTGCCACTGAATGAAGCACAAGTTAAAAACATTACTAAACTTCCTTTATTGTCCTAAATGTGGAAAATCAAAATGTGAAACAAGAAACTAAACTTAGGTTCACCTGAATTTGGGAGTTTGCCGAAACCGGTCGTGATTACTGAAATAAATTGTGGAAGCCTCTAAATTTTGTTTCTCATTTCAAATGTCCTTCCAGCAAGTGCAGCCAGAACGAATTGAGTTTATAAAATATGATAAATATCAATCTCTGGGTAATTCCAGGACATGCAATTCATTTGCTATTTTCAGAATTGTTCCTCCTCTATTTCTGTCGCTACCTAGGTTATGTTTGTAATTTAAGTATCAAGAAACTAAACAAAAATAAGATTAGATAAATAATAATTTACTCTATATGAATATAAAATATTTAAACCTGAATCTGGATTGTTCCAATTATTGTGCCTTGTCTGGAATGATTTCTCTTCTTGTACACTCATGTCACAAAAAAATCTCTCATAGCATATACGGTTGATTGATTTTACAAGCAATAAAATACATTGAGCAAGTGTTTATAGAGATGCATGATTAGAGCATTATCCTCCAATTTTCCCTATGCATTTCTTGCGGAGATATAGTCTACACAACCTAGAATCAAACCATCAACCAATTAAGACATTTTAACGGAGGCTTTATCTAAAAATGCGGCTTTTCAAGGCATGTGTATTATAAAGAACTAATATACTATCGGGAACTGCCCTGAAAATATTTCGGAAATTCAGCCTTTTTATTTCTTATGGGGAAAATCGAGATAACGGGTCTCTCTGGAATCGAACCCATGGAACAAAGGCAACTGCTGATTTTCTTCAACTTTCAATAGATACATGAAATATTATTCTTCTAACTCAATGCGAACTATTTTTTTTATCCTTGCAGAACGTCCCCAGGCATTCTTACGGGGAAAAGTCGGTTTTGCAGGAATCGAACCCAAGATTGGTTTATGATTTATTTCCTAGGTGAAATTTAGTGCGACATCTCATAAAAAATTAAGTGAGATCGTGGCCCCCGGACTTAGGACTGACATTTGTATTCTATACCTCTTACATAATATATATGTACGAGTAAAGGTGTGCCTGCTGACAGCAAGCAATGCTATAATATATCTTTAATGAAAAATAAATGACACTGCTCGAACATTGCTAAACATAAACTAAAAGACATTATCGCAGCGGACAATGCACTGAAATCAATTTCCCATGCATTTCTTACCGCAGCACATTTACCACCCCGGCGTCGAACCAAGGATAAACTGCCTAAAATACTTTCATAATTCGTTTAATTATGGTTTACTTAAGAAACGCTCCGAATTCCAAAAGGAAATTCATTCAGGAAAGGCCTCGAAAAAGAGTTCTATTTTCCCTATGCATTTCTTATGAAGTTATAGTAAACGCCCCCTAGAATCGAATGGACATAATGAATTTACGACATTCTTACTGTCGCTTTTATTTGAGAATGAACCTTTTAATGCCTTTCAAAAATTTTGAACCTCTGCGCGGTTGGGAAGTGTCATAAAATGCTTTCGGAAATATGGTCCATGTATTTTATACGGGAAAAATCGAGATTACGGGACGCTCTGGAATCGAACCCATGGGCAGATAGGCAAGTGTTGATTTTTTCAAAGTACATTATTTAAGTATCTATAAATATCTATACTATATCTATATTGATCTATGTCTCATATTAAGAGAGCTACGGTTTTCCGAAATTTGAAAATATTTCCCCTCCTGGCATCGAACTCATGACCAGTTGTACATAAACAATAGAATTTTTGCGTAGATAGTAATAATAGCAATAGCTCCATGAAATCTTATCCTTTTAGCTCAATGGGAAGTGAAAAACGGCCCATGCATTCTAAAGGGCGAAAGTCGATTTTTGGGACCTCCTAGAATCGAACCCATGATGGGTAGAGACGGTTTTATTTAGCGGTTTAAGCGGTATAGTTTTTCGGAAAACTATCCCTTGTATTTCTTATGGATCCCGCTATCTGCTTCCTCGATTTACGATGCTGTTTACCTCGTGGTTGAATGTATAAATAACAGTATAGCTGAGAAATATGATTGATGTGTTACTTTTAAATATAACAACTTGGAAAGGTTGTTTCTTAAGGAAGTGAAAGTGAGGACAAGACTTGTATACCTGTTAGCCATGTGAAGAAAAGCGAAAAGACTATGTATAAATCTTATCCAAAATCCTGAAGGATTATAATTTCATCTGAATTACTAAAAGTAAAGACGTTCTAGTTAAGAATGATTTAAGTCTTGAATTTTAAGGAAGATTGTTAAGAAAATATTTACATAAATATCTATATTTTTCTCTTTTATTTTTTACATTTTTGTACATATATGTTTAATATTAACCGAATAAATCTTTTATATGAATATAAATATATATCTGTTTATCTTTATCCTTTGAATAAGGTTTCATTTTAGGACAAAGAAATAATATAATAAATAAATATCTAAACCCGAAGAATGCCGTTTAAATTTCCGCCAAATTCGATCCCACCGCTATCTTTAGCAATATAAGCCAAACTACCAACACAAGGAAAATTCCGTCCCACTTTAATGCATCGAGTAGACAGATACATTCTGTGCTATCCTAGGTTTTATCCCATGCATTAATCGCTGATTTTCGAAGAAAGTTGTTTGAAAAAAAAGCAAGCTGAGTATGATTCTTAGTTTTCCGTTACTTATTTAGTGTTTTAGGTCGATCTTTATTTTTCTCTACGTTGATTGTATGAACATTTTAGGGTGAGTGTATTTCCCAGTTATTTTTCATATCCCCATTTGAAATAAGGAATCCATCATAGGAATCAATCAAATTTCTGATCTCTACTTGACACGACAATTCTTAGATTCAGATAAATTTAGTATACTTTAGTTATAATTTTATTATTATTATTATATTTGTTCAGTTAATATCGGATTCGGGTAATTATTTCATCATCAATTTCGGAATATTTTATTCAGTTTTGGAAATTAGGCATAGATTTTAGGTTTTTAAGTCCGTATCAGAGATACTACTTTAAGAAATTTTAAGCTTCATCCATTTGTAGACAAGTTATTTTTCATAGTGCTCTGATTCAATCATATTCTACTTGTTGCTATTGGATTAAAGTTAAGTTGAAGGAGAAGTTATTAACCATATATCAATTAAAATAATATATTTGAATAAATTTAAATTTGAAGCCTTAAGCAGATGAAAATATTTTCGAATATATTTTTAAGAAATATTTTGGGCGTTAAATTTAACAGTGGTAAAGATTTATGTACGTACTAGTAGCTAGATCTTGCTTGAATGATAACACGAGAAAATCTTCCATTTATAATTCTCTAGTTAATCTAGAATCTATATGGAGAGAATATCTTCAAAACCTACATAGTCCACTATTGCCAGTACACACACATTCTTATCTTGTTTTTATTTCTGCATCCATTCCCAAATATCATATTTCAAATGTTATGTTATTATTATCATCAAATTATAATTAAAGCTTATTTTTTCAGGTTCATTTGATATTGAGAAATTTTAAACGAAATACAACGATTATACCGTTTGTAAAGTGGACTAAGATCTATTAGAAAAAGTGGAAAAAGAAGAATTATGATGCCTTGCCTTGGGTATAAACTATGGCAAATGTATTTGATCATATTGGGAGATGTTTAAATCTTGATATGCAAGATATTCCAACCGAAATCTCTTCCACTTAAGAGTCTGGCGAAAAAAAAGCAGTTTCACCACCAGAAGCTGACTCAACTACTTTGGCCACAGTTGCACAATCTGTTAAAACCAATCGAGAAGTGACTTTAAACAATAGTTTTGCAAGTGAATATTGTACTGAAATGTCATTAGATTCCAATGCCACTAAAGTACAGACTGGAGCTATGAGTAATATTTCCTGCCAATCAAATTCTATGTGTTCTCAAAATATTTCCTTTGCTAGTGATCCAAGTTGTAATGACAGCCAGTCCTTGCTTCTGAAGACCTCTGATGATCTAAAGAGTGTTTTTTCGAATTCTAGCTATTGTACAGAATCTTCAAATTTTGAGGAGAAAAATGAAGAATCTGGTCAAGTCTCCTATGAAAGTAAGGCTAGTGATGACGTAATTGAATGTGGCTCTGATGATAGTGGTCCATCAACAGCTGAATCTTCAACTTCAGACTTTCATCTTCTGTCTCACATGTGTCAAGATCCTTCATTTACTTTGCTTAGAGCTCTACAAGAAGGGTACTTTTCTGATCTTATTCTTACTGCTGAAAATGGTGCAAAAGTAAGTATGTTTTGTAATATTGTTATTTCAATTTTCCTTAGAAAAATTAGACACAATATTTTATTTTGGTTGCTCTCTTAATTACGAGAAAGAGTATAGAAAAGATTCAAGTGTTTTACAATTGCATTAATTGTTTCTTAATTTTTGCATTGTTATGAGAATATTTAAAATTACATAATTGAAGATGTAATTGAAGATATGGAATTCCATAAGTGAATCGACATAAAAATACTATATTAAAATGTATATACTCTTATTCTGCTATAGTTTTAATTATAGTCAAAAGTTCAGATTAGTTGGTCATTACTTTATGCATGAATATTTTCTTAATTTTATTCAAAACATTGGTTTTAAGCTCTCCTCAATCCTAAGAAAATTCTCATTTTAGTATTTCTTTATATGTGGGCATTTTTTGAAATGTTGTCATTGATTTGAAAAGCTGCCTATACAGGAGCCATTTACAAAAATTTGATGCAATTAATCATCATCAGTTGTTTTTCCCTGTCACTAGTTGTTTGTTCTCTCAAGTGCTCTTTACTTTTCTTAATTTTGAGCCTCTTTTTACAGTATTTTTGATTGTATTTTTGTACTATTATAATTTTTAATTTACCTCTTCTCATGTCTTTGTTTACTTATAATTGTGAACTACATTTTCAAAAAAAACCTGAACTATAAATCTATTATGGAGATATGCACTCCATATGTGTCTAGCTGATATCATTTTGTGATGAATATGATTTATTAGAGAATTTCATATGGAATAAAGGTTAACTAAAAGAAGAAAGCTTTGAAGTCTTGCAACTCATGGAAAATTGTAATAAGTAGGTGATCCAAAAGAAATACCCTTATGATGTTGTCATTCAAAAACAACATAAAAGTTCACCAATATTAAAGATAAAGAAGGTTTTCAGTAAAGAAATTGAATAAGATGAAATGATGTGTGAACTTTTTCTAATTTCAGTGTGCCTGCTTGATATTCTTTTACTCTAATTTTTAAGACATTCAACCTTATCTTATTATGGAAAGCATAATGTTAATAAGTTAACAATTTCATCATATTAATTATTGGTCATGAAAAGCCATATAAAATGGAGGCAAGTTTTCCAGAATCAAAAATGCAAAAACTGGCATGGTACGTTCTCTAATTATTGAAATAAATAAACCCAAACTTTATCAGAACAGGAAAAAAGAACAATCTGTAAGTGTAATTTAAACATTAATAATTTTCAAGAAAAAAATGAAACTTAGTAACTTTCTCAGGAATTCAATAGCCACAACCTGTTTCGCCATTGTGATTAAATCTTCTGGTACTGCATCTTACCAGCAGTTAGGTAAATGAAGGTTGGGAAAAATCAACATCTTTATGTTAAGAAGAAGGAATGAAAGCGCATTTAGTAGTGCTATTAGAATATAATTTCCTTCTCTGCCCTTTTTTTGTCCGTTAGGCTGGGTTTTGGCTACTAATTGTGAAAGCTATGCTGAACAGAGTTTAGGAAAGCAAAGTTGTGGGATGTTTAGATTCAGAGGGTCTGCAATCTGAAGCAGAGTGATATCATATTTTTCCTGCCAATGTTGTATTTACTTCATTGATATATTCATTTATAGAATATTTAAATGTGATTACATTGGGTCTCCAAGATCAGTGTAAGTGTAAAATTCACTACTCTCATTAGAAGGACAATTGGACATCGCCTCAGCCTCTTCCTCAACATGGTGGACCATGTTAAATATTCCTTACTTAACTTTTATCTGCAGATAATTAGAGAGAGTTTTTGTAAATGCGTGCATTGAACCAAAACATAATTTCAATCCATCTTTGTGTTCAAGTAGTTTCCTTTTCAAGGCTTCCCTTTCACTTGCTCTTTTTCCTTCTTGAGAAATAAGCTGAAGATATTCCACATTGAGATGTCCCTCCAAAAAAATGTAGATACTGTTCATATACCTCATCTCTCCTTGGTCAACAGTAACTTGCTCTCTCTCCGCTGTTCAATTAATTTCTCCTTGTCCATTATAAGTTTCCTGTTTTTGATCTTGCTTTTTTTCTCAATCAAATTCAACAAAATATTGAGCATGTGCTAGATGGCCATGGAAGGGGAAGCTGACTCAGCTTCAATACCAATCTCAGCCAAGCTCAGTCCAGCAGAGGTTTGTTGGGATAAGTCAGCACAAGTATGTTCTGCTCCACTTTTAGTTGCCTCCTTCGTACAACTATGGAAATATTCAATTGAATCTATAGGGCTCTGGAAGCATAGTGACAGAACTATGATATGATAAAGTTCGAATTCTGTTAAAATATAAGATTGGGTAATTATGGTTTAGATATCTCCTCATTAAGTTAGCAGGTACAAAACTTAAGTAACTTGAGGGTTTATTATTTAATATCTGTTGGTTATGAGACTGCTCATATTTATTTGACATAATTTACACTTTGTTTAAAAGGAAAATACTATGATGAGTTTGATTATTAGAATTCTCTATGCACCATTAAAATAAAAAGCTAGATTTTAACTATAACTTGTTGTCTCAAAAGTTCTTAAAATAAATTTCTCTCCTTCAGTTCACAAGTTTAAACATGATTGTCCTATACAAATTAAAAAACTATTTCTTTAATTTTCCCTTGCCCATTAACCAATATTATGTTACAATAAAAAAATCATGATGAGCAATATACTTGTACATGAATGTGAAGTACAATATATTATGCATGACATGAAAATAAAATTTATAAATAAATCAGAATCTTTAACATCTGGTATGAATTGGCCGTTAACCTGTTAACCGAGCGGGACGTATATATACGTCCAACGTATATTTTCGAACGACAAAGGTATTAGTCATCCATACGTCTCGACTTGATTTTAAGACAGGGAGGGAATCAGTATCATATGAAATTACGTCCTCCGGGCGTGACGTACCGATACGTCCTAGCAAAAGTGTGCGCGCCGTTGTATGCTGCGTAATTAAAAAGGGGATTCCCCGGTTAATAGGTTAATATACATGGGTGGTCTGAAAAGTTTCAACCTAACTAAGGTAAAAGATATTTTTTTTAAATGTTTTTATGTTTCAACATAGGCTCCTTGTAACTCTAACACTTCTCCCAATGATGCTCTCATCCTTGTAACCCATCCAAATTGTACTCTTTTCTCTGCAAAATAATTGTTCACGAGGGTGCCTTTTCATTTGGGGAAAATCTCTGTCCCACGAGGGCGAAATGAGGGGATAAAAAGAAGTCTATTGAAACTTTTGAGGTCGGAAACTTTTCAGACCACCCTTGTATGTTTATAAATTCAGAAATCTTACAGATGCTTCCTAATAATTCATATTTAAATGTTGAAAATGGTGTATATATAAAATTAAGTGTGTGTAATATATATTATATATAATGCACAGTATTCAAAACTAGCAAGTAACTACAAATTGCATCTAGAAAAGTTTCAAGAATACTTTTCTAAAATAGAAAAGTCGTTTAATGACAACCCGAAACAGTTCGGGCACTTCATAATACAAAAACGACACATTGTATTACCTCATTGGTAAGATATAGTTGCAGATTGGCTGAGAGCCTGTAAGAAGCAGCAGATCTATTTTCAGAATTCTTTGCATCCGTTCACCAGAAATCTATTACTATGCACAACCCCTTTTTATCCTTTTCCCGAAAGTATAATACCACTTTTCAAATTACTGAAAAAAAGATACTGGAAGTAATAAAGAATCTGAACAATAATTCATCTGCTGTTCCTGATCACTTTCCTGTTTTCCTCATAAAAGCGTGTGCTAATGAAATTTACTCCTCCTTGATTTATCTAATTAACAACATTCTATAGTCTGTTCCACTTTTCTAGGCAGTATGGGGCTTATGGAGAATAGCCTCGTACGCCGGGTCATTTTTCCGGAATATCCGCGATATCCACAAAATTTGCCTTCGCAACGGATGAAATTAAGATTTTCAATGAATTTTGGTGGATTTTTTTCCATTTTTTGGTGAAATTTGGATAAGGAAGGATGGTTCTATATATTGACGGAGTTTTTTCAACATTTAAACAAAAGAAATAAATTTTACAGCGGAATTAAAAAAAATAGTCACCCCACCAGCCGTGAACAATACTAAAACTGCCATTTCTCTCATCCTATCTAACGTAAAGTGCTAGTTTTATCATAGATTACTCTCTATTCCTTATGAATACATAAAAGTCGACTTATATTAATCTTTGACTGATAAAATTTTAGTAAAAAATAATTTAAGTGGAACGCAACCTCCGAAAAATTGGATCGTGCAGTCAAATTTATACATCGCCTAAAAATTTTTTGTTTCTTACATTACGAAAAACTTGTCGCGAGAGAAATTGAGATAAATGTTGTTATTTTCATTTACAGGTTATTCTGAGTCGATATCTTGAATAGAACTTTAGTTTTTGAATTTTATAACCGAGGGAGTAATTGATTTAGCGCTCCGATTGCTAATCATTGTTACTTTTTTATTGGAGACTCATAGACCCGTAAACGTAATTCGGATTGATCCTGACCCGCTCTCAGGTATAAAATTCAAAATCTAAAGTTCTATTCAAGATATCGACTCAGAATAACCTGTAAATGAAAATAACATTTATCTCAATTTCTCTCGCGACAAGTTTTTCGTAACGTAAGAAACAAAAAATTTTTAGGCGATGTATAAATTTGACTGCACGATCCAATTTTTCGGAGGTTGCGTTCCACTTAAATTATTTTTTACTAAAATTTTATCAGTCAAAGATTAATATAAGTCGACTTTTATGTATTCATAAGGAATAGAGAGTAATCTATGATAAAACTAGCACTTTACGTTAGATAGGATGAGAGAAATGGCAGTTTTAGTATTAATATTAATTTTATCCGTAGAAGTAACTCAGAAATAATTAACTGACTCCTTTCGAGAGGCTACGTTGCTCCCTTATGGGAATTTACATGCATTTATTTCCCCATAAGCCTCCGTACTGCCAGCTTTTGTGGAACGGACTATAGATGCCCAAACATTCCCTTCAGAATAACCTCCATCATAACCCCCATGATAGATCACAGAGGATGGTTATGTAAGAGATGACTCCTGCGGTACCGTTTCATTGCCAGCAATTTATAAATCTTTTTGCATTATTGTTCAACCAGCGATAAAATATGCCTTTGTATCCTGAAATTCCAACCATTAATCGTATGGAGAAGCAGCATTTTATGAAGTGGGTCTATCAAACTCTGATGAATCTGTTGACCCTTGGTGAGGAAAGTGAACTTGTTTCCCAAACAAATTCTGGCTTTTTTTGCCACTCCATCTTCCTAATTAGAAGGAAACTTAATCAGATTTTCTTTCCCCTTTCATTTTTTAAATTTTTATTATTCATTACTATTTATATACTTTTAGTTCTTACATTCTATCCTTTTCCTTCTTATATAACGTTTATTGTATAGTTTTTTGTTTCTATCTAAGTGGGTAATTCCTGTATGTGTTACATAATATATAATAAAACCAAAACCAATTTTAGCTTGATGCAATGAATCCATTAATATATTTTTCATCCTGATAAAATTACCCTCTGAAACTAAGCTTTAAATTTTTGTATTTATAATTTTTTTCGTTTGATTCTATTCATAAAGGTGATATTAAATGAGCTTTGTAAAAAAATTCTAATAGCTGTTTGATTCTTGTTTGGTGCTCTTATTTTGTCTTTACATGATATTTGCAATGGTAACAACCATCCATTTTTAAAGTTATGTGGCAAGTCATTTTTATGCCACTCTATATTATAAAGAGTAACCAGGATGTTAATTTCCTGAATCAAAAAAGTTTACCAGGTGTAACATGAGTTTTTTATGTTCTTTTTCCGTTTGACATTTTTGAGTTTTTGTATATAATGGTAAAGTACTCTGTGACTTTTCTCATTATTGTTTGTGCTTTGCTGATTTTAATTCCTTTCAGTAGGGCTAAATCACTATTATTTGCCTTCTGAACACTGAAGAACATCAATGGTATTAATAGTATGGACATCTTAATATCACTCTTCAAGAAGAAAGTGTCTATCTCTTTTCATTCTAACCTGTAGCAACAACTGCTGAGGAATATCTTTAAATTCTTTGTGATTTCCCTTAATAGAGCCATTGGTTCTGATTTTATTCAAGCAATATTATAAAATTAATGTTTTCCCCTCTTGCAGTTTTATGCTCCTCTTTTCATGTTTCTTGTTCTTACTTTCCTTCTCCTTACAAGGTAGCAAATCTATTTATATTCAGTCATAGAAGCTCTGTGAAGTCCTGTTGTTCCATATTGGTTCTAACATTTCAGCTAATGGTTGTGAAAGAAGAGCCAAAGGGAAGGATTTTCGACTTCCCTTGATCTCTTAAAGTATAACATGATATCCTTCTTTTATGTTAATCCCTTATCTCTCCTCTTCTCAGTTTCATGAAATGCAAAGGCATTCCTAATTAGATATCATATCAATCTAGTCAAAGATTTTGCCTTTCTTGAAATCTCTCTCCAATACAAGCTACTGAAGTGATGAAGTATTTGTGATCTATCTTTCTGTACTTGGTAATTTTATTTTTACTCACGAGCAGAGGAAAGTATTGAATGATAAATTCCTCTACATAGTATCCTATCCTTTATTGCTAAATGGATTGTTATAGGTGTATACTTGTTTTTTTTTTTTTTTTTGCGAATAGAAGTGCACGTGGTTCAAATCTGGTTTATACTTTTCGTTTTTTTTCAATCATTTTATTTTTTGGCAAACATTTAATCTAGTCAATTTAAATGCTGACTTATTATTTTATTTTTTTATATATATCGTATTTCCCGGCCGATAAGACGTAATTTTTTCTCCAAAATGTGCTGTAAAATTAGCCTGCGTCTTATGCGCCGATGGTATATCTCGGGTATAAGTTTGTCCTATATTAAGCAACCGTTTTGACAGGATAAATAAATGCCATCAAGTATTTCTTAGTGTATCAGGCATTGAAAATACTTCAATTCATTAAAAAATTTGATAACACTTTTTTGAGCAAGTTGTTAGAAATAAAGTTTTAATATGTCGATGTCTAACTCCCTTCCAAAAAAATGCATGCAATGTAGCATGTTTAGTTTAATCTTGCAATGGGTGCTGCTCTATCATAAAGTCTTTCAAAAAGTGTGGAATCAGCAATGCGGTGGATGGAAGTGAAGATGACATTTTGTATGAGGAAAGTGACGACTCCCGAGAAAATATCTACGCGCATGATTTTAGCAGCAGTGATGAGGAATTTCTGGGATAATATGATGAATAAACTCTGATATATTTGCTAATTATTTTTTAAATATTAAAGTTCCGTTTTGATGTAAAATGTTATCATTAAAATTCTTTTCTGCATTATCCAAGTATTTTAGTTTTTTTCGTAAATTCTAACCTGAAAAATCCTGGTGTGTCTTATAGGCCGGGAAATACGGTATATAAGTTTTAAGTATAAGTTTTTAAACCGGAGTTTAACCACGTGCAATTATACTAGCAACCCACCACCACCACGCCCCCATTTGCTTGTTGATAAGCGGCAGCTGCGGGGTTTACATAGGTAGTGGCTAGAATTGGCGATTTTTAAACATTACAAGGAAACGAGGGAGCGTTGGCCCCTGTTATTTTCAGGTTGTTATAAGTAATGTCTAAGCTACACATCCATACTGGTCTTATCCAATATCCCGTTCCGCAGTCCTAAAGGTCCCCTTGTAGTAGGTTATAAGGAGCGAAAACATCATAGTTTGCGAATTAATGCAAGATTCTAAGAAGTATCACAAGCGATTGTGCTAATCTCTAAGCATCCATTATCAAAGTCATAGCATGGTTTTCACTGCGTAATTTGAGATTAAATACTGATGGTACAATAGTTGTATGATTTTAATTACCGTATTTCCCCATGTATAAGCACCCCCTTTGAATGAGCCACCCTCCATTTTTTGACTGTGAAATTTTGGAAAAAATATTTTACTAGAGAAACAGGTTACAAAGAAACAAAATTTAAGACTCATAATAATCGCACATACACTCATAAGATACAAAGAAAGCATTTTTCACGCAAAAAATTTTTACCTGCATTGTATATTCCACCCCCTACTTTTTGGGCTTGCAAATTTTGGAAAAAAGGGGTGGCTTATACATGGGAAAATGCGGTACTTTAAAAACAGAAAAAAATTTCTTGAGAATTTTGCATCAATAATACATGTATGATCTTGGTATGATCATTCATAAAAATCCAAACTTCTTGAACTGCATAATTAAAAAATGTCTGGGATGCTCTATATATCTAACAAGAATTTAAACCATCTTTTCTTAATCATATCAAAATTTTATTTTTAAATCAGTCTGTTTTCAAGAGAACTTTTATAGGAATGTGGAGAAAACTCCTCCTACAAGATCATTACAAATAACAATCAACTTCCATGAAAAATGGAGTTGATTCATCTTTCCAGCCTTCTCTTTTCTATTTAAAGTTCCTCCCAGATCACCCTGTCCATTTTTTGTAATTCTGTATCTATTCTTCCTGAATTTCTCCTCCTTCTTTGTCAGTTTCTTCCAATTTTACTTATAAGGGGACCTTTAGGACTGCGGCACGGGATATTGAATAAGACCGGTATGGATGTGTAGCTTAGATATTACTTATAACAACCTGAAAATACTAGGGGCCAACGCTCCCTCGTTTCTTTGTAATGTTTAAAAATCGTCAATTCTAGCCGCTTCCAATATAAGCCCCGCGGCAACGACTTATCAACAAGCAAGTGGTGGCGAGGAGCTAGCGTATTAGATTGCTAATAATATTATACGTGGTTGGAACCCGGTTTATACTTTTCGTTTTTTTTTCTTCAATCACTTTCTTTTTCTGACGAAATTTTAATCAATTTAAATGCTATCTTATTATTTTATTTTTCATGGCCCTTATAATTTAAACATATTTAATATACAAAAGTTTTAAAGGACCGTAGCTGATAGATATCAACGTTTTTGTATTTTTACTATATATATTATATATATATAAAGTAAAATATATTTTTATTTGATTTATCATTGTGTAATTTTATTATAATACTTCGATAGGCAAGTAATAAAGAGTACACATAGAAGGAAAAGTTGAAGATGGCTTAATATTTAGAATTACGTGACTTTAGCTCATGAGTTTAGTTTTTGATTCCCCTTTACGAGTAATGACGTATTTTAAATAATGTGATATGTAATGTGGTTGTCAATGCGAAAAGTGAGGCGAGTGGTCGACTCAAAGATAACTCGGATATTCACCCTTTTATTAATGCCATACATAGGTAGATTAGCACACGTGTCCGCACCAACAGATATCACACATAGAAAAGCGAACGGACAGTTCGACGTCGGAGGTAATAGTGAGAGAGTTTGGCCTTAGCATGCGCTGTTGGCCATCCAGTCTTGAGGAAAACATCTGCCGATCGGTTTGCTGGTTGTTAGGAAAATGAGTGGCATGGGCCGCCACATCACCCCCATGGGTAGTTTAAGACCTTAAAATAATTAATAATTAAAAGAAGTATTCAAGATTAAGGGGAAAAAATTAATAAACGTTGTATTCGGCGAGTTGCGCCGGAAACCGGACTCTTCGTCCTGTACTTATGGTGTTCTCCGTCGGTTGTGCTGGATGCTGCTGGTCCATCTCACAATCAGAAGGAATTGTGGGTGCACGTTGCCATTCAGGTCCATGAAGCCGAGCTGACTGCACGTCTTTTTGGTTCCTTGGGAAAAACATTAATCGAAGCTGCAAAAATGTACTTTACTTTATGGTTACCAATGTTTGAGCAGAGTAATCTTCCGATAATTCTTATTTTTCATTAAAAATATATTATAGCATTGCTTGCTGTCTGAAAGCGCACCTTTACTCGTATTGATAACGATTTCTTACGGCAGCATTATTCCCGCCCCGGCGTCGAACCAAGGCCACCCTTCGAAAATCACTGTTATCTTTCGTTTAAGTATGTTGTTTATTTTAAACACTCCAAATTTCAAATGGAAATACGTTAAGGAAGTACCTCAAAATGAGTCCTAAATTCCCTATGCATTTGTTATGAAGTTATTGTTAACGCCCTCTGGAATCGAACCAACGAACGACAATCTTAGGTATGCTATTATATGAGAATGATCTCTTTTATGGCGGTGTGAAATTTTGAACCTCTGCGTGGTTGGGAAGTGTCATAAAAAACTTTCGGAAATATGGTCAATGCTTTCCTTACAGGAAAAATGGAGATTACGGGACGCCCTGGAATCGAACCCATGGCAGATAGGCAAGTGTTGATTTTTCCAAAGTACATTATGTAAGTATCTTTAGGTGTAGAAAGTTTGAATGATCCATGTATCATATTAAGTGAGATACGATTTATATTACGAGTAAAGGTGTGCTTGCTGACAGCAAGCAATGCAATAATTTATCTTTAGTGAAAAATAAAATTTTTCGAACGATTAATCTACTCAAACGTTGATGAACGTAAAGTAAAGGACATTAACGCAGCTGAAAATGCACTGAATTCGATTTCCGATGTATTTCTTTCGGCAGCATAATTCCCGCCCCGGCGTCAAACCAAGGTCATCCTGCTAAAATCACTGTAATTTTTTGCTTGAGTATGGTTGACTTTATAAGCACCCTGAATTTCAAAAGGAAAATCGTTCAGGAAGTACCTTAAAATGAGTCCTTTACTCCCAATGCATTTCTTAGGAAGTTATTGTTCACGCCCCCTAGAATCGAACCAACGACCATTTACGGCAATCATTGGAATTCGTTTATTTGAAAATGGTCCCTTTTATGGCTGTGTGAAATTTTGACCCTCTGCGCGGTTGGGAAGTGTTATAAAAAGTTTTCGGAAATATGGTCAATGCATTCCTTATGACAAAATCGAGATTACGGGTCGCTCTGGAATCAAACCAATGGCACATAATGAAATGTTGATTTTTTTCAAAGTACAATACGTACGTATCTATAAGTATAGAAAGTTTGAATGATCTAAGTATCATAGTGAGAGAGCTACGATTTTTTAAAATTTCAAAATATTTCATCCCCTGGCATCGAACCCATGATCTTTTGTGAATAATTGATAACATTTTTGTGTAGAAACGTATATTATCTATAGCCACATGAAATTTCGTTGTACCACGTTCCCGGAAATTATTTTTTTTTAATTGTCAAAAATCGACTCCATGCATTCTTATGGAGAAAAATCCGACTTTGGGGCCTCCCAGAATCGAACCCATGATAGGTAGAGAGGGTTTTAGATTTTTTCCTGGGTTAATTTCAGTTGGCCATTACACAAAAAAATCGGCGAGCCCGTGGCCTTAGCAGTTTGGGCCAGACATTTGTATCCTCAATTTTTTTAACCCCCTACTTAATTATATATAATAGATATTATTATACAGTAGACTCTCGATAATTCGAATTTAAAGGGACCAAACAAAAAATTCGAATTATCGAGTTTTTCGAAATAGCGAGAGTTCGAATTAAAGGGGGTTGAAAGTAAAAATTCGAATTGAAGAAAATTACATTTTATTTGTCATTGTATAAGATTGTGAATGCTGGTAGAAACAAAAATAAATATTATAATAATACATGTGGATCAATTTATTTATTATAAAAAAGTTGTATCATTTCTTCATAAAAAATCGGTTATTTTCGTTTGGGTCGCTTGGTTGGCTGCAATCCGGTCCACAGCATTTTCCAAAGTGCTCACTGCTTTAAACACACAACCAGGTTGGATGTTATCCATTTCAGACTGTTCGAAAAAACGACGCAACCCTCTTTAAAAAAAGGTTGCTTCCTTAGAAGACACCATCGGAACATCGTCGTCTTCATCTTCACTGTCAGAAATCTGTTGACTGACCTCAATTGACCACAGTTTCATAATGCCTTCATCAGACAATGTACCCGCTGTGGCAACATTATTGTCAATATTAACATAATCGTTAAAAGTTATAGGAACCCTTGGAAGTCTGTTCCAAGCACTTAAAAGAGGTCCCTCATCTTGCAGATCTTGTTGAACCACATCATTTCCGTCCTTGCATTCCTGATCCTTGATGAATCCGCAAGCCTTTAAAACAATTTGCGATTGTCTGTGAGCTAACCCCTTCCCATGCTTTGTGAGCTATTTCCATTGCAGTAAGAACTGAAATGCTACACAGGTTATTTCCATTTTCCATTGTTTCTATTAAAGTTCTAACCACTTCTTTCCAATACAAGGTTTTAAAATTTTTAACGATTCCTTGATCTAGGGGTTGAAGAATTGAAGTTGTGTTAGGAGGTAAATATTTCAGCTCTATATTTTCAAGTGAAGGGACATCTTTATGGGCTGCGCAATTATCGATAAACATCAAAATTTTTCGTTTTTCTCTTCTTATTTCAGCATCAATGCTCATTAACCATTTAGAAAACAATACTGCTGTCATCCTCGCCTTCTTATTTGATCTGTAGATTAGCGGAAGAGATTTCATAATTTTGAAACATCGAGGTTTAGCAAATTTTCTTATCATAAAAGGTTGAACTTTCTGTGATCCATCCATATTGGCTGCCAATAAGGTTGTAACCCTCTCCTTGCTGTGCTTGCCTCCATGACAGGTGTCATCCTTAAATGCCAAGGTACGATCAGGTAAGCATTTATAAAACAGCCCAGTTTCATCACAGTTAAAGATATCTTTCGCTTCATAATTAGCCAATAAACTGATAAGCTCAGTTTTCCATTCGATAGAAATGCCCGGATCTACACTCCCACTTTCCCCACTTTCTTAAATTTTAGATTGTGCCGTTTTTTGAATTTTTCTAACCATCCCTCACTGGCTTGAAGTTGGCGAAACCCAAATTTTCTGCAAAAGACTAGTCTTTTCTTTTAAAATGGGTCCTCCTATAGGGATATTTTCCTGCCTGCACTGACTAAACGTTTTAAGGCATTCTTCAATTTGAGGAAACTCTTTCACTTTCTCTCTTTCTTGAGCCATGAGGAGTTATCTCGGCAAGACGATCTTTTTGCTTCAGGATAGTTGATAAGGTAGATACCGGAATATGACATTGAAGAGCTATATCCTTCTTTTTTCCTCCTTCAACAGCCGCGATGACTTGTTTTTTTTTCGGGGAGCGACAAAGACTTAGAACATACAGGGTCCATTTTAAGGCTTAAACTGCACTGAAGCATTTCAGGGGTGGTGTAGCATGAATCATAGACATTGGAGGGAGGTAAGTTCTTGGAAAAATTGCCTAGACACTTTCCATGAAATGACTAATTTTTCGAATTGCGGAGTGGGCCGGTCTAGCTTCACTTCGATATATAGACCAAAATACATTGATTTTCTACGAATTATAGAGGTTCTCTCGTGGACCCGATGGTTTACTTCGAATAATATAGGTTTTAGAATTACCGAGGTTCGAATTATCGAGAGTCTACTGTATATAGGATGTTAATGTCAGGCCCAAACCGCTTTGGCCACGGAGTCGCCGATTTTTTTACGTAATGGCCAAATAAATCTCACCTAAGAAAAAATCGAAAACAGACCCCATCCACGATCTCCACTCTACCTATCATGGGTTCGATACTAGGAGGCCCGAAAAATCGACTTTCCCCATTAAGAATGCTTGGGGCCGTTTTTCAAATAAAAAATACTTCCCATTGAGCTGGAAGGATGAGATTTCATGAAGCTATTGCTACTATATACAATGGTACCTCGAGATACGAGTTTAATTCGTTCTGTAAACTTGCTCTTATGTCAAATTGCTCGTATGTCGAATCATTCTTCACCATTGAAAGTAATGAAAATGCCATTAATCCGTTCCGGACCTATGAAAAATCCCCAAAATATTATAAACTATGAATAAAGATACGTTTTAAATTAGCAAGTAAACATGTATAATTAACAAATACGTAACAAAATTATGAAGCTAAGAAATAAAAGAGTTATTTAGAATAATAGTCTTACTTTGGTGACGGACAAGTTCGGCTAACGAAGGTGAACGGCGAGGAGGAGGGAAGGAGTGTAGGCTTTCAAGACACATACGTAAACGACGCTTTTTTAAAACTTAAAACTATTTTCGTAACTTTAAACTAAAACTACACTTTATTTCTTTCAAATGAAAGAAAATACTTAGAACAATGCTCTTAACTTTAAACTTAAACTAACCTTAACGTACATTTAACTATCACTTGTTTCTGCCTTCTTGGCTGCACTTCCTGTACTGTAAAAAAAGTACAGTAATCACGAAAAAATGATTACAGCGCACAAGATACACTTCGATTCAAGCGGGTAACTCGTGCGAATGAGTGAGAGATTTTCTCGGATGATGCTTGTCCCAGCGCACCAACTAGCTGGACGATCCGGAAACACGAATTTGCGCTCGTATGTCCAATTTGTGCTCATATCTCGAATAAAAATATGGCCCGAGCTCCAGCTCGCATCTCAAAAAACTCGTATGTCGGGCTGCTCGTAACTCAAGGTACCACTGTATAGCTACGGAAAAATTCTATTTTTTACGTACAACTGGTAATGGGTTCGATGCCAGGATGTGACATACTTTCAGATTTTAAAGAATCGTAGCTCTTAGTATATGATACACAGATCATTCAAACTTTCAACACAAATAGATATGTATATATCGTACCTCGAAAAAAATCAACACTTGCCTATTCCCCCGTAAGAATGCATGGGGCCGTTTTCCAAATAATTTTTAAAAATACTTCCCATAAAGCTAGAAAGATAAGATTTCATATCGCTATTGCAATTATATTTGTCTGCGGAAAAATGCTATTTTATACGTACGATTGGTCATGTATTCGATGCCAGGAGGTGAATTATTTTCAAATTTTGAAAAATCGTTTCTCTCTTATTATGATACGTAGATCAATCAAACGTTCAACACGTTTAGATACGTATGCATTGTACATAGAAAAAAATCAGTACTTGCCTATGTGCAATGAATTCGATTCCAGAGCGTCCCTTAATCTCGAATTTTCTCATAATAATGCATTGGCCATATTTCCGAAAGTTTTTTATGACACTTCCTAACCGCGCAGAGGTTCAAATTTCACACAGCTGTAAAAGGTACCATTCTCATATAAAAGAATCCCTCAGATTGTCGTAAATGCTCGTTGGTTCGATTCTAGGGGGCGTTAACTATAATATCATAAGAAATGCATAGGGAATTAAAAACTCATTATGAGGTACTTCCTTAAGGTATTCCTAATTGAAATTTGGAGTGTTTATGAAGATAGTCATACATTGGCGAAAGATGACTGATTTTCTTAGGATGGCCTTGGTTCGACGCCGGGGCGGGAATAATGCTGCTGTAAGGAATGCATGGGAAATCGAAGTCAATGCAAGTACGCTGCGAAAATGTCCTTAAGTTAGCATGCCTTATCCGAATAAAGTCTTCCGGAAAATGTTAAGTTTTATTAAAAGATATATTTTTCGATTGCTTGCTGTCAGCAAGCACACCTTTACTCGTATATATATATATATATATATATATCTATATATATATATATATATATATATATATATATATATATATATATATATATATATATATATCCCCGAAGCGTCTATATGTAATAGATAGTTATATAGTTAACTCTGAAAAAAATCCCCAGTTAACTACATGTCATGGGTTCGATTCCAGAGAGACCCATAATCTCGATTTTCCCCATAATAATACATGGGCTGGATATTCAAAATTTTGTTCGGTTTCATCTGAATGGGTTGAAAGTATTATGAGAAAGACAAATGAATAATCGTAAGAAATAGACCTTCACTGCCTTCGTAAGAAAACAGATCTTCTACCGACGAAGTAGAGTTGGGGTGTATAGATAGGGTGAGGGTGATTAAAGTAAAATTGGACACTCATTCAATGTGAATAGTTACTTTCATGGGGCAAAGTGTTATTCAGTTAATTGCTATCAATCAGTGAAAGAACTAAGGTACTAAGCGATTACATTAATTCCTAATCGTGTTCAGATGTTAATTCCCTTCCTTCTGCAAAAATAAATGAGCAATGGTGTATTATGATTTAAGTTTTCATCTGTCAATGAAATTACATATCACATGGCTGCAAAACACTGTTGACTTATTTAGATGGAATCATTCGTAGCGTACATGAAGATTTACCCCTACCTTCAACCTATATTGGTCACAAATGCTTGGATTATGAGGTTTTCTCACCCCAAGTATTGACTGGGTATAAAAATTCGACATAGCGGATTAAAACATTTCGAAGAAATAATTTGTAAATTTCACTCGTTATTTTTCTGAATTTTATTGCCGTAATGTATGTTTCCAAATTATATATTAAGCAATCTTTTTTCACCAATAATCCAAATTATTTATTAGCCTCTTGAAGGCATATGAAGATCTGAAGTTTTCCATACATTGTTAGACCATTCTCTGCCGTATAAGAATGGGTTAAATTTTCCAAAGTTGTTAACAAAATCCTCCGTTTTTAATCATAAGGATGTGTAATCTTGAAAAGAAATCGCAAGAAAAGAGGTGCAATTAAATCGCTTAATAACTCCAAAATGGATATGCCATGTATGGAAGACGATAAATACAAGGCAAGAAAATTAAAATCAGAGATAAAAGAGTTCCGTTGCCAAGAAGGAATGCATGGGAAAATCACAATTCCTCTTGAGGCACTTCCTTTGAAAATTTTTCTTTTAAAATCAGAGGATTTTTAAAGACGATAATTTTTAAGTTCAAGAATGTATACTTTTTGCTCATTACGTCCGTATAATTAAACATCTGGGTGGAAAGATAGCTGCAATGCATTGAAATCGAAGTTTTTTTAAAAATACGCAGACAAAATATGGAGTAATTTGAGATGGAATTTGTGTATTTCTATAACAAATTCATTCCTATATATAATTACTGCATGCTTGCTGTAAGCAAGCAAATTTTTACTTGCATTATATATACAAGTATACCATTAAGAAGAGATATTCTACTTCCATACATCAGAATTAGTTACTAATGCTGCAGAAAAAAAATTGCTGATCCTAATGGAAAAAAGTGACAGCTTGATGAATGTGTAAGATTGCACAGAATAGTCCTAAAAGGAGAGTCGAAAGATTTTTAGGCTCTTGATAGCTATAGCAATAGAAAGAGATAATGTGGATGCTGAATTATGGAATGTAAAAACATAAATTTCATTTTAATATTTTATCTATGTATTTTTTGTACATGATTACTCAAAAAATTCTAGTGAAATAAAAGATACATTTTTTTCATTGTGTTGATAAATGTGGTTCAGGTGAAACCCTTCTTTATCAATTGTCTACCATTTCTGTCATTGGTGATTTTTACTAAATATAGGTTTCCGATTGAATTATTCCCCAAAAAACCCTTAAAGCAAATGGTGTGATGTTCATAGCTGAATATATAGTATCGATTTTGCTTTGATGAATTTTTCTAGTAATAATATTTAACAATTTGTTGTTAATGCTGGAAAATGAAGGGATGGATCAGAATACTTACTTGAAACCAAGTTACTTCCTTAAATATATAAAGGTACAAGAAACAGAGATTTATAAAAGTATATTACTTGCCATCCTTGCTGTGCAATACAAGTAGAAGCTAAAAAAGAAACAGAAGTTCAATATATTAAAGATATTTTGTTCTAATATCAAGTACCAATCCAAGATAGCATTCATGCAGAAGATGGTGGAATTTATAAATTAATTATGTACTTAAATGATAAGAACTTGTGTAAGCTTTGATTAGTTATAGTGTATGTAATTTATAGCTAGGATAGAGATTGTTTATAATTGTGAATAGTGAACTGAATTATATCTGATTCAGCTAAATATTGTTACACCAAAAGATAAAAAACCCCATTTTAGTAACCATCAACTTTTGTAGATATGGCTCAAGGATTAGCTGAGAGCCTATGATTAGGGCCTTATGTTTGAGAAAATGTGATGTTAATTTCTAATATCAACATTACATTAAGTTACTAAAATTTCAGAAGTAATGGAAGATAATGAAATGAAAAATTATTTCAGAAACTGTAATTAATCTCATTCAAAGAATCTTTCATAGCAGTCTTTTCATTTTGATGCCTCCTTGCTGGTAGGAGCAGCTTTTTAAGCAACATCTTTTGCTAATAAATTTTAATTATTTGATTAATTTCAACTACATTACATATTATTTCCACATGATCTATATTTCTGTTCCACTTTAATTGCATTTTGTCAAAAGATTTTTTTAAGTTTGTCGTTGTAATGGTTATTGAGGAAATATCCACTTCTTTATACTAGGATAGTCTGTTTTTATCCTTAAAAAATTTATATTACGGACTTTGTTGTCTAATTAAATAATCACCCAATATTTTTTTTTAATCTTAAAACAAGAATTTGATAAATTAAATTACTCAAAATCAATGCAAGTAACGCTTTCTGTAAATGAAAACTGTTGCCCACTTCATTAAAATGTCTCAAATAATATGTTCAAAAGTATTTTATCTCTTTCAAATGGCCAATAACTTCTTTGGTTAGTCATAGACTTCCAAATTGATCTAGAAAAATTGAATTGATTAAACATAAATTGAAAATGATTGTAGACATATTTTTGAATTTGTCAAAACACACTCCAATGACTTTGTCAATGAAAACTGTATTACAAATAGGTTTTTGTTAGTAATAGGTTAGGAAAAACTTTTAGTTGTTAGTTAGTAGAGCAGGTTAGGAACAACTTTTTTAATATATCCATGTACAGAATGCAGTTGCCTCATTACAGTTTTATAAGAGAGTATCATGCTTGGAATATTGAAACCATATTGTTGACAAAAATTGGGGATAAAATATGCTCATATTTGATAATAGAAAAAGAGATGGAATAATTTAGAAAGCAATTGTTGTAACCTTTGTCTGCATATTTAAATATGTATTGAAGTTTAACACTGCTTTTTAAATAACATGAAATTCAATGACACCATAGTTGAACCAACAACAACATTACTCAATTTTCATAATTTGTGGATATTTGTTTTGTTATAATTTTATACTATAGTCAGTAACAGTAATAGTCTAGATTAATTATTTAGATAATTAGAGAACAAAAGTTCAATCTTATCATAATTTATTATTTCTTCTCAATTTAGTTTTAAGCTCAAAAGGTAACCATTTTACATTTAAGCAAGATGAAAATATTTGTTTCTTTTAAGTTTTAAAATAATTATACTATATCATTAAAGATAACTGCCTTTTTTCATTCTAGTTTGAGGTCCATTCCATCATATTGGCATTAAGCTTCCCTAGTATTATTTGGGGAGATGATGATTGTGATCATAGTCAGAAAAAAAATGTAAGTGTTTTC
The DNA here is from genome assembly GCA_020796165.1 of Pantala flavescens. Lineage (NCBI taxonomy): Eukaryota > Metazoa > Arthropoda > Insecta > Odonata > Libellulidae > Pantala > Pantala flavescens. The sequence goes on along the minus strand of CM036879.1, from coordinate 49,515,336 downwards.
CAATTAAATGAAGATTCCTCCAAAGTGTTCACATTTCCTGGGTGTACAAGCAAATCATCTTGTCAATTAAGCATTGATAAGTGCTTCAGAAGGAATGATTTCAGAGGAAATACTCAAAATAGCTCAAAAGAGAATTCAGAACTACTTGGAAACGAAGGCAGTTCTCAGTTCAGCATTTCCTCCGATGAAGGTTTGTTTTGAATTCCACAAATTTTATATTGTATGTTTTGATTTAGGATAAAATTCAAGTTAGTATTTTTGTGATACCTATGTCTCAATTTACTAAGTTTGGCTATAATAGCTAAATTTGAGTAATAGAATCAATTAATTTGAAACTATAGAACAAAAATAACATATGTAAATAAAAATTTAATAAAATGGATGAAAAAACAGTTGTTGATGAACACTATTAAAAATCAGTTGGATTAAAAAACTGTATTCCTTCAAGAAGTTTGATATTTGATGTTATTATTTCTTCATCATGACATTATCAAACTATATGAAGAGAAATTTTTGTTAGGGTAATGTAAATCAGCTTTGCAAGATGGAGTATAGTTATTGTATACACATCACGTACTTTTATGTGTATCCTTTTGATACATATGAAAATTTCTGTTTAAATAAGAAATAGAAATCAGAGAGAGCCAATACAAGCAAATAAGCAACCAATTCACCAAATATCCAACCCTAACCAAATATGTGAGGTATTTTTACTTGGCAATTTAAATAAAGCAACAGTCCCATAGTGTATTCTGAAAATGCTCTGCTTTCAACCATTACTTTCAAGTACATTAACTACTAATTTTTGTCTGCTTCAGTTTTAATATTTTCTTTATTTGCAAATCTCTGTGTGGGAACCATAATCGGACTGTGTCATCACCATAACTCTGTTTCTAGAGTACTGATGAGATTAGAGCTTACATGTAGTGTCAATGAATATTGTGTCAACAACTTTTTGTGTGGTGACCTGGTGATTCCAAGAACTTTTTAAAATCAGACCTGCATTCCTGTTTTATACATGCTAAATTATATTTTTAATGCATACAAAATTAATGAATCATGACTATTATCAGTGTAAATTTATTGTTATAATGTTCAATCAATGAATAATAATAATGCTATTAGATATTGTATCAATATATTCTAAAGAATACAGAACAAAATCAAAATAGAACTTATATGAAAACATTTTTGACTGAAACTTTTATTTATAGTAAATTTATTAATGTTTATACTTTTCTACCCATAGGTATTTATACAAGGAATTCCTCAATTCAGAAGAAAAATTTTCCTCGAGTGAGACTGCCTAGGTTGCCAGAAGCTGTACTCCAAGCATTACTGCATTATGCTTATTCAGAAAGTCTACCTGAAAACCTTGCTCCAGAGACAGCTGAACTTTGCCTTCAGCTTCTTTCTCCTCCATGTGCTGCAGCACCCCATACTTCTGTCTTTAGGGATTTATGCTCATCGTATTTGAGGAATACAGCTCTAAGACAAGGTGATTTTACTAAATGTCTTGTTTTCTCCAAGCTTTTTTTTCTTCACCATCTGATTTTAATTGTTGCAATAAGTATTTTCTGAATAGATCCTTCTTTACATACTATTTTAAAATGTGTCATACTTCAACTTTTTATGTCAATTTTTGATAAATCTTAAGTTAGTTAGGTATAAGCTATGCTGAATGATAATTAAGTCCAAATTCTAACTTAATGACTCTGTCTGTTAGTGAAATTTGTTTTGGTATGTGTAGCAAATTAACTAAACTATTAACAAACCCAAATTTCTACCTCTTAGTTATTGCAAATTGAGGGTAAAAATTCTCTCACTGTCTTCATCTAACTGATTCTCTCTCTCCATGTCATCTTTATCATCGTGCCTTCATCATAAGATAAGCTAACATAGCCAGAAGTTTACTTAACAATTTATTTGTATAGGATTATGTTAATATATTGGTTAAACAAACCATTAGATTATATTGGTCATTTCTATAATCAGTACGTTGTATAAATCTATCAGTTTATGGTATAATAAGTAGCAATCTGTGATTATATTCTATAAATTATTATTCTATAATTCATTATTCTATAATCTGATAATGCTTTTATGGAAGATATTTTAAGGTGATTTTAAGATTTTCAATTAGATCTCTGAAACACATTGTTGTAGAGCAGTTACTCTAACTAAGGTAAATTGTTAGGAGGAAAGATATTACAAAACTAATATTATCTTTTTTTATTGGATGAAAATGGCAACATGTTGAAGATAGTGATTTTATTTCTGCTTATTATTACTCCTTTCATTTTGTTTGTTACAATTATCAATATCTCAATATCAATCAGTATAATTTGTTAATCTTTCCCATTAATTCTATTTTATGGTATATTAATTTTAAATTAAGGTTCCATCAAATTGATTCCAAAAGGTTTTATAACCATTAACATATTATATGAAGTTTTATCTTTTCTTTGTTAATCAAATATATTAGGTTTAAATTTCCTCAAATAAAGTTATAATCCTATTTATCCTTTAAGATAATCACTACTTTTCTTTTTAATTAATATATATAATAATATATATATAATATAATAATATATAATATAATATAATAATAATTAATTTTTTTATTGCCAGACATCATATCTAAGATATCTGAGATTCATAGGTGCTTAGCCAGAATGGAGGAGTTTCTTAGCATTGAAGAATTCCAGAGTATGATCAGTTCAGAAGAAGAGGAAGAAGATGATGATATTGATAGGAGGGTTGAGACAATGAGTATTCAAGGATCAAGAGAAAAAAACCCATTGCAGTTGTCTCCCAACAGATTATGCACTGCGTTAAAGCAAGCTGCAAGAGAGGCTGCTACTGGTATCATACATTTTTCTAAAGATATTTTGAGCAAATATTATTCTAACAACTCTTTTAGAGTTGTTATTTTATAGAAATGGTTTTGCATGCCTCATATTCCAGTTATATTTATACTATATTACTCATTTATTGTAATTTTTTTAATCCATTGTTTGAACCAAGGGACAAGAGATAATCTTAGGCAGAAAATCATGCTGCTCATCATCAGGAAACCCTGCAAAATAAATGCAATGAAAAATATCTGATCTAATAATAGAATCTTCTAAAGAGTTCCAAAGATACTTCAATAGAAAACTATTTGGTATTGGAAGTTATTATTGATTTTCGTATTATAGTTCTATAAATTTAAGTTAATAAACTAATAATTGCAATGATTATACTCTTTCTCTTCTATATTTTAGTTACTAAATGGCGTAGATATATTTAGTTAAGTAAATTTTTGTGATGATGTAAGATATATCCAAGTCTTCATAGTGAAATTGAGGCAATTCTATTATAGAAGTCATTTAGAAATTAATCTTTTCAATTTTGAGGACTAGATTGTAATTAAATTGAAAATAATTTGAAAGAAAAATTTTACATTTGGGTATTATCCATATGATATCAGAAATATCATCATCCTTTTGATCATAATTTTGTCTTAATTAATTGGTTATGATGTAGGAGGGGACTTCATTTTCCTAGTCTCACCCATTTTAAGGGAAATTGTTTTCCAAAATGTTGCCAAATATAAATTAGTATAATTATCTGGTAAAAAAGAAATTGTATCAGATAGTAGATACTTGAGTTAAATCTCCAAAATTTCTTCTAGGTTTTTCACTAGACTATTATGAAATTGAAAAATGAGAAAACAAAGTTTGTAAAATATTCTTTCATATTTATAAAAATTTTCAAATGAAATGATAATGATAGTTTATTTCTCACGAACAGGCTGAACCCAAGTACATGTGATCAAATAATAAATGACAAAATAAATACAAAACTCAAATTATGTTTACTCACAAGATACATGCAATATATGTTGTAAATTTAATTAATATTCATGTTCCAATACCATTTCTTAATATATTGAATCAATCACCTTGAATGTTTCCATAACGTTATATTCATCAATGTTCATACCTCACTAATCAATTGATGTTTTAGATTATTATCAATTATAGCATGGTGTGAAAAATTTTCTCTATAGCAGGTAGTGACAAGTAGATCTTTGAATGACAGGATGAAGAGCAATATGATGATATTTGCAGATATATAGACTGAGTAATATATGAAAAACATCAAATTAGAAGAACATTTTTAGTACCTTCATAACTTATTCCTGTGTGAATTATTTTTTAAAATTGAAACATAATGATGTACATGTATATATTTTTAAATGTTTTATAAGAATTATTCATCTTCCATGTATAAATTTATTGTAATATTGCTGAGTCAGTTAAATATCTTTTAAAGAATGTGATGAGTTACTCAACATTGAGTGCTCATATCTTCAACAATTTGATTTTAAGCATTCAAAAAGGTCAGTTATCCTTGGGCTAAGTATTGTTAGAAGTGATAAAAAGTTAGAATTCTTTGTTATACTAACTTAGCCAGGCTCTGTATGGGATAAAGAAAATAGAAAGTAGTAGGTGAATTTTGCACCAAAGTCCTCAGAAAGTACCATATAAGTCAAATTGGTCTGTGAAGAATTGTGGTGTAATATAAATTTATTCAATGTATAATTTGTTTAAAATTTGGAAAAGAAATCATCAAACAGAAAATATCTCATTCTTGTTGAAATTAATGCAATTGTGATGCATTACATTAGGCTCTTTAAATCAATGCAGATTATTGTTACAAGACCAAATTGCTCTGAAATAACAAGAATATTATTTGAACCAATTTAATTATGATAACACAGCCTAGTAAGACTCATAATTTGGATCTAAGTCTGGATTAACTTATATGTAGTTTAGAGATTTGTATAAGTACTATTTTAATATTCTGGATTAACACTGGTTTTTATAGATTACTTGATATGAATGTTTCTGTTATAGGCAGTACTTCAATTTAGTAGTGAACCATTTTGGATAAATTCTACTATTAACTTATATTATTGAGTTTTATAGCTTCTATCAGAGCATAAGAGGAAGTTTTATGAGTAGAATTGCAATCACAGAGTATCTAGTACCAATTGATATCCATAAGGTTTTTAGTGGACAATAATCACTATTTTTTAATCATGAGTAGGTATACAATATTTAACAACATCAATATCTTTAACAGATCATAATAGTTTCATTTTTAAGTTAAGGGCAGGATGTTATTGATCATATTGCAATGAAGAGAATTCTGAAATAGAAGAGATGATTTGTGCAGAATGTGGAAAAGCTTAACCCAATTGTAAGCTATGAGTATTGAATGAATTATTGACTTGAGAAAGACCAAGAATGGAAAAAATATTAATAATTGCTCATGCTGGTAGGGAGATGATTACCAAATGAGATTAATGTTCATCTTCAAGAAAAAGATCAGCCTCGCTTACTGATATGAGGTTATAATCACCTGTAATAAAATATTAGTAAAATCAGTGGTAGAGATGATGTTATTCATAGTATTATACTGGAATTCATAGTTTTCCAGGGGGGACTTAGGAGGTACTGATCCAAAGAGAACACTTGATGAGTTACTTTTAGTCGAGACGAAAATATGTTTCCGTAATATCAATAAAAATCAACAGTTCGCAAAAATTGAGATCCTTTCTGGTTGCAAGTACCCCATTTTTCTATTTACCCAAGGTTGACCCACTGTCGTCTTTCCAATATGCAGCGTAACCATGCCAGTTCACTGTCAAATGATAGATGTTAATCAAGTTTCAGTTGAAATAAAAAATCATATACCGATGAGGAAATAGCACGACTTGTTGAGTTTCGTATTAAGGCCAAATTAAAAAGATCATTCAAAGTCATTTTTTGGATTAGTAGGCTCGGTAATCTTTGCTGCATTGCACGCATTGTTGACAAATTAAATGATCAAGTCACTTTTTTCCATCTTCAGTTCTCTCTCAAAGTTCATTCTTAATCTTCTAATAATACTCACGCTACTTGAAACTCTAATCCATTGAGATCCTTTGCCAATTGTTCAGTATTTTGAATCATAAGGGTTTTTTTGGAAGTAAACAAAATGCCAAATGTTTTCTCTTATGTACGAGGTTTGTTCAAAAAAGTTCTCGTAAATTCAAAATTCGTGATTTTGAATTTACGAGAATTTATATCTACGTATGTTCGATTTTTGATCTTTCGGTAGCGTTATGTTGTTACTTATGACCCATACCTATGCTGACAAGGTTGGCGATTTTGAATTTTTATTTAAATTTTGACAACTGTTTTGCTCGCATGTGTTTAGGCTCGTCTTCGATTTTTGACTATTCCAAAAAATGGATCAAAGAATTTGTATCGAATTTTGTGTGAGAACAACTTAAAGTGCGTTCAGAATGTTGACTGTTGCATACGGCCAAGCTACTTTGGACAAAAGCAACGTTTATCGGTGGTACAAAATGTTCTCTGAGGGCCGAGAAGATGTGAGCGACGAAGAGCGTTCCGGACGCCCGAGCACGCCAACAACATACGAAAAAATTGATGAAGTAAAGAAACTAGTATTGGCCAATCGTCGAATCACCGTCGGATAAGTTGCTGAGGACCTAAATATATCGATCGTGCCATTCGATACGGGTTGCCGCGAAATTCGTACCAAAATTTCTCAATTTCGACCAAAAACAGCATCGTATTAACATTGCTCAGGAGCTGTTGGATTCTGTCCGTGGCGACCCAAATTTCCTCCAGAGAGTCATAACTGGTGACGAATCATGGGTTTTTGGTTATGACGTAGAAACCAAAGCTCAATCATCCCAAAGGAAGCTGTCGCACGAGCCAAGACCGAAAAAAGCATGCCAAGTTCGGTCGAATGTGAAGGTTTTGCTGACAGTTTTCTTCGATTGCAGGGGCGTGGTGCATTATGAGTTCTTGCCGCAGGGTAGAACGGTCAATAAGGAATATTACCTTCAAGTAATGCGCAATTTGCGAGAAGCAATCCACCAGAAACGCCCGGATTTGTGGAAGAACAAAAATCGGCTTTTGCACCATGATAAAGCCCCTGCTCACACATCGTTACTTGCGCACGAATTTTTGGGCAAAAACAACACTCTAATAATGCCGCAGGTACCGTATTCCTCAGAACTGGCCCCCTGTGACTTTTTTGATACAAATTCTTTGATCCTTTTTTTGGAACACGAAAATCGAAGATGAGCCAAAACACATCCGAACAAAACAGTTGTCAAAAATTAACTAAACATTCAAAATGACCGATATTGTCAGAATAAGTAAGGGGACATAAGTAATAACATAACGCCACCAAAAGATCAAAATTCGAACATACGGAGCCTGCGAAAATTCAAAATTCGCGATACTTTTTAAAAAAACCTCGTATATGAGAGAAAACATTAGGCATTTTTTTTACTTCCAAAAAACTTTTTGGTGGCTTCTTGTCTCGATTCTGTAGCCATCTTAATCTGTCAACATGAACAGGTTTTACTAGAACATTTGGCATAGCTTTGTTAATATCAAGAACAGAAACATTGTCCATAAATATGAAATTCTCTACTTCATAATCCGAATCACCTAGGCCAGGGGTCTCCAAACTACGGCCCGAGGGCTACATCCGGCCCGCGTAGTGCTAGCATACTTGAAAACTCCTTTTAGAGAACATATTTTTTACAAAAATGATAATATAGTTTTGGCTCTCGGAACTATCTGGAGTAATCAGTATGGCCCTAAGGCTGGAAAGTTTGGAGACCCCTGACCTAGGCCATAAAGAATTACTATCTTTGGCCTGGTTGTGGGATCATTCATGTCATTGATAATGGATTCCATTGTTCCACTTTCATTATCAGCTGCAGGAGATTAACCCTTAAGAGACAAATACCGGAAAAACCCGGCGGGAATTTTCCAGGCTCAGAATACGAATGCCGGATTTTCCGGCGGCAGTACATATCGTGCAAGGGTGCTGATGCAAAGGATTATGGTTTATAGTCTAACCTTTCCGACCTTTTTCTAGGGAGTTTCAGACCTTTCTCCGTAAAGGAAACCTTGCCTCGGGGGTAATTAAGCCCTTTTCCCAGCACGGTGCCACTGCAAATTAATTGTTGTTGCAATAGTTTTGCTAAATATTTATATTAAGGAATAATTGTTTATATTGCCTTGGAAAAGAAAACCTTGTAATTTGAAGACTTTGTACAATTTTTAAACGAAATTGTTTCGAAAATAATAAGGTAGTTAATGAGTAAGTCAATTTCATCATTATCATTTAGATTTCACGCTATACAGCTTAAAATTGGGGTTACAATTTCATTGCAAATTTCTACATAGTCAGCGAAATGCAAAATTTAAATATTCATCGCAACATTTGCAATTAGTCCTACAAAAGCTATACGGAAATACTACTGTATTAATAATAGTCAAGCTTCAAAGCAGTGCTGTAAAAAAGAAAGTGGATTACCTGCAGACAATGTTCCATAATTACCGTTGCTGAGGATAGGTTATGACACCCCGTTGAGAAAAGGGTACGCTCTATACCTGGCAAATTCAGAGTAGCGAAAACGCTCCGTATCACAGATTTTCAGAAAATGTCTCCGTCTCAAAAGGGTTAATCAACTTCACCAGCAAATTTGGCGATCTCTTGTTTCAGGTTTGCATGATGGACTTAATTTTACTAATAGGAGTAATGTTTAGAGAAACTTCCTCACCTGACTTGCATGTTCAATTCAAATCTACATTAAAAGTTAGAATATTAAATACTCTTTAACATTAGAACTCTTTTATAAGAAATTGCTTCATATCATGTGCGCAGTCTTTGCATTAACTTGCTTGCAACATGCACAACAAATTTCATGCTCCACTATCATGGAGAAATATACACCATCCTGGAGAAATACAATTAATGATGGAATATTAAAGGCTAAACTGCAAATTTGAGATTAATTCAGAGAAGATTCATTTACAAAAGTATGTATTGGATATTATTCAAGACTATCTGTGCACAACTCAATGCACAACTTATGAAAATAATATAAATTTGTGTCAAATTTTTTATTTAATAAAATGTTCTGCATACATATGTAGCTTCGTTTTTATCTTTTTTTATAGTTAGTCTTGAATGGTTACTTTGATTCAAAATTTTCCTTAACAGTTATAGTTTTGGCTTTAGAACTTTGCCAAGTTTATGCCAAGAGCCAAAGTCATTTGGGCAAAAGGGAACTAAGAGAAATGGCTCAGTATGCTGCATCACAATTGGCACCTTTGGCATCACAATTAGATGCTGTACTCTCTGCTCTTTTACATTCAATCCCTTCTGTCTCATCACCTATAATGTTGGGAGCCCAAAATTCTTCCTATCAATCATTCAATGGTCATAGAATCCATCATCCCCTTGGAGAAGGAGCTACTCTCAGGGATAGACTTGCATCTCATCTTGTGTCAGAGGTAATTCTTTTCGAAAGTCTACTGTATTCATATCATTAATTTGAACTAAATTTTGCAAAAAAGTGCTTTATTTTTTTTGTTGTTTATCATTTGTAAATTTCAGCATTCTATTTTTTAAAATTTTCTCTGATATTCAAATTATAGATTTAAAGAAAAATTAATGAAGGTTATTAAATTTATAATTTGAGAATTTCAATTTTTATCATCTAAAATTTTATTGTAATTCAGCATTACAAGTATGTGTTGTCATTTATATTGTTTTTACATTATTACAGATGGAAACTGCTCTTGAAGTTTTGTCAAGTTTAGCCATTTCTCTGAGAGAAGATATCAAGGAAATTCTTGAAAAATGTAAAGAGAGTGAAACTTTTGCAGAATATAATGAATCATTGTTAAATTGTAATCAGGAAAGTAGCAGTGACTCAATGAAGGTAAGCATCCTGATTTGAAAGGTAGGAAGTCGACAAAAAGTCAATTATATTACCTACATGCATATTAATTTTGTCTTAATCTTAAATTATCTTCATCAAGACAACTCCTTTCATTTCCTGTTAGAAATCATTGAATAATATATAGAATTTTGTTGAACTAAATACTTTTAGCACATTTCTGTGTTATATTTTATGTGAATCACTTATTTCAATAATTAAACATGCATTTTCAAGCCAGTCTTATTTTTTATTTTTAGATCATGAGTAGGAACTTTAGTACATGTATTTATTTTAGTAAAATATTTAGTGTTTAAAATGTATGAAAGAACTATTAAAACTGTAAGAGTTTTTCATTAGTAAATTAAAGTTGTCTAATTATGTTTAATTATTTTGCAAAAAGTGGAGATCTGTTACAATAGCATAAAATCATACTCCATTTGGCTACTTTCAAGGATAATTAAAAAAGTCAAATGAGCACTACTGTTTAACCTTTGAGCAATTCATATTTTAATTTGCTTTTAAATCTGAGAAAACCCAGGAGTGTGGGAAGCGTAATCCTTAGTTATTCTTCGAGATGTCTAAATCTTTCTTGAGAAAGATCATATATTTATTTATGCTATATATGTGCAAGATTGTACTTAGTTCATGCTACCAGAAAATAGTTTTTTACTATACTAAAGATTTTCAGTAGCTGAAATAAATGATTTACTTACAATGAAATCATGTTCATATTAAAAAGGAAGAGTGGATAACATGTTTTCAGCTCAAAGGACTGTGTTATAATATAGCCTCATAAATAGGAAAGTGAAATGTCAACTTTGTTATATCTCTAGACCATATTATTCCTTGAATCACCATTAATGGAGAATAAATAGATACAGAATCATCAAACTAACATCTCAGCTCACACACTATTAAAAATAAACTTCTGATTTGCACATAGTTAACACTACTCTTTTGTATTGTTCATCCAAGTTTAAGTGAACCTTTAGTTCTACACCAATGTATGGGTGATTTGCCCTATTAGCAGAAGTGACAATAAATGTTTTGAAATGCAGACATTGATATTAGATTAAATTATTTTCAGTCAAAAAACATAAATATGTTACAAGATGCTTTATAAACTACTGTTAGGCACTTTATACCAAACAAATTATTAACAGACTATTATGGTAGAAGACACTACTCAGGATAAGTTTGACAGATTTTCAAATATTCTTGTATAGTGTTCCTTTGAGGCCTACTAAAAACTAAAACATGAAATGAATGGCTAAACAACCTACAGTTTTGTAGCCATCGCTCAATTACTCAAATAATAATACTGCACAATTTTATGTTTTAAAATGTTGACGTATCAATGATAGTAGTATTAGAATCAATGATTGATAAAAATTCTACATACCCAAGAATCTCTCACTAGCTAACCCATTGCATTGAAGCCTATAAAACCTCACCTTTCATTTCTGAGGTTAAAATTAGTCATTGTGTGCTTTTAGGGGATTCATAAAAGATGGAACTGGCCTTATGTACATGCAATGCATAATATTGCGATCTCATCAAAAGGCGACTCTTTTTATAAATGAAAGAACATCCAGGGGGCTATAATTAAATAATGTACTTGATTTGAAAACATGGGCTTCATATTGAATCAGGAAACAACATTTTGAATTACCTTCACACATTCCTGCAATTTAGAATAATAAATAAAGGAGGACCCAAATCTGGATCTTTGAATATTAATTTTTTGCCTTAACCAATTATTTATCATAACAGTACAGAGTTAAATCATCATATTCTTTTCTTTTATATAATCCTAAGAAAAACTGTTTCTCTTTGTAGGAAATTTTGCCATCCTTTGTTTTGTAATTTGTAATTCAGTCAAGAAGAAATAATGGTTGTTGTTGTTATAGAAATATTTGTAATTTGTAGCAATCCATTTTTTCAAATGATGATGGTGACAGTAACTAGTACATTTAACATACAATAGTATTTTATTTAGTTTGTATTGATGTTTAGAATTTTGAGAATTGGTTTATTGATACTTAACCCATTTATGCCTAGCGTTCCATTTTTGGAACGGCAGTTACGCGAAGTTATTTTATATCCTATCGCTTACAAGAATTCTGGGAAGTGGGTGAAAACTTCCTGCCTTCTTTGTAAGGGTATGTATAGCATCACCAAATTCACGGAATTAGTCACTGAGCGAACACAGAGCTAGGTGGACGTTGTAAATCCTAGCTTCATTTTTTTGAGTCGATTTTTCAAGACCCGCTCGATAAACTTTAATTACAACTTAAGTGGTTTAACTTCTTTAGATTTAATTTTTTTTCTATTAATACTTGAATACTCACTGTTCCATGTCATAATCAGAAAATACAGAAAATTTTATTCATATACAAGTTAGAGGATAGAAAAGTTGAGTGTTCCATTTTTGAAACACTAGGCACAACCACTACTGAGACTTCGCCGTATATTTATATATGGCCTTTATCATGTTTTTTAATTTTTACCACTTTTAAGTCTCAAGTTGCGTAAAACATTAACCCTACACAAAATAGCTGACCTGTTGTAGACAAATTATGACATAAAAGCAAATGCAATTATCATAGAACCTCCTGAAAATGCAACAACTCCTGTTTCTGATGAGGACGAAGGTGATGAAGAAGGTGGAATAATAAATAATCTGCCTGATTCTTTGCGTGCCCCTGCGTACCTTGTTCAACATGATTCTGATCCAGAAGAGAGATGCATCCTATTTGTACCAAACGAAACATGCTTCAGCTTTCACAAGTCCATGATTCCTTACTTCGGTCGTCATGAACGCAAACAGTTTATTCGTGGAAAGCCTATTCGGTTTGGGTACAAGTTTTGATGTGGTGCCAAACGCCTTGGTTATATTTGTTGGTTTCAACCATATCAAGGTAAAAACCCAAACACTAATTATGAGGAATATGGTGTCGGTGCATCCATTGTCCTACAATTTACTGAAGCACACATGAAGGAGCACCCTGGACATTGCACTTTTTGATACACTCAGTTCAAATGGTCATCAAGCAACCGGCACAGTGAGAAAAAATCGAATCGACAAACCCCTATTGGAATCAGAAGATGCTCTAAAAAATAAAGAAAGAGTTGCGTTTAATTACAAAACTGATGGCAAAGTCAATATGGATGCTGAACTGTTGCATCATCTTGGGCTGGCGTCAATCCGCTGTGCCTTGTCAATCGCTATTCACAAAAACATAAAAAGAATATTCAAATGCAGCAGCCAAATATGATAAAAGTATTTAACAAATATATGGGAAGAATAGTCAGAGAGGATGAAAATATTGACAAATATAGAGCATCAATTCATGGCAAGAAATGGTACTCAAGCCCTTTGTTCTGCTTCGAATTAGCTCTACAAAATGCTTGGCAGCTGCATAAAACTTACGATCCAAAGCCAATGGATCTTTTTGAGTTTCGTCGCTGTGTGGCATGCCATTATCTGAAGACCCATGGTAATTCGGCCCAAACTGGGAAGACCTTAGAAACGCAATATTGACTCCCGTTATGATGGCCAAAATCATGTAATCGCAAAACAATCAAAGAAAACCAAAAAATTGTAGAAAGCCACAAAAAAACCACTTTTTGCTGTAAAAATGCAATGTTGCCCTTCAAAAGTGCCCCTAAAGTGCTCACTGGACTATCATACGAAAGAGTACATTTTACGTATTAGGTAGTGCTTTTGCCTAGTGGTCCATTTTTGGAACACCATGTAACTCTGTAACCATATAACTTTTACTAAATTTTCTTTCAAATTCTTGTTTTTTAATTTTTTTAAACTAATATATATGAATATCAGACAAAAATTCAAAAATTTTTACCTTCGGCATAAATGGGTTAAATATTCTAATGATTGAAGTTAATGCTGAAATTTTATTTATAGATTATTTTGGTGTAATATATTTCGCTTTCCTTTGCTTTTTATAGAATTATTTTCATTGTTTTCTTTTCATGTTTTTAATAAATGCATCATTTACTTATACCAATTATGCTGTCAATATAATTTAAACTAAAAAATATAAAACGTATCTGTTGTTTTAAATATTGTTCTTCATTTAAAAGAATTTTACTATGTAAGAATAACTCAGTTAAAATGTCTTTATCCTATAAGGCATTTTATAAGACAATTGAACTGAAATAAATAACCTCTACCATCTTGTATCTTCCTTAATCCATACTATGCTCTTTTTTAGGGCAACAGAGATCCAAGAATAGACACGCTTTGTTGTGTTTATGAAAGGATTTCATTTTATATCCTCCATCTTTTGCAGAAGAAGTAAGTTTGCTCATTATGTATTATATACAAGTTTTCATTTAAAGCTCATTTTCATGATTTCTCTTGTTGGCTACTTAAAATTTTCTCATAAAGTATACAGTACTTATATGCAATTTTCATAATATCAAATAATGTTAACTGGACACCAGATAAGGAAAGGATTAAGGTGTACTTCTTTGCGAGCAAGGCAATGGTGCTCCACACAGTGGCACCAACCACTACCTAGGTCCTCTCGCAGGGTATCCCTTAAGAATGCAGATGTTTAAGGAAAACCATCCTTGGGATAACTTAATAAGGAAAGGATTTAAGTGTACTTCTTTGCACGTTAAAGCGTGCGCTTTTTCACAATGTTAAACAGGCTCGCATGGTTTCACGCAAAAACAGAAGTGGAATTGACACGGCCTGGTGGTGTAAAGGTCAGCATACCTGCCCGGCAAGTGGGAGACCTGGATTCAAGTCCCAGTCATGTCGCTATTTTTCACTTCCGTTTTTTTTCACACTTTTTCACCTCTTCCTAATTTTGTAAATTCTTATCCAAATCTGAGTCTTAGTGTTGATACATTGCCACCTGCATACTAGATGATATATCTTTTCCTTGTGTACTTTATTTTTTTACTACTTCACATATGTTGTTAACGGTGAGAACAAATGATACTGAATTAATATCCTTTTCTCTTCCTTAGTGACCTACTCACTTCCATGAAATTTGCTTTTGTATGATATCCTTCACTCTTGTTAAACACTCGAGTGTAATTTTTCAGTACATGTGATCACACAATAATGTATGTGTGAATCATAGAATCCAATGTCTCCCTGATTCATATGAAGTTATGTAAGTTTTTAATTTACCGTATTTTTCGGACCATAAGACGCATCGGACCATAAGACGCACCATTTTTTAGAAAAGGGAAATGCAGAAAAAAAAGATTCTGAAACAAATAGTGTCCTAAAATATTTTATGTACATTGAAATCCAACAGCACAGTCATAAACACATGTAATCAACACTGTAAAGTAAACAGCAACATTTAGAACCATTATTGACAAATAAAGTCAGCACAAGACAAAATTACATAATGTAACGCTCAAGTAATGTTTAGGCTCCTTTTTTTTCTACATTCGGACCATAAGACGCAGGAACTTTTTCCCCTCTTTTCTGGAGGGAAAAAAGTGGGTCTTATTGTCCGAAAAATACGGTAGTTCTCAATTTTCACTGTACCCTGATCTTATTATATATATATATATATATATATATAGGCTTTTATTAGAAGAATAGCATGCTAACTAATTGCTCCTTTCCCCCTAAACCAATAATACCAGAAAAGTATTCCATGAATCCTTTCTATTACAAAAATATTGAGCAAATGGAGTTATAACTTCTACTATATTACGGATAAGTTAGAAACAGCTGAATATAAACTTCTACTATCCTTATGGCTAGAGTTTATTAGGCAGAATACTTTATTTGTATTATTTACAGTATATATACTGTATGATATTTATTGTATTATATACAGTATTTGACATTTCTTCAAATTTCTGTTATTTTCATCTTCAATTTTCCATTCATTTCTTGCCTGTTGACCCTATTTAAGTGTTTTCATTTTCATGTTTGATTTGTCGGAATTCTTCAATTCCTCTCTATTTTTCATAATTATCTGGATATCTACTTCCATATCCAGCTCTCCTAGGTTTACTCGCTCCTTCTTCTGCTGATTATCATACAACCCCCTTGTCATTCCTTTCAACATGATAATCTTTTAATGAAGAGAACCTATTCCTCAAGTACAAATGAAATGGCTTCTATGGCTCCCTCTAGTTTTATAATAATTACCTCATTTTTACATAATCACATCAGCTGCTTAAGTCTATTTGCAGATTGATCCTCATTCCGAACCTCACAATATTATGGCCATTTCAAGTTCCTAAGATATTATACAATCTACTTAATCTAATTTAGTATCCGTGTGACAACTTTTTATTTGGGTGCTTATTAAAAAATGTATTTCAGATATATATATATATATATATATATATATTCTAAGACCAAATTTTCCCACAGCATAATTATTTGCCCACAAATTTGATATCACCCACGAAAATTTTGTAATTCAGTAATCCATCGTTTTCCGCCATTTATGGGTACCGCAAAGTAGGATTTGCCCCGAGGAATTTTCGTGTATGCGGGTAAAAGAATGCTTTAAATACGTAAGCGGTATTTTTACTGTGCACAAAATTATCTCAGTATACGTATTTATTTAAAAGTTACAGTGATAATTAATACGGTTAATTACAAAACTTTACACAGTAATATACTTTAATCAAAATTTATTTAAAAATTTAAATATTTATCGCTTATACGAATTAGATCCTCTCTCGCGCAAGAAACAACGCTCCATTCCGTTGCGACTGCCGATATATTTTTTCAGATTTGTATTTGGATTAATATTTTGGAAAAATCCGCGAAACACCGAAGCCGTGAAACATGAAGCACGAAGTGGCGAGGGAACACTGTTGCATCCTTGGTTTGCGATTAAAAGTAATACTACCTGAAATTAATCCAAGGCTATTATAGAATTGTAATTAACTAGTTAATGAGTAATATTCATGATTAGAAGTAATTTATTAGTCTAATGCTAGTTAACAAGTGATTAAAGTTTGGTGGGCAAGAAGTGACTGATTTTTTGAAAAACAACTTTGTAAATTCCCACAGAAAATTGTACATCGCGACCGGTTTCGTAATATGAAATTACATCTTCAGGCAAGGAATGGTGTTTTGCTAGGGATTATATAGGTTTGTTGGAGAGGGAGGGAGGGTAGAGGGGAAGGGAGGCGTGGGTGCATCATGGGAATATTTTGTAAGGTAAGGAAAGAAGGGGTGAAGGGTTTTGGAACAATGTATCATTTGTAAGGTTTTGTTGGGGAAAACCCCTAAACACTTCTTCGAGTAAGTCTAGTCTTCGGGAGTTCCCCGAACAATCTTCATACATTGTTGGGGAACTCCAAAGACAATAGGGCAATAGACTCAACCAGCGGGGTGTACGAGCTCTCCTGTTCTAATTGCCAAATGAAATACGTGGAAAGAAGTGGAAGAAGCCTCCGTATCAGGGCGGCAGAACACCAGAAGGATTACCGGCTCAAGAGAGAACAGCCACCTTTTTCGAGCTTCGCCCTACACCTGCTGGAGAAGAACCATAGGAGCTACTTCAAAACTCGCCGGCTCCACCAGGAAGAGAACTCCCGAAGACTAGACTTACTCGAAGAAGTGGAAATTAGGGGTTTTCCCCAACAAAACCTCACAAATGAAACATTGTTTCAAAACCCTTCACCCCTTCTTTCCTTACCTTACAAAATATTCCCATGATGCACCCACGCCTCCCTTCCCCTCTACCCTCCCTCCCTCTCCAACAAACCTATATAATCCCTAGCAAAACACCATTCCTTGCCTGAAGATGTAATTTCATATTACGAAACCGGTCGCGATGTACAATTTTCTGTGGAAATTTACAAAGTTGTTTCTATTACTATGGCATTCCACGAAGTCACGCCTTCTCACATTGATTTCATGATTTTTTTAAGTTTATTTTCTTTGATTTTTACTATTAGTATACTATTAGACAAG
The DNA here is from genome assembly GCA_020796165.1 of Pantala flavescens. NCBI lineage: Eukaryota > Metazoa > Arthropoda > Insecta > Odonata > Libellulidae > Pantala > Pantala flavescens. The sequence continues at coordinate 49,497,580 of CM036879.1, read as the reverse complement.
AAACTTAAACACTTATTTCTTAGGTATTGAGGTTTGCGAGAAGCATGGAAAGGCATACCTTATTAAAAGTTTTGATAAGGTCACAGATCACATATAGTCGAATTGTTAATTTTGTGCCCCTGGACATTGTGAATTTATTGCTAGCCTAGTACGCTACCTACAGGATTTGTTATTACATCAAACTAAGCACAATTTTATTAACTTTAAGTGAGATTTTTGTTGCATCCGCAGATTGAATACTTAATCTACCGCAAGAAAAAAATAAACTAAGGTACCCAAAAAACGGCACTTTTTTCCGAGTTCCGTAATTTTTGCGAAATAGAAATTACGATTTAAGATCAATCTTGCTTAGATAAAACCTCTTTTTACTTCAGGGAGAATTTCAGTGACCTTGGAATTGGAGGTAGATTTCAGATAATATGCCAAACTCTAGATCAGCTTTCTGAAGAGCTTCCTATATTTCTTCTTCGTCTCCGAGACACTTTAGCTACGATAGATGAACAACTGGCTCCTGAGCATCTCTCTCAGCCCCTTGAAGAGTGGACATCAAAAATTGTAAGAGAAAGACTACTATATAATAGTTCTACTGTAGTATTCAGAGGATTCGCCATTTTCTTTATAAAGTATTCCATTGATCATAGTTGTATCCAACTTACAGCTTTCAGATGACCTTCTTCATACTAATCATTTATTCCCTCAGAAAATGCTTTAAATAAATTTTTGAAAATTGGGCCAAGCATTCTTTTGGGAAAAAATAAAATTTTGGGACCTTCTCAGAACGAACTCATGATTGCATGGGTCAGTTTAAGGGTGTGAATTTATATGCTATATTTATCCTCCTGAAGCAGTTATTGATAATAAAGTACATGACTTTAATACTTCTTCCAAGACTGCCTCAAAAAAGAATGGATGATAGGTAGTGCAAATAAATATTTCACAGTACTTGGATTTTCAAGTTATCAACTTCTTGACTTCCAGAAAGTTTCTGTATGGAAACATGGTGTGCTGAAAAAATACCGGTAATTTTCGTCTTTTGAAATGTTCATTTTTTGACTAAATTAATGTTGTTGCGATCAAACTAGAGTTATTATGCACTTGTGCTAGCGCTTTTACCTATCCTCGAAACACTTCAGTTACTCGATCTTTGGGATAGCCTTAAGTTCTGTCGGCGATTATTCTTTTAATATTATCCAGGCCTCTAAAACAAGGGAACTTCAAAGTTCTCTTTCTTTTTTGAAATATGAAAAAGTCACTCGGAGCCTTGCCTGGCGAATTTCGAGACTGGGGTATCATCACAGTACCGTTTTTGACTAACAACCACGAACAAGCAACTAATTGTGAACATATCCGAAGCTAAAAATTGTTTTTGAAAAATCCGATATTTTTGATTAATTTGAATGCTAACATCATAAGAAACTACTCTTGCTGTGACTCATAATCTTTATTTTTTTCACATTTTCATCGGTTTTATGATGTACTTGGAGTCTGTGCCGTTCGTAACCTTGAACATTTTCACGGCCATCCAAAATCCACGCCACTCGCTAACTCTTTATTTTACTCGTAACAGACGCGCTATCGGCCTTTGTTATCATTTCACGCTCTTCGTTTAACTTCCTTTCATAATTTTTTAAAAACTTGCAAAAATTATTTTAATTCATTTATTTGGACAAATAAAGATCACGGAGCGCATAGAAAAACGTCTTATATTAGCGGCTGCCTAATATAGAGTAAACTGTATATAAAACTGAAATTTTTACCGTACATGTACACCAAAATATAAAAAAGTAAGTATGGTAATAATTATGTTATATTTCTATATTGTAGTACTAAAATAAAGTAAACAATAGATGCCAATTGTAATCAACAACATTTTCACGGCCATCCAAAAAAAGCTTAAAATTAGTTGGAATAAAAATTGGACTTTGGACCCATAATTTTCAAATTCCCGTTATTAATTGAAAAACCCATGTATATTGGACATGTTGAAGATCTGAGCGTAGTTCATCTTCCATGTAAAATTCTCATGAGAGATTTAGGATAAAGGGCAGGTGCTTCAAAAGTTTTTGGTTCTGTAAGTTTGATTTCTTTCCTTTCTCTTGCCTGAGAGGTACTGTTGCTTAATTGCAGTTCTTGGGGATCCTTCATTGCATTGGGCAAGTATTTATGCTTATATCCAAAATTTATATTTACCACTGAATCATGAAATTTAAGAGAAGTTGGATATTACAAGAAAACAAAAAATAATCCACTTCAACATTTATCCTTCATTTATTTTAACTATTATAAAAGGGAGAAATGTCCTGTGTTTTAACTCTTTGAAGCAGAAGTTTCCAATGTATGAAATTTTGTTTTGAGCCAAGGTGTCAGAATTATATTTGGCTTGAATGGTTCCCCTGGAAAAGTTCTGTTTTGTTTGCAAGAAGTAATGGCATTTCGTATCGATTCTTGATAATCTAGTGCCTTTCAGACTCATCTGTTCAAATAACATACAACGACAAGAACTGTGATGACAAACTTCTTCATTCTTACACTGTTATTCATTGGTTGTCAAATGGAAATGTAGTTGGTTGAGACTCTGAATGAAATCAAACAATCCTTTGAGATGAGCAGAAAAATAATTTCATGAGGTGCATTTTTTTTCAAACTTGGATGCAATGCTCACTTATCTGATATCTGAGACCTAGTAATGTATAAACTGCAATGGAGAAAAACTCACATTATTTACTTTGAAAGTAATATCTAGGATTCCATATTTAAGGTCGAAAATTGACACCATAAAGTTAATCTAGGACACTGTGGAATGTATCAACAACTTTCTAAAAAAATTGAAAGAAAAGGGAATTGTACATGATCCAAGGGAGGAAATTAATAACCAAATTAAAGCTCTTGAATCTGAAATTCAAATTTATATCACAGAATTCTCTGAACAAAAATTTGCTTTAGTTCAAACTCCATTCCATCCATCCTTGGATATTGCTGACATTCCAAGTGAAGTACAAGGTGCATATTAGGAGATACAACATGACTCCACAGCATGAGAATTATTTCAAGGAAACTCATTATCTACTCTGATATGTCATTGTTATCATAAATTGTCATCATTGTTATCCTAAAATTTGGGTTCTTTCCTTTTGAATTTTGTAGACAACCTGCAAAAGTGCAGGTTGAAGAAGGTTTTGTACTATTATGCAGAGCTAGAAAGTAGCCAGGAATAAGCAGGATATTCAATATGACATTAGATGGCCTTGATGAAAACTCAACTAGAATTTTAACCAGATGCAAGTTCAATCCTAACTTTAACAAGTTTTCCATTTAATAAACTAAAAACATTACATAAAATTTATTAAGACCAAAAATATATAGAGTAAAACTGTTTAATTAACAAATACTGCCAATCAGAAAAAGGGGTAAGGGGGGAACCAACTTTTAAATTGTTGGTATGGGAACTACTGCAATATAGAAATGCTTTTCATCTTCCTTAAACTTTTGTTCCTTTTTCCAGTTTTCATTGTTTCTTGTCAACTCCTGATATATTTACCCCAAATCTTTTCAATAGGCGATGATGTTTAACATAAAATTCCTGCTTACATATCGAATAATAAGAGAAATATTTTAAGAACATCAAATTCCATTATCAACAAGAATATTAAGAACAAAGACACTCACTATAACTGTAGATTTCAACAAAGAACTGTTTTTCAACATTTCACTGCTGTAAAAATAGTATCATTCAAAATTATTACTATCCATCTACTGAAGAATTATTCTTACATTTTATTCTATATCATATATTTTTTATTCAATCAAATAAATAATTAATTATTAAGGCATCTCTTTAATTTTACTTTGGGACTCTAGATGAACAAACACGTTAAATATATGTTCCAAACACCTGGGCAACTTGATTCTTTAAAAATTTCAACAGATAGTATTTAGTTTGTCTTGTATTTCTTTGTTTTATTCATGGGTGATTAGTCTTCAATTTGGCTCATTCATTAAGTTTGGATAAAAAGGAAGGGAAGAAATAGAGAAGCTGTGAAAGGCAAACAGTTTAAGTATAGCATCCAATACCTAATAGATAGTATCTCACCCTGCTTGTTAAGCCACCCAACTTTCCATACTTAGAATTACAATCTTAAAACTTTTCATTTAATTCGTTCAATGCATTCAACGAATGAAAAAATTCATTTCATATTTTTGATGGTAATTTACATTGTTATTCATTAAGTTAAATTGATCTTATAGGAATATGTTAAAGGGATCTTTTATCCCTAGCTATAATTTTTACTTTGAAACAATTATTTTGAATAATGTTTAAATATATTTAATTCTTTTCAGAGTGAGTTTTTGGATCTTCTCTCTACACATAGATCCATTCTGCAGCCATTGCTCTTCACATTGTCTGAGCTAGTTCAGAGAGAAAAATTTCTGTCTACCCTCCATCAATTGAAGCTGTTGAATTCTAATACTACAGAAGATGAAACAAGATGTACCAAAAGTTATCCTTTGGAATCTACTACGGAAACAACATATGGGGTAAGTGTTACAGGTATCAGTTGTGTCTCTAAATTTATTTAATGGCATTATCCTCTTAAATAAAATTAATAACATAATACATAGGGAAGTCTTGCTTTACCAGTTTATTTTTCAAATTTTTATCTTATTGATGCAATTATTAAGTATGGTTTCCATTAATATTATAATACTAGTCATTGTCAGGTCATGCGTGTGGAAGGTAAAACTTTTCTTTACTCCTCTACCCAAATCACAAAAGAAAACTAAATATTTTTACAAAATATTTACTTCAATTATATCATACGTTAACAATTGTAATTAAGGCATTTCTGGACTCAATATGGAATGTTTCACACTAATTTAACATTTATATTGTACAAAAAGTTGGAATATCAAATGCAAATTAATTGTTTCGTTAGGAAAATTAAAACTTTTTTAAAGTTGTACATTTATCATTATATTTAGTTTGTTCATGTAAAAATGTCAATTACATCTTTAATGAAAATCGAGTAAAGGTGCGCTTGCTGACAGCAAGGAATCGGAAAATATATCTGTTAATAAAATGTAAGATTTTTCGATATATTATTCTGAAAGGTCATGCTAAACATAAAGTAAAGGACATTTTCGCAGCGAACATAGCATTGATTTCGATTTCCCATGCATTTCTTACGGCAGCATTATTTCCGCTCCGGCTTCGAACCAAGGATATACTGCCTAAAATACTTTGATAATTCGTTTGAGTATGATTGACTTAAGAAAGAACCCGAATTTCAAAAGAAAATTCATTCAGGAAAGGCCTGGAAAATGAGTTCTATTTTCCCTATGCATTTTTTTAAGGAGATACGATATATAAAATAAATAAAAATAGTAAACGCCCCATCGCATCGAAACAACGGCCATTCACGACATTATTACGGTCGCTTTTATGTGACAATGAGCACTTTCTACATCTACATATTTACCCTGCGAGCCGCCTTTCGGCGTTTGTCAAGGAGTGCATGCACCATGTCTCTATTTCCCTAGGCGATTATTTTCGCGAATAGTTCGCGGAAAAAATGAATTTTTGTAACGCTCCGTTCGTGCATCTATTTTTCTGATCTTTCGCGCATTATCAGATAGGCCTATATAACAAGGTGGACGCATTATACTTTCTACGTCTTCTATGAAGGAGCTCTCCCTGAATTAATCTAATAATTTAATTCTTTGCCTCGACCTTCTCTCTTCTATAGTCCGTTCCACAAAAGCTAGCAGTATGGGAAGCTTATGGGGAAATAAATGCACGTAACCTAGCCTCTCCCAAGCCGTCAGTTAATTATATCTGGCGTACTTGTAGGGTGAAATTAAGATTTTGAGCATAATTTGCTGGATTTTTTTCCAATTTTTGGAGAAATTTGGATAAGGAAGGATGATTCTACATATCGACGGAGATTTCTCATCATTTTAACAAAAGAAATAAATTTTATAGCGGAATGAAAGAAATTGGTCGCCTTACCAGCCGTGAACAATACTAAAACTGCCAATTCTCTCGTAATATCTAACATAAAGTGCTAGTTTTTTCTTAGATTACTCTTCATATCTTATGAATCAACAGTTCCCTATGTGTCACGGGTTCGATTCCAGAGTGTCCCGTAATCTTGATTTTCCCCATTAAGAATGCATGCGGCCGTTTTTCAAATAATTTTAAAAATACTTCCAATTGAGTTAGAGCGATAAGATTTCATGTACATATTGCTAATATATATGTCTACGGAAAAATTTAGTATTTTTCGTACAATCGGTCCTGGGTTCGATGCCAGGAGGTGAAGTATTTTCGAATTTTAAAGAATCGTAGCGCCCTTAATGTCGTACGTAGAAAATTTAAACATACAACACAAATAGATAAGTTTATATTGTACTTTGAAAAAAATCAGCACTTGCCCATGTGTCGCGGGTTCGATTCCCGAGCGACCCGTAATCTCGATTTTTCCCGTTTACCTTTACTCGTATATATATATATATATACGAGTAAAGGTGCGCTTGCTTACAGCAAGCAATGCAATAATTTATCTTTAGTGAATAATAAAATTTTTCGAAAGATTACTCTGCTCAAACGTTGCTAAACATTTAGTAAAGGTCATAAACGCAGCTGAAAATGCACTGAATACGATTTCCGATACATTTCTTTCGGCAGCTTAAATCCCGCCCCGGCGTCGAACCAAGGTCATCCAGCTAAAATTACTGTAATCTTTCTCTTGAGTACGGTGGACTTTATAAACACCCCGAATTGCAAAAGGAAATTCATTCAGGAAGTACCTCAATATGAGCCCTAAATTCCCTATGTATTTCACATGGAGAATTAATTAACGCCCCCTAGCCTCGAACCAACGACCTTTTACGATAGTCTTAGGATAGCTTTTATATGAAAACTGTCCCCTTAATGGCTGTGTGAAATTTTGAACCTCTGCGCAGTTGGGAAGTGTTATAAAAAGCATTCGGAAATATGGCCAATGTATTTTAAACGGGAAGAATCGAGACTACGGGTCGCTCTGGAATCGAACCCGTGACACATAGGCAAATGCTGATTTTTTTCCAATTACATTTTGTAAGTATCTATACGCGTTGAACGTTTGAATGGTCCATGTACGATATTAAGGGAGCTACGATTTTTTAAAATTCAAAAATATTTTACCTCCTGGCATCGAACCCAGGACCGATTGTGCGTAAAATATTGCATTTTTCCGTAGACATATATATTAGCAATAGCTAAATGAAATTTTATTCTTTTATCTTAATGGGAAGTATTTTAAAAATTATTTGAAAAACGGCCCCATGCATTCTTAACGGGGAAAATCGAGATTACGGGACGCTCTGGAATCGAACCCGTGACACATACGCAACTGTTTATTTTTTGCAAAGTTCATTTTATACGTATAAAAAGTTTGAATGATCTATGTATCATATTAAGAGAGCTAAGATTTTTCAAAATTTGAAAATATTTTACCTCCTGGCATCGAACCCATGACCGATTGTGCGTAAAATATTGCATTTTTCCATAGATACCAATAATATCTATAGCTGTATGAAATCTCGTTTTTCTAGCGTAATAAAAAGTATTTTTAAAATTATTTGAAAAACGGCCCCATGCATTCTTACGGGGGAAAGTCGATTTTTGGGACCTCCTAGAATCGAACCATGATAGGTAGGGTCAATTTTCGAATTTTTCCTAAGTGAGATTTAGTGGGCCATCACGTAAAAATATGCATAGGAAATTTAGGACTCATTTTAAGTTCCTTCCTGAATGAATTTTCTTTTGAAATTCGGAATATTTATAAAGTCAATCATACTCGAGCCAATAATGACAGTATAATTCGTTGGATGGCCTTGGTTCGACGCCAGGGCGGTAATAATGCTGCCGTAAGAAATGCATGGGAAATCGAATTCAGTGCATTGTCCGCTGCGAAAATGTCCTTTATTTTTTGTTTAGAATGGACTTTCAGTATAATATTTCGAAAAATCTTACATTTTATTAGAAGAAATATTACTATAATGCTTGCTGTCAGCAAGCACACCTTTACTGGTATTTAATAAGACAAGATATGTTTATTTATATATCCCACCGAAGCGTCTATATATAATAGAAGATATGATCAATTTGATAAATGAAGTCAATGGGTTGTTAAATAGAAAATAAAACTATATCATCCAGGACATTATAAGGACATGGAAATCTATAATTTTATTTATCTACTTATGTATTATTTTATCCTTTGAATGTAATAAATTTCATTTCTATTGGTACTTTAATTTAATGCACCATTTACTATTCTATAAATTTCATACTTCAATCCAACACATACAGTAAATGAAAAAATAAATTGCATCATCGTACTATATACCCTTTTTAAAAATTTTCTATGATCCGAAAAAAGTTTATTTTTTAATGCAAAATAAAGTTTGCTACTTTTAAATACCGGCACAGGACAGCGTTGCCATATATCTGAGGCAATGACTGTGAAAATGACTGATCTTTAGTGGTAGGGTTTTCCCCCTGGCGTCCTATTGCTTTCGCAGAATTGGTTACCCTTTGGATTTCCCTATTATGCTACGTCCTTCTTCTAGTATAATTCCGCAGTCTCCCTTATTCTTTCTCATAAAAATTCTTTTAAAAAATTAACTCTGTAGTCCACTGGTGCAATGTGCAATACGATATGACACCAACAAAAACCAGAGTTTTGCATTTGAAATCATTCAGCGTATTTCCATTAACTGGTATCCTATGTCGGATGTTGACGACTGAATGGAGCGAAATTGCGTAATCTGCGAGACAAAGAAATAATCTTATGTCTTAGAAAATTCTCAAAATCATTGGAAGCAGAGGATAGTATCTATCTTAAAATAGGGACCACCAATACCGCTTTAACGTGCCGCAGTGAGTGAAAGGACATTGAAAAGCATTCTTCGAGAACACCGAATGAGCTGTGCATCAGAATTGTCACTTCGCAAGATAAATACCGCTAGGCCACTCATAATTCTAGACGAAGTTTTATGTATGAATTGAAATTGAAGATCTTTATGATGTTTGCGAGACCACAGTTGGGTGAAGAAGTTGGGCTTTTCTTTCCGGAAGATGAGTAACAAGCTAGTCCTTACGGAAAGTCAGCGCATTTCTCATCAGCAACGAACATTTCTTCGCACCATCCACAGTCGCTGGTTAGGAGATATTTTATACTGACGAGACTTGGTGCGGGGCGAATCATGGTATGAAGTTCGCAGTAAAAAGTGTATTGTTGCCATACCAGTTTTAATGTATATGAATTATATGTTAGGGTTGAGCAATTCTTTCATTATATATATTTGATTTCTAACAACATTTTTAAGACACGCTAACGAGTTGCGGAAAAAGAACGGGAGATAGTGGAGAGAAGAAAGGTTTTGCGGCAAATGCAGGTAACCGTCTTGCCATGGTAAATGCTTGTCCCACAGTTTATTTAAATCTAAAATAAGATTTTTCAATTTTCGGATCATAGAACATTTTTTAAATTGGTGCGGAGTACAAATATGCATTTTACTTTTTCATTTCACGAATATCACAGTACTATTTTTGAACTTTTATGTCGATTAACAACAATGTAATGGATACTTGGAAAATTTTAAATTTCTAGCACACGGAGATATTCAAGATGCAGCTCTCTCTGACATTGCATTGTTGTAAGCTATACCATGTCCTTGCCATTGACTTTGAAAATTATTTTTGGTTTGATGTAAAACAATTCCAGTAGGTTGTGTGCTAAGCTAGCAGTAAATTCACTAAGTGCAGGAGCACATAATAAATACTTAAGTGAATAACTAAGATTTCTGTAGAGTAATAAATGATGATCCATAAAAATGACTTATTTTTTACAACACAAGTTTTATCTTCTGTAATAACATAGGTTTACTGAAAAGTCTCTAGTAAAACATTTAGTTAAAATAAAAAAGTAAAACTTTATTCATGAGCTAGTAATTAACTATGCAAATTGGTAAATATGAGGTAATACATACCTTGTGTTTCTGAAAGTCCTATTCTTTTTTTATTTCATTTTCACTCTCATCTCTTGTAATGGACCGATTTATCTGAAAAATTTATTTCACATAAGATGCCAGATATCTTCTTGCAGTGAAAGCACTCTAACTTAACAGAATGAGGAGATTTTTGGATTGTGTCATTTTATGCTAATTTGCACTCTCAGCGAACAAATAACAATTGATATAATGTTAGACCACTTCCAAGATACTTGAGAGTTTCAATTCCAGTGATAAAACTTGGGTATATATAGTTTCAAAAGTCATATTGAGTACAAGCAAAAATTAAATTTCAATGAATACAGAGGCCTCATTTACTTTATAATATAAACGCTGAATATATTCAATTAAATGTAAATACAGAGGCAAAATCAAACATGAAATTCTAATTGATCAATATAGATATTTACTGGCTAGAATTAATGTCTAATAATAACATTACTCTAATTTTTAAAATATCATATTTTGTTAATGTCTTGAGTTAAACATAAATTATGATGCTCTAGGTTCATGTGTTCAATTTAATAGTTAATACAAATTAATTTAAGTGAGTTAAATTGATATGAAAAATCGAAAGGTAGAATTCAATTTTTACAATTTGTCTAGAGTTATATCTCTGGACTTTAATAATACTTTCTTACACTCAGTAGCTGATCGGGTACATTCTTTTGGATTTCACATGAAGTATTCAATGATGAGATTCCACATTTAACATCCTCTGAGTCATCTTCATCATCTTCAGGGGTCAACAAGAGCCACTCCGTAGTTTGAGATTTTCTGAAAAATGGAAATTTTAAAATATTAGTAACATTTAAACTTACACTCTTTTTTTAAAAATTTTGGGCAAAGTACAGATATTCATAATTTTTATTCTTGGTAATAATAGGAAAATTTGAATAATATGTTTTGTATCCTGTCTTTGCACTAGATAGAATCCCGACGGTTATAACAAGCCATTAGTTGACTTTTTTGCTATCCTCTGTTTTTCAAAGAACTTATATTTAATTTTAGATAAGTAAATTATGCTCATATTATGAGAATATTTCATGTACAATATATACTTAAAATTAAGGCCTGAATAAGAATCATACCAAAATATATCAGATATTGAAACATGATTTCTAATTTTCTTATGATTAAAGGTAAATATTTTCACTTAAGAAGTCTTCTCAGGTTAACAACCCAGTCAGCTCTTCGTTTTGTTCCCATCCAACATTCCCAACAGCATTACAAAATCATTATTCCTTTATTATTATATCTGCCTTAACCTAGTCCACAATATCATTCCTGAATATGATGTATCATCAAATTTGAATGAAATTTATTCTGGACATTGAATCCATGCTGAGGCTCAGTTAAAAATATTTTTATGTTGTACCATCATTAAGATAAAAATCTAAATTCATGCTTATTTGTAAAGAAACTCCTAATTTTGTAGATATTCAAGCCAATGCATTTTATATTTGAACGAGAAGAAATGTTACTATTGGAAAGAAATAAGCTACCCACAAAGGCTATCAGAACATTAGTGTTAGAAAGGAATTGCCTATAAATTGAAAACTGTGTAGTTTATTTCAAAAAGAGCATTTTATGTTACAACAGTTTATTGCACTATTTTCAATAAATCTAGGAAAACAATCAATTTGATGCCAACCTCGGTTTATTCCAGAAAAGTCTATCATAAACTTCAGATTGCAGGCTAGAGGAGAGTTCATTGAACTGTTCTGACTCCATAACATCATTTGGATTGCAAGATATATGCTGTAAGCAAGCATTCTGAAAGAACATAAAGGCAGGGATTGAGAATCATTTTTAATCAGACCAAAACACAACACTTTTAGTGACTAAAATTTTTTAAAGTGGTGGTACTAAGCACTTTAACAGCTAAATTAGATAAATACTTTTCTTTGTGGTTAAACAATAGATTTAACACATTAAAGACCTTTAAAGGGATTTGTGTAACTTAATTCGAAAAGTTAAATAATACATTCACATAAATATAAGCAACGTAGCAAACGTTTTTTGACAAGACCATCTCCAAGACTACTCATCCAATGAGTTTAATATACATCTTTTCATTCAATCAAATTGTGTTATATGTTAGTTTTGAATTTATTCACTGACTTTCACTTATGAAACTGTAATTTAATTGATAATATTTTGAGAAATATGAATTTTCAGCCCATTATCCATAAAAATTGAAAATTCATAAAAGATCAAGAAAGAAAATTGTACTTGAGGTATTTTTTAATTACAGTGTGGAATTCACTGATTCAACTATAATATAAAATTTAATATAATTGATAAAATTCAATATAGAGTTCAATATAAGTTGGGTTGATTGTTATTAAGAAGAAAGTCCTTGTAATTCTACATTCCTGCATTTCAATTATAATAATTTAAACATAGAAAATAAATTACAATCATAAATTAAATACTAGAACATAACATAAAAGGATTTAAAAATCACCACTTCAAAAAGGAAGTGCTTTAAAACAAATATCGAGAAGTAAAACTTACTCTCACAGCCTGTGCATTCACTTGATCAGCAAGAGAAAGGTAGGCAATGGTGGACTCAGGGTCAGATATGTGGAAACCTCCAAATATCAATAGATGTTCACAAGTACTCTTTAGATCATCTACCTTCATGCATGATATTGGGGAAAACATACATTTTGTACTAGTATTAACCAAAAACTCTAGCCTATTCAAAAGAAAAAGAGCTGAAATAAAAATTCACTTTAAAATATAACCATTACATGGCAACCTCCAATTTCCAGATTATCCTATTCACTGATGGCATTAGATTTAATTATGTATGAAATTTATGGATTATCCATAATAACTTGGAAACATTCTATCATTAAAGCAAAGTTGAAATCGTTCTTGTGAGAGATCATCAATCAGTCTTCAATGACAAAACCATTCTTAACCTTCTTATGGTTGAATGGAGGTTTAATATCTAAAATATTTTTAGTGAACCATGTATATTTTTATTGAAACATCAATCGATAAAGCAATCTTCAAAACATAAGGCTTTGTTAGCAACCCCAGTAACGAATTCTCATATCTTTCAGACATCTTTTTGCAGTTTTTATGGTCGCATACAAAGCATTTTATACGTATAAGCTTTATTTAATCCCATGCAAATAACATAAAGACATAATAACTCATCCCTTTTGGAAAGCATTCTCCTCTTGGTTTTACCAGATCTACTTTCAGTAGTCTCCATTACCCTCAAGTGAATTATCATATAAGAAAGAACTTCAAATAAATCTTAGAAAAATCGATAACAAACACAAGTACTTACACCCATATATCATTAGCAAATATAATATTTAGGATCAGATTGAGATAAATCAACTTGAGGATAATTCAATAAAAGGAAAAATCAAAGTTTGGATACAAGTACAGGGTTAATCCCTGTAATGGTCTTAATGACTTATAGCACAACTTTGGAACTATTTAACCACAGGATGTGAAAGAAGCAAACATGGTCTCCTTGTAGGTAGTCAGAGTCAAAAGGCTGTTTGTTGGAAAAATATCCTAGGATTAGTGACTAGTGAATTGCCTGTACTACCAAAATGTATCAATTACCTTTTTATCAAAATGTTTATAAATCTGATCCCAACAAAAGTAGATCCTTTTTGGAACTCCTCACATCAGAGATGTTAATATCATGTCTTGTATAAATGCAATCAGAAAAATCTCAAAATACTTAGAACAAGAACCATTTACAGAAGGTATTAGGAGAGTTGTACAATATGAATTTATTGTGCTTATATTTTTCAAAGTATTTCCTGTCACACACAATGCACTTTTCCATCCTCCAAATCCAAATCCTTGAACAAGATCTGCCTATAGTCAATAGTAGTAAAAGCAGAAAGAAGCATAAATTCAAAATTTAGCCCCTTCCACAAAAGACCAATAAAACATGTTGTAAAGGTGGAGAGAAATGTGTGATGATGTGACACAATTTTATAGTATTCTTTGAGTGCATCTTTTTGTATTGATTGATAATGTTAAATAATAGTAACATGTAGTACTATAGTAGAGTTTTAAATATTGTACAATGAAGGACATATTTATTTTTATTTTTTTTTGTTTGAGTTTATTAGAATGGCACTGATGTTTGACTTCTGTCTCAGAGAGGTTTTCTGAGCTGTTTCTCTACCTTATAGGCAAAAAGCAGACTGACTTCTGCTATTCCCTCCATACACGTATTTTTGGAATGAAATGTAAACCTAGGTCATAAACACTGTCACCAAATGCCAAAGCGGAGAGATTTATATAATAATACATAGTCACTGAAATGGTAGTATCACCAATGAACCAAAGTCTTTTATTTTAAGCTTTTATTCAAATTTGATAACAATGAAAAGTTAAAAAAGGAACATCTAGGCTGTAATAGATAAATTCCAGGAAGCTTCAGTGCTGTAATGGCCAAAGATTTGGCAAAGGCTTGTGCTTGGTAAACTGGAACATTATCACGATGGAGGAACCAGGTATCTATTTTTCAAAAACAGTAAAACTGTTTAAACTGTTTAAAATGCCACTTAAATGTGACTTTCTACTGCAAGTCCACAATGATGCTCTGATATGCTTTATAAATAATACATTAGGTACTGAGTCATATTGCACATATCTAGATTAAAAAATCCATGCTGTTTGAAATCCAGCTCTCATTTTCTTCTTCTTTCTTTCAGCTACAGATGTATCCTAATAATTAAAAAATAATCCTTATTCAAAGCTTAATCATCACATCCTACTAGTATAACCAATTTTTGTCACTTATAACAATAATGTTCATAGAGAAGGTTGTCCCATATCAATTATTTTTACTATTTCACAGGCCAAAGTCATACACTGTATCATCTTCTTCTTAGTATATATAGACCTGATTAGAGCACAGTTCCTTCTTAGGCCAATGATAAGATGTAATTAAATTAATTACTGGTCCATCTAGGCCTTAGGTATTTTATAGGTCATGTGTGCGTTCTATCATCCATTTTCTCAAAAGCTGTAATATTTTCTTCCATGTTCAGTACCTCCTTGTCTATTTAGAATCCTCCAGAGTGAAATTTTCACTTCAAATTGGCTACGACTTCACATTCTCTGCACTCTATGTCTCTCTACGTTAAAGATTTACAGCAGGTACAATGGCAATTTCTCCTTAAGTGCTGGCTAAAGCTTCAACCAAATGCAAATCTAACCACAAAACTGTCTGTTCTTCACTTGGTGCCATTGTTGGTACAAACAAAACTTTGAGTGTATCAATATTGAAATTTGATTAATTTCTATGAATATCACCTGATTACTCTTGATTCCAAATACTGAAAGATTTTTTATTTGATTTCTCTGTTTTTTTACTCATTCTCTATATTCTTGTAGGGATGTTTTTTGGTTTACTACAGTGGTCACTGTGATTCTATTAATGTTCAGTTCAGAATTACTGACTTAAAGACTTTTCTATCTTTGAGCCATACAACCAGCCTACATCCATGTATGGGGATGGAAATAATTTTTTATGTGATATCCATCTCATTGGTAGTATTAGCTTAATTCTCACACATTATAATTAATATAAAAATGTGATGACTCAGTGGTGGCACAATTAAGAGGAGCAACTATCCAACCAGGAGGACTAGCAAATTTTGATGGAAAGAAGACCGTGCAGTTTTTTTTAACTACATCAGTTCTTTTCAGTTTGGTACTCTACTCAACAATTGACGTACACAAACATATCGTAGCAAGATAGGAATGAAAAGATAATGGCAGCATCATCTGATTATAATCAACTCGGGGGAATTAAAGAACTGGCTACCAAAAAGAAACAATTATTATACACAGTCTGTAAGAATAAGGGGATTGATACGAAAAGCTGAAAGTCAATCAGTTGTTGGGATTGGGAGGAAATTACTGTGCAAAAATACATCAACCACATGCAAGGCCTAAATAAGACAAGTAAAGAAGAGTTGTTTGGTTCTTCCTGATGCTATTTTGGCTCAATTTTTTAAATGGGAATGCTAATGAAGAAGTACAAAGGACTGATTTGCAGTTTAGAGGTGGAGATTCATTGGCAATTTTAGAGGAAAATAGGATGAGGCTGGCAGAAGAGTGAAGTGGATTCAACCATCATGCTTTGAAGGCCTAAAGGAGTTTAAAGGAGGAGTCTGACTGGAAGAAACCAGAGCCAGAATGGCTCTGCAGTGAGCAGCCCATGAAACCAAGCCGTGAATGAAACTTTAGTATAATAAATAAAGGGCATTTTTCCTCCTGAAACTGCCTGAAGAATGCCTAGGAGAAGGAAGAAGGTGACTGCAGGATGAAGCAGGCCTGAGAATCGTTGGAAAGTTGGGAATATAAGCCCTATGCCCCTGTTTGGGTTTTGAGCTGTAGAACCTCGGACCTTATGACGTATCAGAGACTTTAAGGCTATGCAGTGAGATGTATCGAAAGGAAATGGAACATTTCTTAAAATGGAAAGAAAAGGGTTAGGTGGGGGGATGGGATAAATAATTCAGTTAGGTTTATATTTACCAAGCTTGCAAGACAATTTTAATTTCCCAAGGAACTTTGGAGGAAAAGGGACTTAAAGTAATCACTTATGCTGGTGAAGTGAATATTTTTGAGAGTGAAAAGCAACTCTTCAAAGCCAATATTAGAAAAACCTTACTTTGAAAGTTCTTTTACCTAATTTTTTGGGACTCACTGCAATGGGTATATAAGAGGAGGATTCTTCTAATCAATTTTGCCTCCTAGAATTGTGAGTTGTTCACTACAAATGCATCATCTCCTTAAACTGGAAGCTATGATAATGGCCAATATTCAAATTTTATCAGTAATGGTGAAAATTGACTACACAGCATTCTGAGGAAACCAATCTGAGAAAGACAGAGGAAAGGAAAAATAGAAAGAGGGAAAAATCAAAATTTCAATGCTAATAAATAGAAAAGCATTCATTTTTTTGGTTAGGGGCAGCTGTATAATAAAGAACAGGATATTAAGGTCACAAATGTGTCATCCACATAACATATTATTAACACCTTTGGGTAGAAAGAATTTGGTTTTATAAGTGCTGAGTTAAGAGCTATCTCCTCCATAATCCTCTGTATTGCTAGTAACAGAAGTTTATAATAAAGAGAATTCAAACATTAAACTCCGAGGATGTTGAGGATCGCTGCATTCACATCAGTACACCAACCAGTCATTACCTGCTTACTGAACCAAGAGAATCTTTGGGGCATATTAATTACCATATTGAAATTCTTAACACTATTATTTCTATTTGTTTTTTTTTGCATGACAAAATGAGAATAGAATTTTTCTTCACCTAAAGAATAAATTACTTTAACTTTTTGAAAAGTTCACATTTGGTGAGTCACTGTGGCCATAATTTTGTATGAATTGCCTTTTCATATTATTTCAGGTAACATTGTTGCAAATGATGCAAAAGAAATGAGAAGATTTAAAATTTGGTAATCTTTTAAAATAGCATCAAATAAAATGTTACATCAGGAAAAGTTAACTTATAACAAATATATTCTATGCTTGGAGTGATGATTGCGTTATGAATGAGTCTCTTTAGAAATGATGGGGAAAATTTAATGCAAATAGGGATTAAATGATTATCTTTTGTAACTTTCAAAGTATCTCATGGATGATATTGGCAAAAAACAATTTCCTACCTCAAGCTGATCTGCTAACACAAGCAAAGACCATAGTTGCTCTGCACTAAGCAATGCAGTAGTGTGTGCAACAACATTGCCTGCTCCATCCTTGGGTAATTTTCCATTAGGAAATATGCTACAATCGAGGTGAAGTTGGCCACTATAAACCCATTGCAGAAATAAATGTAGAAGTTGAGGAGTTGTATCGTGCACCATAATTTTTCTGCAAGAAAAAAATCAAATCATTATTCATAGGTGTGTATAATCAGCAAATAACTAGTCTACACTAGGTTTGTTCAAAAATTATCGCGAACCCCTTTACCATTCTTAACAGTCCTATAGCATCTCTAGATCTTACCCCTTTTCTAAATCCATACTGCTCCTTTCCCATTTCTCATTCTCTCCCTCAATTTAGTTCCTTATATAAACTTCTATTTATTGCTCTTAGTGCTATTTTATTGGTATGGGATATTAAGATTAGGGTTCTATAATCTTCACATTTTCTGATATTTATTTTCTTTACCATGGAAACCATTATGGTTTACTTGAATTCATGCAGCCATAGTCCTTCCTTGTAAATTTCAGTGCTTAATTCTGTTATTATTTTTAATCCTTTGGTTTTTAGAGTTATTATTAACTCAAATGGGATTTTGTTAATTCCTTCCCCATTCTTCATATCTCTCCTGGTTGCTCCGTCCTCACTCCCCAATGTGCATTGTCCTTTTTTTTATCACTATCAACTTTGTTTTCATCCCTTAATTCCTGTTCACTTTCCCTGGGTTTTATTTTGCATTCAAACAACCATTAACTCTATTCCTTCCACCTTTTCGTAACCTCTTCTGGTTTACTATAAAAATTCCCATTACTGCCTTGTATTTTCAAACTACTTTTGTCTCTTCTATATGTCATTTCCCTTGCTTCTTTGTACATCAAATCATATTGTTCTTTCTTTTCTAGTTTTACTATCTCCATACATTCCTCACACATCTATTTTTCTATGTCTCTAACTGTTTCTTTTCTAAGGCCTATGTTCATTCTCCTTATTGTCTTCTACACTCTTCTGTGTTAACATTTATCCATCTCCCTCTTTCCTCCATCTTCTCCAGCATCTCACCGGTGGTCCAGTATATCCTTATTTCCCTCCTGTTCTTATGCCAACAATCTCTTTTGCTGTGTTTGGTGTTCTTTCATACCTCATTGACATATTTTTCTACTCCGTTAGCTTTCATCTTTTCAATAAAGAGTTTTTCCATGTCTTCACTATTCCTGGTTCCTTCAGATTTACAATATCCAATTTCTCTTGTTTAATTCCCTTCCACGTCCTTTACATTTTCATGCATAGCTCTGTTGAAACAAGAGTGTGATCAGAATCACAAGCTGTACTGAACTACATTTTTCTATTTTCATACAATTCCTGTACCTCTGTTGCATTAGAATATAATTGGTTTGGTACCTCATTTTCACCATTCTTGATGCCCATGTATATATTTTCCTTTAATGGGTTCCAAATGTTGTTTCCAACTACGAGGCGATTTTCTTTACAAAATTTTGCGTCTGCTATCTTTTTTATTTCATATACCACATTTTCTTACAATCTTACCTTCACCTCCCTCACCCACTACAGCATTAAAAACCTCCATTATTAATATGCAAGCATTTGCCTCTATTTTCCACGAATGAGTTAAATTTTCTCATAAGATTCCTCTACTTTTTTATCAGAGGGTTGACTTGTTGGAATGTTCACCGGTATTACTACAAAGTATTTGCTTTTGCTTTTCAATCTTAGTATTATTAGTCTTTCATTAATGCTCTACCTTCATTAATGTATCTTTAACAGTATTTCTCATAAATCATAAAAATGACCCTAATCCTGGTGTATCATTAGAAACAAAACCTTTTTTCATAACAATTATATACCATGCCTTACTTTCAAATGAGGAAGGATTCATACAAAAAAGCTACAAATAAACAAATTACGATTTTACACATAAAGATCAACAAATTGGCAAAGTACCCATGGCAGTTCTGGGAGTACTCACAAAAAAGGACAGCACTCAAAGGGTTTATTCTTGTGGCGACAAAATTGAAGCTATAAATCTATCATCATTACCCATTAAATGTTGTAATATGTTAAATTTTCTTAGTTACTTTCTGTAATTTTCACCTTTAGGTTTAATTCTAACCTGTCTACATTGAGTATCATGCTAATGTTACTCTGTAGAACTTCCAATCCTTTAAAACTCTTTCATAATTCTTACATAAATAGCTGGTATTGAGACTAATGCATTTGGGTTGCTATGGGTTCACAATAGCTTATATTCAGATGTTAAAAGGCTTGGAGAGCCTAATAGCCTTTCACTAAATTTATAAATTCATCTGAGTTACTCAAGGAATAAAATACAAACTAATAATAGTACTGATTCCCTTTGGTTGGGTAAGGTCAGACTCGGATAATGTTCCTCGGAAAAAATTTGAAGGTGCCTATGTTTCATAGGTTCAATTACAGAGAGATCTGTAATCGATTTTCCCCATGAGAAATACATGAACTGTATTTCATAAATTTTTTAGTGCACATGAGAGTGTAGACGTTTTTAATATCCTACATGCATTAAAGAGCAACATTTCTACATAAATACTCCTTAAGAATGTCCTAAATCCACAAATGGACACAGGTTCAATTCCAAGCGTTGAAATATTTGTAAACTGACTTGGGTGAATGTGAATTCATTTTAATACAATACTTTTAAGATATTGTGTTGTTCTACATTAAAGCACTCAGGTGTTTTCACATATCAAATCTACTTTTTTTATTTATCTGTTCTTTTAAGTTATAAATAATGCATATGAGTTATAATCATGGCATCATATTCCAATTTGGAATGCATTAAGAATCCAAATTTACTAATTTCAATGTACATAATTTATTGGTGAATCACAGAATATACAGAAGTAAAAAATAGCTACATGAATGGGATTGAACCCAGGTCCCCTGCTTGCCACTTCTGTTTAACCCTGTGTTACACCCTGTTATAAGCCCATGCTAAGCATAAAATATATTATTTCATTAAAGTAAAAAATAAATAATTTATGTTGAGAAATATATTAAATATAAGTAGCTATATTTTTCTACTTCATTTCTTATGGTCTATATTGTTCAATCTGAATTATTTACTGCTATCACTAAGACCTATGCTACCTCATATTTTACAGCTTAGTCTTGTCAGATCATTAATAACACCCCCAAATGGAAGAAGAAGTAATCTTTCACGAAGAGCATTGAAACTATTACATACTGGTAAATACACGGATATGGTCTTCCAAGTTGTGTTACCAATGCTGCCTGGATGTGATTTGAACAATCCACCTGCAGTTGATTATCGTAAGCTTTAAACTAACTCAATATCTCAGTTGGAATGTATGGTAGAAAGAGTAGTAAAATTAATGTAGTAAAGTTATATTATCATAGAGATTATCTATCACAAATAAATCACGCATTTAAGTGTAAAAATGACACAAGGTATGAATTGAGCATTGCAAATATCTGTCATATTATTTATTCAATAATATTTGTAGCATGGTTGAAATTATATATATATATATATATATTTATATAAAGGTAATGTTAATTAAATGCTCAATGGATTAATTCAATTCCAAAAAGTATAATGAAACAGAAAACTACTATAATGGCTAATATTTATAGAAATTGATTAATCCATTTATGTTCTTTACAGACTAATATTATTAGGGTCATTTTTCATCTTGATTGTCATATTAATTTTAATATTTAGGGTATTGTTTTGGAGATGCTGATATTTATGTAATCTATAGTTTGGAGGGTTTTGTGACACTAATGTGCCTTATTTTGGGCTTAATATTTTGTAAAATTTCCATACAAGTAACAATTCTATCTTTTGTTCTCAACAGACTTGACTTCCTTATTTTCTCCAATAACGCAGTGAAGACCACTGCACAAACACTATGAAGGCTTTATTTCCGCTTAGAGAACACATTTGATCCGACTTCGACATTGATTGCTACTGCTACGGTATCTCAAAATCCTAAGCTTCAAGTGTTTTTACTACATCAAACGATAATAAGAACTAGTATATACAATTCTAAAAAAATCTGCTTCTTCAAGACAAGAATTTTCTTTAAAAAATAAAACCTATAACAATGAATCCGTACATTGCAAATAAATACAATATCAAAAATAATAATCAATTGCGAATAAAATAATTTTCCCATTTAAAATACATGGGAATCTAATTTGAATTTTTTTTGTTATTTCTTTTGCAGATGGACAGCTTTATCTATTCGTGATTATAGCAATTATAATAATCTTTGTTTAGAAAAAAGGTCGTAACACAGGAGGTCATGAGTTCGATCCTAGGGGATCTTATTATAAAATAGATTTAGATACAGCATTTCTCCAGTTTGACGCCTTGCAGGGAAGAATGCTGCCCTAAGCAATAATTGGATCGAACTCATTTCAATAATGACCTTTAGTTTATTTGAGATATGTAAACATTCGAAAGTATTCTTATTTTTATATTTCTCTTTAATATTCATGAACTATGATTTCTGTTTACGAATAATTTAAGGTTTGTCGTCAGATGGCAGATAATTAATCAAGCTTGGATGTATCATCAGGAAATGTGAGGTCGAATATAGCTTATTATTTTCAAGTATTTCGACTTCCGTAGTTGTTGAAAGTTGCGAATTAATGAATGTTAAGATATCGTCTAATTCGAGCTGATATACTTTGCGATAATCGCTTGCATTACCTCTTTTGTTTATTCGAAACAGCTAGATTCCCGAAACGATATCTCTAAGATTTCGCTCGCAAGTTGATGGTTAACCTCAGTATGAATAAACAAACAAATGCTGTTTCCAACAACCAGAGCTCAATTGATACCACATCGATGGAACCGGGTCAGTGTTTCAGAACCACGAATTAGATGACTGTTATTGGTCGCTGGCAGCTATTTGTAGGAAATGACGTACACCATGGTGGCGACATGAACGTAGTGGTTTAATATATACGTGCACATATATATACCTATTCCTATAAGTAACTATAATGGAAACAAACAGGGTTTAGGACCTATGCAGATAACTTGGACGTATTTCTGTTAAATCTGGAAGTTAAGTGAAATTTCGAAAATCAGGCATCTTTAATTTAGTTGTCACAATCTCTGATTTGGGCTATTATTTAATCCAAGGAATCTAATTGTGATATAATTTTATTTGAAATGTACGGATTCATTGTTATAGGTTTTATTTTTTAAAGAAAATTCTTGTCTTGAAGAAGATGTTTTTAGAATTTTATATACTAGTTCTTATTATTGTTTGATGTAAAAACACTTGAAGCGTAGGATTTTGAGATACAGTAGCAGTAGCAATCAATGTCGAAGTCGGATCAAATGTACTCTCTAAGCGGAAATAAAGGCTTCTTAGTGTTTGAGCCGTGGTCTTCACAGCGCTATTGGAGAAAATAAGGAAGTCAAGTCTGTTGAGAACAGTAGATACTATCCTACGGCCATGTCAGCTGTTATAGAACAGTCACCAGTGAACCCTTCCGTCTCGGAATCGAGTTCATTTCTTGCAAAAGTGGATCCTGTTGTGACGAATGAGGTTGACTACTCTTGCATTAGAGAAAAGGTGAGGCGTCTTAGAATTTTCTATTTATACATTCTATCGTATTTATTCTAAAATGATTTATCTTGGATGAATATTGAATTGAAATTATTTATTCTATCCGAGCTAGAACGCACTCGTCAAACCCACGGAGGAGCAGTTTGATCTTTTAGTGCGATCAGTCAAAGAGCGTCTCGATGACGGAAGAGGAGAGACGATATTCGATGTTGGTGTGGGTAAAGGTGAGTGTACATATGATGCTTTATCAGATTTTTACCCCCTATTTGCTATTATTCATACCGTTTAGTTTAAAGAAATTCGATTACTGTAATCTATATTTCTGCAGGTTTTTACGATTTGAAGGTGATTAGTTAAATAATTAGTCATGAATAATACTACTGTCATTACATCACTTCAAAATTTATTGTCAAGTAAACCATCTTGTGTCATGGTCCTTCTCCGATAGAAAATTCTTTGTAAGCTAAAGGTCTTAAATTTTATGACTGTTTGGCGTGAAAGAAGAGAACTGGTCTGCTTACATATGTTACATGAGTTTTTCTGTTATTCCTTTGTGTATCCTAAAGAGCCTCTCCTAAACCTTTGCTCAGTAAATTAAGAAAGTTGGAAAAGAAAATGTTATTATTTTTTATATATCAAGGAGACTTTATTTGATTGAAGGTAATGGTTGATGTAACAAATTATTATAATTATTAATTATGTTACAGTTATTGAATTATTATTATTATAGCCGGGTCATCTTCCCAAGAGCATTTCCTGCTCAGCATACGCTGGGAATGAACCGATTCTTTGAGCGGTGTTCTTTCCAAAATCATGTGTTGACTTTCAGACAATAGTGGGACATATTTGAACTTTTTCTAATGAAGCTATTAATGCTTTTACTACCATCTAAATGCACATATAAATAACTTTATAAATCTTGACAAACAATATTAAAAGTTAATTAAAAATTAGCAAATTGTATAGTTTTGTCATCCTATTCTCAGTTTAGTCTCAGTCCATTGCATGGTAGCATCAAGGTATTTTCAGATTTAGTACTGTATTTTATAGATTACAGGGCACACTGAATCAGTATCAGTGACCAAATCTATTTTCATATATAAGATGTCAGATTATAAAGCACATGTAGCAAAGCAAATTACTTGGTCAGACAGAAGCCTCAACTTATTTACTGTTAACATTGATAACTTCCAATACACTAGAACTGTGTTTATGCTTTAACAATCAGAGCAAGTTGCTTTGTAACTCATAATGAAACATTACAAAGGATTTTTCAGCTGACTGTGAGCACAGAAATAAGTTTGAGTTTATTAGAACTCAGCACAACAAGGATTCACAAGTGAGGTGCTGATTTTTTAGCAAATGCAAGGATTTTATACCTTATATGCTATATATGATTCAGTATGCTAAATATACCTTGATTAAATGCGTTATCTTATTAAATAGGGTACAAATGATTAGATTATATAGGTTAAAAGAGATATTTAAATTATTATAAAATTTGTGTATGAACTGTATTGCCTTACAAGTAAAAATTGCTTACAGAAAGCAAAATTTATTTACTGATTGCTTACTATAAGCAAACCTTAAATTGCTGAAAGCAAGCAATTGGTTAATATGTCTAGTAACAAATGAAAAATAATATTTTCTAATGTTTATATAGCTCACACATTAGACTATCCTTAAATTAATGTCCCGGCAGGAAGACCCCTGCCATAAGAAATGCATTGGAAGTGGAACTTTTGTTTGTCGAACAATTGTTTTGAGAATTGGCATCCCTCAAACGGTTTAGACCGATCAAGGAAGAAATTTCATGAGCGATGTTTTCAGAAGAACTTGCAGGGCCTTGGAGGTGAGAAAGATTAATACAACGGCCTATAATCCACAAAGCAATGGGGCACTGAAAATAAGTCATCACACTTTTGTTGAATATATGAGGCATTTTATTGCTGAAGATCAATCAAACTGGGATGATTGGATACCGTATGCAATTCTTGTACAACAAAACTCTGCCCTGACGTCTAACCAAAGCCTTTTTCTGTTAAGTAGATTCATAATTTGCTTTGTGAGTGTGAATGTCTTTATAAACACTCCGAATTTGAATAGGAAATTCCTTAAGAAAGTCCTCAAAATGAGTCTTTAATTTCCTATGTATTCCATATGGGGTTATAGTTAACGCCCCCTAGAATCAAACCAACGATCATTTACGACAATCTTAGCAATGCTACAATATGAGTATGGTCCCTTTTTTGAGAAATTTTGAACCTCTGCGCAGTCGGGAAGTGTCATAAATTGCTTTCTGGAATATGGTCAATGCTTTCCATACAGAAAAAATCGAGATTACGGGTCGCTCAGGAATCGAACCCGTGACACATAGGCAATTGTTGATTTTTTGCAAAGTACACTTTATACGTATCTATACGTGTAAAAAGTTTGAATGATCTATATTTCATATTTATAGAGCTACGATTTTTCAAAATCCGAAAGTATTTCACCTCCTGGCATCGAACCCATGATCTTTTGTGGATAATTGATAACATTTTTGTGTATTAATGTATATTTCCTATAGCCACATGAAATTTGGTCGTTCTACGTTCCCAGGAAGTATTTTTTAAAATTGTCAAAAATCGACTCCATGCATTCTTATGGAGAAAAATCCGACTTTGGGGCCTCCCAGAATCGAACCCATGATGGGTAGAGTGGGTTTAAGATTTTTTCCTGGGTTAAGTTTAGATGGCCATTAGGCAGAAAAATCAGAGTCGGTGGCCTCAGCAGTTTGGGCCAGACATTTGTATCCTCAAATTTTTTTTAACTCCTTGTTATCTTTATATAATAGATATATCCCTCCGAAGCGTCTATATATAATAGATATCCCCCCGAGGCATCTATATATAATAGATAGATACATTGACATCATCCTACCATGAATTTCTTACGGCAGAATTATTCCTGCCCCAGCGGCGAACCAAGATCATCCTTAGAAAATCACTGTCATCTTTCGCTAGAGAATGATTGACTTTATAAATACTGCAAATTTCAAAAGGTAATTCATTCAGGAAGTTCCTCTTTCCCTATGTGGAGAAATAAACTATATGAGGAGATATAGTTAACGCCCCCTAGCATCGAACCTACAACCAATTACGACGTTCTTACGAAGGCTTTGTATATTTGTGGCTCTGGAAAATATATTGAATATACCAAAACCACACAGAAAACAGCTCCAACCACAAAAGGGTAAAAGTTAATTTCATCAATAGCCTGGCATCAAAAATCGCTATCTGTTATCGCATATGACCAGCAACTAAAACACGGGTCAATTTAAGCAAGGTGCTCTGCAATAATGAGGATATAATTGATCCGTCACTTATACCCGGGATCTATAAATTAGAATGTCGGGATTGCAATGTGGTATATATTGGCCAAGGGAGAATCAGAGCTAAGGAGCACCAGCGCTGTTTCATCAACAAGAGTGAGTCTTCGCATTTTACAAAACACTTGATTCAGTCCGGCCATGGGCCTGATTTCATCCCCAAAGTTCTACATGTGGAAGGCCAAAGTGATCGGCTCAACTTCCTAGGACAGTTTGAAATAGTTTCTCACTGTGCTTCACCGAAACATCAAATTCTAAATGAGCACCTTTTCCCCTCCTACTCCCTGCTGATCTATGCTATCCTTCCCCAAAAAAACCACCACCCCACCTTCTCACTTATTACTAACAGAATCGTCTTCGTTATATTCATCTAAGACGAAAATGTGTATACATGTAAACGATCAAAAGAGAGAGAGCCAAATGTTTGTTTAATGAATATGAGCTTAATTGTCGAAACATTGTAACCAGAACGGACAGAACTTTCCGTTAGACCTAATATATTAGCTCCTGTGACATGTATATATACCTGATGATAGCGATCACTCGCTGAAACCGGTCGTGTTAAATTAAAATTGTGGAAAAAGTACGATCCCGTCTAATTCTTGCGTGTTTTTGAACTAGAAGAACTAGGATGAGACAGTGAACGATATACTATTCAAAGTAAAAGATAAGGTTCTTCTTTTTAATGATAATTTAAGGTGAGGCTGATCAAAGAAACTTTCGCCCCCATGGATTGGTCCATATATGGTAGTGTGCGTAAATGGAGTAAATGTACTGATAAGGAAGAAGGGCAAGAAGATGAGAATATATGCCAATTGTCTGAAATTATTCCTTTGATTAGCTGTGCCTGCGCCTAACAGGTGCTCGTAATCTAATTAAAGACGACAAACAACATATATACGTAAAGGAGTTAATGGGGCAGATAGACACACAATGCAATGGTAAACTATATTTCATGACCAAAATAAGAAACTTTATTCAATTTCCCTTCTTTTGGTGCTACTTTCAAATCCATACGTGGGTTATTTATAATTTAATTTTGCAGAAGAAAGGAAGCATGCAAGTGAGAAATCGAAGTTTACGTGTATTTATTACGAGAACACTGTAAACACCGGACACACACCAAACGGATATTATATATGTAGATTATTGGAAGGAGAGACCAAGTTCTATAGCAGAAAGTGGAAGATAGTCACATTTGTGAACCTGACCGTTCTGGAAAGGAACTATTTATTAATTAAGGATTATGGAGAAATTACCTTTAAATTCTGTGAGAATTACAAGGAGGCATCATGGATTTACATCATCGGTTGTAAATCTGTTCCTGATATACGCTTAAGAGAAATGTCTCTGGGAAAAAGGGTGAAGGTTCTTAAGCAAATTTCCGATACTTCTGAGATACCGGCTAGAAGAAGAAAGTGCCTTTTCAACTTTATAGGGGAAGTTTGTGAGGTGCTGTTCGGCACATTAGATAATCAGGATGCGGATTTTATATAGAGAAAATAGGAAAGTTAGAAGAGCAATCCCAATTTTTTAAAGATAGCTAAGCAGCATGTGACTCTGGTGCGATCGGCAATCACTACAGTCAATGGAACTCATCAAGATGTGGCACATGGTGAAGAGACACTGAAGAATGGGATATGAAAAATAGATCAACTTAGAAGATATTATGTTTAATAATTGGAGCAAGAATTTTTAAAATGTAAGTTGTTAAGTAATAAGTGGAGAGTGTGTAAAATTTAGAATCCGATCTTCTCTAGTGGGATGTACGAACGAAAGACTGTAAAGTACAATTATTGCATGCAATTGATAAAATCCCTGATAACTGTAATAAAAGAGTAGTTGAAGTAGACGGAACCCTATGGTTCCCAGCGGGTGTGAACGAATGGGTATAATCAGCACCTAAATCAGAAAGTGTCATGCTCTTTTGTATTGATGAGGATCCCTATGATATTGTGATACGAGGGACGGGTAGACACATTTTTAATCTATTGTAAGGGATACGGATTGTTTGATTGCTTTGTTTGGATGAAAATATCAATTGGTCTAATGTAAAATTAAACATTCCTCATAAAAGTTTTTCGAATCATTTAGACGAATGAAAATTAGCCGAAAAATTCTAGATGGAGTAGAGCAATTAATAGAGGACTAAGATTGGAAAATGCATCACCATTCCAATCTATCAAACATGTCAAATTTTAAGTTATATATCTCTCGTTTTAATTGTTATTGTATTAATTTACTGTTGCTGCTGTACGTGTGGATTGTTAGATGCCTAAGGCACTATCAATGTTGTAAGAGTGATGTTTGTAAGGAGATTTGTGTTGTGATAAAACCTAGAGTGGTGAACACAATCAATACTGGCAACAAACATATATCACTAAATGACGGCGAAGTTATTGAACTACGGAGTAGAAATGTTCCCTATACTTCAGATTCTATCAATAGAAGGGTAATAAGGTATTAAGCGTATGAGAGTATTTATCTTTCTTTTCAGTTTTGTCAGTATTTGGTGTAAGAGAAGAAACTAGATGTAGTTTTTCTTTTAAATAAGCAGGGAGGTGTTGCATATAGACCTGGATGTGGTCAATCATGGCAGTACCTCACGTCTCGGAAAAGGGTAAGGCATGAACCCCGACTATCACGTTATCCTTTGAAGACTAGAATGGATCGTCCCGACGAATGGATAATGATAGACCCTGACAGGAAGGAGGTGAGATGGCCAGATGGAGGAATCCTGAGATACGCAATGCAATAGCGTGCCAGGATAAGGAGGAGGATCAGAAGATGACTGGGGGAGAGAGACATTGACAGTGGGTGCAGAGAGGACCAAGACAGGAGAGAGAGAGAGGGCTAGGAGAAACCTGTACAGGCTTTGTCTCTCAATAAAGCATTCTCTGCTGAAAACACCATTTTCCAAAAGCTCGTCTTCTCATTTACTGAACTGCAAGCCGAAACCCTTTCCCATCGAGGCAACCACTCAACTCTTTGGGAAACTTACAATTGTCCTCTACATCATTCGGTGCAGACGTTGGGGGATGTGACAGATATTCACATGCATCACAAAGAATAATTTCTGCATTCTCACTTCAAGTACTAATCTCTATTATTATTCTTGTTCCACCACCTAAGTTGGTGCTGACATGAGGGTAACATCTTGGTGTATTCCCTTGGGGCATGGGGTTCATGGCTGTAGTGTGCAAAAAACGTACAGGAAGATTGCATGCAAGAACTGTACAGAGATACATCATGAGAAATAGAAAAATTAGCCAGAAAATTACCACCAAGAAAGGGGTAGAGGGAGATCAAAGAAATGAAGGCAGGACAAAAGGAACTGATGGGATCCTAGCATAGATTCATCTACATCTACATAAGTACCCTGCAAGCCGCCTTTCGGCGTGTGGCAGGGGGGATAATAATTTATAATAATAATAGGGGGGATAATAGATTATCCAATTAATATGAATGTTGGAAATTAAGAAGATAACTAAATTTATCAACAGGATATATGCTGTAGGATTGGATTGAAATTATCTTTTGATATTTAGTTAGTTAATTTTCCTCCAACACTTCTCAAAATTTATGTTCATGTTATTGTTATGTTATTATGATCTTGCATATATGTATAGCAGCTTATTTTTAGGTGATATTATTGATATTACTTGTTTCTTCATGTTGTCGTTGCTTGTTAACTCTTATTCTCTGATGGCTTTATGCTGGGTTCTTCTCCTTCTCACTCCTTTCAATCCTGTGTTATTTATGTATTTTTATCTTTATACTTTATTAACATCAAAGTGGAGGTACTTGAAAGGCTCTCTAGGAATTAACCATTTTAAGTGCTCTAAAGTAATTGTGAATTTTATTCCAGATGGAGCTGAGAGTGGTCTTTGCGATGAAGAATATGAAGCATCAGCTGCTACCCTCAAAACATTAGGTGCTACACTTGGGGCTGATGTGGTGGAGTTAGGTAGAAGGAAAGTTAACTGTGGAATAAATGCCAGCGTAAGCACTGGAGGAAATATTGGACAATTTCTTGTGAGACGGCGGCTTGATGAGCAAGACTTCCTAGAAGTGAGGTAATGCATAAATGTTTCATTTGACTCTGATATTCCCATTAGGGATCTAAAAACCTAATTCTCATTACTTCCCTTTTTGCAAAAAACTTGTTTCAGTCAATTTGATGATAAATTAATTACAACACCTACATATCTTTTTGTCATTCACCCTTTTGAGACGGAGACATTTTCTGAAAATCTTCCCTGTGATACTCTGAATATGCCAGATATAGTGCCGTACCCTTTTCTCAGCGGGGTGTCATAACCAACATAAATCTTCAGCAATGGCAAGTATGGAACATCGTCTGCGGGTAATCCACCTTCCTCTTAACAGGATTGCTTCGAAGCATGACCATTATTAATACAGTAGTATTTCCGTATATCTTTTGTAGCACTAATTGCAAATGTTGCAATGAATATTAAAATTTTGTTTTTCGCTGACTATGTAGAAATTTGAAATGAAATTCTACTGCCAATTTTAAGCTATTTAGTGTGAAATCTAAATGATAATGATAAAATTGAGTTACTTATTAACTACCTTATTTTTTGCTATAAAATTTCTATTAAAAATTGTACAGTCAAGAAATTACTATGTGTAGTCTTGCAAGGCAATATAAACAATAATTCATTACAATAATTATTTAGCACAATTATTGCAATAACATTTATTTTGCATGGGCACCATGCTGGGAAAAGGGCTTAATTACCCCCGAGGCAAAGTTTCCTTTAAGGAAAAAGGTCTGAAACTCCCTCAAAAATGGTCGGAAAGGTTAGACTATAAACCATAATCCTTTGCATCAGCACCCTTGCACGATTTGTACTTCCGTCAGAAAAACACGGCGCTTGGCGCAAAGCGCAGGGAAATCACAGCCAGAAAAACATGGCATCGAAAGGGTTAAACAATTAGGTTGAGGTAGAGGAGTCACCCACTCAAATAGAATATGTAACTAAAAATAAATCAGGACTATATGATGCCCATCTGTGAGATTGTGGGCATCGATCAATTACTAACTTAATCTTTGACACTAAAATTAGTATTAATTTTGCTGAAATTTTGAAAAATTTTTTTTTTGTACCTTTGTACAACATATCAATCACCATTGCTATGTTTTTACTCCAGAGTCTTGAATTCATTATTCAACTTTAGTACAAGTGATTTTTCTTTATAAAAATATTTTTAAGATTTGGAATAGAAGACAATTTTAGTGAACTCGGAATTTTTGATCACCTAGAAATGTTTTAGGAATCCTGATCAACAAGAAGTAGGGAAAAAAATTGAAGAAAATTTAGACTGTGCTTGACAGAGAATGCAAGCTTATGCTAAGGATTAATTAGCATTACTCTCTAATTTTTCATATATATGGTGGCTATAATTTAAGGAGAATGTGAAAATTGTTAATAGATTTATGACAGAGATGAAGCCAATGAGGCTCAAGACTAAAAACATCATCAGATAGAAAAATCATCAAAGAAACCTTGGAAATGGCAGAAAACTGAATGATTTGGCAGGATATATTTACTTAGGGAAACTGGTATCATCAGGTTTGGTTTATCTATGGATGCATCTTTGCAAGACTCCTCATGGTTCTTGATGTCCTAATCTCCCATTTAAAGTACTATAATAATGAATTAGACACCAATGAAGACCAGTTTGGATCTGGAATAGGGAGGAGAGACAAAGTGGGACTGATGATGACAATAACTGAACAATACTGCAGCTCATTACTGCACAATTTTCTTAACAAACAGTTAAGTTACAAGTAGATACAATTTCCCTTACTGATAATGTTTCTACCTGCAGTTCGCTGAGAAAACATAAGATCTTCTTAAGCAACTACTTCTGTGAAAAGAGGAAGTCAACATCACAATTTGGAGACTTTCAAAATTAAAACTTTTTGTATGGATTGAAAATTTGCCAAAACTTTTGAAAAAGTGCATAGAATGAAAAGCAGATAGTAATAAAATGAATCAATGATCCTAGGAATATATCATCCTTTACTGACCTTTCTTAGGCCTTGTTATCAAATTTCTCATCGCCAAATAGACTAATGAAAAGTGTGAATTAGAAACAAATAATGCTTACCATCCTTTGCCCTGCTTTCAAATACTCAGGATGCTTGATGAATCGAAAATGTACCCTTGCCTTATCTCCAGTTCTTAGACAGTCCTTGGACATGGACAGAATAGAAGCTGTTTGTCGTATACTCCCACAATGAACTGTATAATAATTAAAAATCATAATTTATTGCAATTAACAATTAATTACACCATATTCAACATAAAATTAAGAGGAAGTTTCTGATTTAATTACATTAGCAGCTGAATCTCTGCTGAATCACATACCAAGGAATTAAAAATATGTGAATGAGAATTAACTGTCTATAAAGAAACAAGACCATCTGAACAGACTATGAAATTTTTAAAGCTGAATTAGATATACTTACCGTACAACTTAAAAACAGAATATTCTTCTCATACATGATGTTGTTTCAGATTTAAAATTATTTCTGGTTATAAGTAGAAACCTCTGTTGAGTAATATATTAAATATTTTTATAAATCTTCACAAAAATAATACTTTCAATTGCCATTGTTCTCTTACCAACCTCAATGATTGAGAAACAACCAATTTGCTGTGCTAGGATTCCTCTTTTGAGTTGTAAACTGTCTCTCTCTGAACTGATAATGATCCAGTTTTAATAAACCAGGTGCTTTACCTTAATTTATTATCGATAAATTTAATATGATTTTATCACTGGAACTATGAATGATCGATTTCATACAAGTAGTTTGGTCAGTTATGATGTAATTGTATGAAATAGGGGCTTTCAATATCTTGGCAAGTATTATTAAGTCAAGTATCTAGGAATCTTTGTAAGCAGAAATGGGCAAGATTACGGATATTATGTACTTAGTACTAAGATTTAATAGTAATTGAAATGCAGCTGGCATATCTTGACAAAAATAAACACCAATACATGGGGTCTTATGAATACATTGCTATTTTAACAGTGTGAATAAAGTGATGGTTTTTCATGTAATATAATGTTGTTCGGAAAGTAATTTCGTTTTTTTCCCGTCAGAGGACTTGATTACATTTTTTGAAACCAGCTTTACACTTAAGCTGTATAACAAATGTATGTCTTGAGAGCTAATATTACAAGGCTTGCGTGAGAAAAAGTTATATTAATTCTGCGCAATAGTTTTTGGTTGGTGCCCTTTTAAATATGGAGAGCAATTAGCAGCATTTTCGTCATATTTTACTTTTTTACTATAGAAAAGGTAAAAATGCTGTCCAAGCTAGAAAAAAATGAGGGATGTGCATGGAGAAGGCGTGTTAACAGTATGCCAGGGTCAGAACTGATTTGCGAAGTTTCGATCCGGTATTTTGATGTCGAGGATGCACCACGTTCGGGAAGGCCAGTTGAAGCTGATAAAGACAAGATAAAGGTATTTGTTGATGCAAATCGGCGAATAACCACACGAGAGATCGGTGAGAGGTTAAATTGGTCGAATTCAACTGTTGATGGCCACTTGAGAGGCCTGGCTTAACCTCGAAACTCGATGTGTGGGTGCCCCATGTTCTTACGGAGCGAAATTTGTGTCGTCGCGTTGAGGTGTGTGATTCGCTCCTCAAAAGTCAGGTAAATGATCCATTTTGGAAGCGGATTATTACTGGGGACGAAAAATGGGTCGTATACAACAATTTGAAACGCAATTTGTCATGAAGCAGAAAAGATGAACCGGCTCAAAGCGTTTCAAAAGCCAACATTCACCAAAAAGAGGTGATGCTGTCCGGTTGGTGGGATTTCAAAGGAATCGGTTTTTTTGAGCTTTTATCGGACAACACAACTATTAATTAGGAAGTCTATCTTCATCAGCTGGACAAATTGAATGATGCACTTAAACAGAAGAGGCCATAATTAATAAACAGGAAGGGTGTAGGGTTGCGACAAGACAACGCCTCATACAAGTTCGGTCACTCGCAAAAAGCTTTTACAGCTTGGATGGGACATAATGCAACACCCACCATATTCTCCAGATCTAGCGCCTTCCGATTACTATTTGTTCCGGTGTCTGCAAAATTTTTTGGATGGTAAATAAAACCTTTACCTCAAATGAAGATGTCAAAAACCACCTGTTTCAGTTTTATGCCAGCAAGGACCAAAACTTTTATGAGCAGGGAATCATGTTACTGCCAGAAAGATGGCAAAAGGTGTTGGACCAGAATGGCCAATATATAATTTAAGAAAATATTTTTTCATTATACGAAAATTTTCTTTCATTTTCCCCAAAAAAAACGAAATTACTTTCCGAACAACTCAATAGTAACTATCTAAAGCCTAGCTATCTATCTAAACTAAACAGTGGTGTCTATATCAATGCTTGAAAGTGTATACAATTTTCATTAATATATATTGATCTATAGTTTTTACAATTTAATTAATGATACATTGAGGAACAGGAAGCTTTCACAAAATAAATGGAATGCACTTACCCATTGCTTGATATCTTGAGCTTATAGTGGTTGGATGATGTAAAACAAGAATTTCACCTTCAAACTCCCAACAGGCAATGGGATTCAAGGCTGGTGATATCATAACCATTCCCTTGCGTATTTGGGAGCGCTTTATCTGCCATTTGGAAATGAATAGAGAAGCATAGAGAAGAAAGGAAGAAGAACGAATAGAAGCATGAAAAACCTCACTCACTTAACTATCTATACTTTATACATGGTCTGTCAAAAAAGTGTCGGGAAAAGTTTCAGAAAAATAGATTTATTTGAGATATTGTTATAAAACCTTAAAATTCTTCAAAGTACATTCCTTGGGCGTCGACACACTGTTTACAGCGGCTTTTTCTGGCAATCAAAAGCTCCCTGTTAGGCAGATTCCGAAAGGTCCTCAAGGGTACGCGTGCAAGCGTCTTTGACAGCACTTAGGGTCCCATGGTTTTGTCCTTTCAAGCAGGATATTTTTTCCTGCAAAAAACAATCTCCCGTGAATACGTTCTACAGAAAATTGAAACTTTCAACGCGTTGTAGAAGGTCTTCGCAGAAAGGCAATCTTTCTCAATCTTGCCTCTGCAGTTGGTCGTCTGTGAAGACCTTCGGGACGAGTTTGGAGCATATCTTTCGCATCGCCAAATTTTCAGTGATAATGGTGTGCAACGTCATTTTATGAATGCCCATTTGATCTGCGATCTGCATACACTTCACCGATGGTCTGAATTCAGCACTTCACGCACACGTTGCACCATATCGTCACTTGTTGACGTCGACGGCAGTCCAGCGCGGGGCTCGTCCTCCACAAACACCCGGCAATCTTTGAAGAACTCGTGCCTCTTAAAAACAGCATTTGGTGACATGCTTTCATGCTCGGAGACTTGGCGAATCATATCAAACGTTTCCGTACCCATTTTCCCTAATCCAACTCAATATTTCATCGCGCACCGCTGTCCAATCGTTCGCTGCAATTTAAGCTTGCACCGAGATACTTGACAGGGGCCAACTAAATACTCGATCTAGCCTGAACAAAGACTCGCAGTTAACTGACCCTTATCTCGTTTTGGTCTTACCCTGCACTAAGATTGCTTAGTGCATTTGCAATGCGACGTACAGTCTCACCGGGAAAAAATTGTTCCCGATACTTTTTAGACAGACTATGTACATACACGTATGTAACTATGTATACACATTAAAAGTTCAATGACTTACTGTTTGAAGCTTCTACTGTTATGAAAAATCCATTCGTTTCATCAATTATCAATCACAATATTTTATACTTATTACAACAGTCTATGAAAATTCTTTATTTAAGATAACTTTGGCATATACATCATTACAATCATCCTAAAAAGAAGACACATGATTTACTGTACTTATTTTATAATTGTAATTTATCGCATTCTCAAAAGCTTAGTTCAACTTTCAATATGGATTCACAATGAAGGTTCAGGCGACAAGAATGTACAATTTAGTACATGCATAATTTTTTAATAAAATTTCTTCAGAAATTTCACAAAAATTATCATAAAACAGCATAAGAAGTTTTTCAATCAGTGTCCAAATGTTTACTATAAGATAATAATCAGCTCAAGTGTTAAATGCATAGTACCTCACATTATGAAACTTTATCAATATAAATTACCCAAAAATTAACTTAAAATATCATTATTCATTTTCATCCCTTATAAGGAAGTGGTTCTATAAAAGGTATATATTACAGCTGATGCATTTCTTCCAGTTTTTCTCCACAAACTTATAAAATATAACTTTAATATCCCATACTTCAACTACCATATCATAAGAGAGGAATAGGTTTTCCATTACATCTATTCTGAGCTTCTCGTAGCATTATTACTCAAAAATAATTTATGAATTCTCTGTCTCAATGATTATTTGGCATCCATATCTTTTTGTAAATTTCACTATCTTCAAATGGTTGTCAATTTATCTCACCACATAATCTGCCCACATCTGTTTCAGTGATGTAACCTTCGGTATAGTGTCTCTATAGATGTATTTTCCATCCCTTCCTAGGATAGTAATACCATTGAATTAAATTAGATGTAAGATATTTGATTGTCATGGTTGAGGAGTTTGCTGGTATATTTACACATACACGTATGTAATTATCTATACACATTAAAAGTTCAATGACTTACTGTTTGAAGCTTCTGTTATGAAAAATTCAGTCACTATCTATTTGAACTACTAAATTTGTGTGGAAAACTTATTCTTTTCTCTTCTAACCTTATCATGAATTTGATTTGTATATTTTTTATTAGGGTGGCAGTTGTGGGAAATGTTGATGCTGGAAAGTCCACTCTACTAGGTGTTCTGACGCATGGTGAACTGGACAATGGACGTGGAACTGCTAGGCAGAGGCTATTTAGACACAAACATGAACTTGAGTCTGGAAGAACATCATCTGTTGGAAATGACATATTAGGTTTTGACAGCGTAGGTAAGCAAAATTTTTTGTGAATTTCCTGTAATACTTATATGTAATTACTTATAAATTATAATTCTTAAAATACGAAGAATTGAAGAAGCCGAAGAATTTATGGAGTCGCTCTATTGGAAAAAGAATATTTAATGACGTTTTATTCGTACAGTACGGCTAAGTTAAATTTTTTTCATACGCGTTATAAATCCCTAAAGGCGAGTGACGATCATTCGAAAAATTTCATGAAATTATAGTTTTAAATGATAAAAATCTGGTCTGAA
Source organism: Pantala flavescens (assembly GCA_020796165.1). NCBI lineage: Eukaryota > Metazoa > Arthropoda > Insecta > Odonata > Libellulidae > Pantala > Pantala flavescens. Next base: position 49,459,541 of record CM036879.1, on the reverse strand, counting down.
TCATTGAATGAACTTTCTTATATACACCAGAAGCAATTGGGAGCAAAAGTAACTAATAATAAAAGCAGCGAAAAAACTTTTGTGAACACATGCGAAAAGACGGAAATCTCCGTGACCGGTACTCAGCGTTCGGCTCCGAAAAGACGGAACTCTCCGTCACAGGTACGCAACGGGTTAAGAACGCAACCACGAATTCGCTCAACATTTTTCAACTTTTCAACAACTTGTTTACGATTTGTTCCGTTTTTCCGTTTGTTGTTTGTAAATTTACACTTTGCGGTCAACACTATCTAATAAAATATAAATTAATGAGGAACGATAACTATCGGTAAGGCTCAAACTCATGTTGCACAAGAAAGTGGTATTAGGTAATTTAAGAGGATGAAAATGAAGAATGATATAAAATTTACTTACAGCGTCACAACACAAGAAATGGATTCCCAATTTAAAAACGGCAAAATTTTCCTTTAATACAGAAAATCCCCTCTCCCCTGGAAACACATACAAGCTAAGGTAGCTTTCTTTATGGAGAGTTTCTCATTGAATAAGGCCTTGTTTCTGCATTATTGTAAATATAATCAAATAGTAAATCAAATACATTCCTACTAAAATGGAATCCATAAATAAAACAATTATGTACCCTTATATGTAAAGAAATATATGCTTTTCATAAACTGCACTTCAGATGGAAGTTCCTGAGACCTCAGTCGTAGGATTTCACTCTATTTTTCTACTTGCTATAGTAACTAGATGATCAACAAGATGTCTAACATTATATTTTACATTTTTTGGGGGGAATATCAAGTGAATAGTTGATAACATTAGAGAGCCATGGAGTGATACATTGGAAGTTATTAGAAGTAACATTAGAAGTTATTAAATGATAACAAGCCCATTCCCAATTCTCAACTGAATAAAGCTTACATATTTAATTCTACATACCTTTTTAAGAGCAAAGGAAGCTGTTTGTCCTCCTTTTACCTCTCTGACTGGCATACGTTTACGATGAATTGAGCGAACAGATATAGGGATAAAGTGTCCAAGAGGATCAGGGCCAAGGAGGAGAGAATCATTCAGGCGTATTGTACCTTTTAAGGTGGTTCCAGATACCACAGTTCCAACACCCTAATAAAAATAAAATTTAGTTCATTCATTTCAACACACAATTCTTACAATTCATGTATGCTACTCTAGGTTATTATTATTATTACAGAAAACCTTACAGGTAGAGCAATGCTCTGGTGGCAAGGATATAAACAGGGTACAAAAATTTAAATTTCATAATCACATTCACATAAGATTTAAAATTAACTACTCTAACCAACATGCCAAATATAAACAATTATCCTAAAAGATACAACAATAGCTTACATATTCTATAAATACATGCATAGGATACATAAAGAATTATTAAGATTACCATCAAGACTCTTTTTCGTACAGGTTTTTTCAGGGTTCCTAGCAGGCCTTCACGGCTACCGTAGCGGTCCAGGGGACTAATCCCCACCGTACATCACCCTACCAGGCAATCCCCTACTCCAACTGTACTCATCAATTCTCTTTGCAATGCCCTTAATTTTTATTAATTCTTTTTATCAATTCCCTGTGATATTTTGGAAAGGGCTCCACTTGCAAATTGTTCCAATCTTTTATTTTACAATTTAGAAAAGAGTATTTACTAATATTCGTTCTCTGTTTAATTAACATTACTTTATGCTTATAATCCTTTCTGCCATGAAATTTTGCCTCATTGACTTTCTTCGATACAATTCATGTACGCTACACTATGCTAACTGCTGTCTTTTAGATCAATAATAAAGACTTTTACTATAGATTTTATGACAATGCAGACATCAAGTCCACTTCATTCCAGCTATTTCTGAAAAAGCGATTGTTTATACTTTTATTAGCTGTAAGTGCATTAAAAATAATTTGACCTATAAAAATGACCCAATGATAGGCAGAAGAAAATACGACCCCGTAAATATTAATTAGTTCGAAAGTGGAAAAAATTACCATATCTACATTGCATCTATTTTTCAGTAGCTTCTGCAGTACGTAGTTTCTCGCGATTGAAATTAATAAAAAATTATTTGCGGTCTTCAATTAGCCAAGAGAGATTTTCAGCGCTAGCAATACTATCAATCGAAAAAGAAGTAGTGAATTCGATCGATTTTGAAGACGTCATCAAAGTTTTAGCGGTGAAAAAAGTCAGAAAAATTTTTTAATATTTATTATTGTACTATTGTTTTATGTACCAATTAGTTACAGTCCCTAAGATTGTCGTAAATGGTCCTTGGTTCGATTCTAGGGGGCGTTTATTATATCTCCATTAGAAATGCATAGGGAATTAAGGACTCATCTAAAGGACATTATCGCAGCTAACAATGCACTGAATTCGATTTCCCTACCTACACCTAACCTAATTCGATTCACCTACCTAGACCTAAATTCCCTATGAATTTTATATGGAGATATAGTTAACGCCCCCTAGAATCGAACCAACGACCATTGACGACAATCTTCGGGATGCTTTTATATGAGAATGGTCCCTTTTATGGATGTGTGAAATTTTGAACCTTTTTTGATTTCCTAAGTGTACGCACAATGAAATTTAAGCCTTTTTTAGCCTTCAGTATTATTCGCTCTATGTGATCGTTCCATTTTAAGTCCCTATTGAATGTTAAACCTAGGTACTTCACTGTGTTCTCACTTGGCAAAATTTCCCTCTCAATATGACATCAATGTGTATATTTACCTCAATTGAAACTGATTACTTTAAATTTATTCGTATTTATTTCCAATTTATTGTACAAAACAGGTTAACTGTTGTCTTTTACATCTATGATGAGGACTTTTACTTTAGAATTTATGACAATGCAGACATCAAGTCTACTTCATTCCAGCTATTAATGAAAAAGCAAAAACCTTTTCAATTCCATAATTCCTTGGGAATCAGTGATTGAATTTTCAGAAATACTGTGAAGTATTTGATATACATACATGTATTCACTCTATCAAAAAAGGTAAATTTAATTGATCTATATTTTTCTCAGGAAATGTGGTGAACAAACCAGAGCATGGATCATTGGATTGGGTACGTGTATGTGAGAAATCCTCTAAAGTCGTCACCTTCATAGATCTTGCTGGACATGAACGCTATCTGAAAACCACAGTCTTTGGAATGACAGGCCATGCACCTGATTTCAGTATGTTAATGGTGAGAATAAATTCTTTTTATTATTGAACTGAGCTGAAAGATTCTTGCTCTCTTTAATTATTTGCTTTCCTATTTTAATATTAATTATGCAGAAATTTATTGAATTTATAAATTAAATAATAGTTACTTTAAGAATTGAACTCTTAAAAACTAATAGAAGGAAATTAGAGGCCGTTCTAAAATTCTAGGCAGTATTGTCTAATGGGTGAATCAATTAGCCTTGTAGGCAGGTCCATTTTTCCACAAAATCTGCTGAAGTTGCGTCTTAAACTGATAAAATTAAGATTTTCAGCTTAGTTTGGTTGAAATATGGAAAAGAAAAAATGAGTTTACGTATTGATGAGGATTTTTTGTTCTTTAATAGCAAAGAAATGAATTTAATAGCGGGATGAAAAAAATGGCTATGAAATCTGCGCGGCAGAGCTCCGTCCTCCGTGGCAATCTCAGTTACCAGATTATATATGAAGCAAAACGGTTTTAATGCTACTTTAGAGGATTAACAATATAAATTTTACATTATTAAAACTGTGTTTAACAGTTAGGAACATTCTGTTAGGTATTAATTATCCAATTTCATGTTGATAAATACATCGTCTTTGTCACATCTTAAGACGCAAATTTTATCCCTTTGATAAGTAATTTTCGTCCTAAATGATGTATGATTTTCGTTTATTACGGATAATATTCTATTAAAATTCATGTCATTCATCTCATCATTAATAAACATTTTAATAATATCATGACTGTAATATAATAGTGAAAACATATATATCTTACATAATGATAAGGTATTCTCATTAACCCATTTATGCCTAGTGTTCCATTTTAGGAACGGTAGTTATGCGAAGTTATTTTATATCCTATCGCTTAAATGTGAAAACTTCCTGCCTTCTTTTTAAGGGTATGTATAGCATCACCGAATTAGTCACTGAGCGAACACAGAGCTAGATGGACGTTGTAAAACCTAGCTTTATTCTTTTGAGTCGTCTTTTCAAGACCCACTGGATAAACTTTAATTACAACTTAAGTGATTTACCTTCTATAGATTTTATTTTTTTTCTACCAATACTTGAATACTCACTGTTCCATGTCATAATCAGAAAATATAGAAAATTTTATTCATATACAACTTAGAGGATAGAAAAGTTGAGTGTTCCATTTTTGGAACACTAGGCACAACCACTACTGAGACTTCGCCGTATATTTATATATGGCCTTTATCTTTGTTTTCTAATTTTCACCACTTTTAAGTCTCAAGTTGCGTAAAAAATAAACCCTTCACAAAATAGCTGACCTGTTGTAGACAAATTATGACATAAAAGCAAATGCAATTATCATAGAACCTCTTGAAAATGCAACAACTCCTGTTTCTGATGAGGACTCTGGTGATGAAGAAGGTGGAACAATAAATAATCTGCCTGATTCTTTGCGTGCCCCTGCGTACCTTGTTCAAGATGATTCTGATCCAGAAGAGAGATGCATCCTATTTGTACCAAACGAAACATGCTTCAGCTTTGACGAGTCCATGATTCCTTACTTTGGTCGTCATGAACGCAAACAGTTTATTCGTGGAAAGCCTATTTGGTTTGGGTACAAGTTTTGATGTGGTGCCACACGCCTAGGTTATATTTGTTGGTTTCGACCATTTCAAGGTAAAAACCCAAACAATAATTATGAGGAATATGGTGTCGGTGCATCTGTTGTCCTACAATTTACTGAAGCACTCATGAAGGAGCACCCTGGACATTGCACTTTTTGAAACACTCAGTTCAAATGGTCATCAAGCAACCGGCACAGTGAGAAAAAATTGAATCGACAAACCCCTATTGGAATCAGAAGATGCTCTAAAAAATAAAGAAAGAGTTGCATTTAATTACAAAACTGATGGCAAAGTCAATATGGATGCTGAATGATAACAGTGTTGTCACTGTTGCATGATCTTGGGCTGGCGTCAATCCGCTGTGCCTTGTCAATCGCTATTCACAAAAACATAAAAAAAAGATCCAAGTGCAGCAGCCAAATATGATAAATGTATATAACAAATATATGGGAAGAATAGTCAGAGAGGATGAAAATATTGACAAATATAGATCATCAATTCATGGCAAGAAGTGGTACTTAAGCCCTTTGTTCTGCTTCGAATTAGCTCTACAAAATGCTTTGCAGCTGCATAAAACTTACGATCCAAAGCCAATGGATCTTATGGAGTTTCGTCGCTGTGTTGCATGCCATTATCTGAAGACCCATGGTAATTCGGCCCAAACTGGGAAGACCTTCTTAGAAACGCAATATTGACTCCTGTTATGATGGCCAGAATCATGTAATTGCAAAACAATCAAAGAAAACCAAAATATAGTATAATATATAAATTGTAGAATGCCACAAATATACCACTTTTTGCTGTAAAAAATGCCATGTTGCCCTTCAAATAAAGTGCTCACAAGACTATCATACCAAAGAGTACATTTTACGTATTAGGTAGTGCTTTTGCCTAGTGTTCCATTTTTGGAACACCATGTAACTCTGTAACCATATAACTTTAACTAAAATTTCTTTCAAATTCTTGTTTTTTAATTACTTTTAAACTAATGTATATGAATATCAGACAAAAATTCAAAAATTTTTACCTTCGGCATATATGGGTTAAATATAAATTTTTAATGGATTCTAACCATATCTTTCTCATACTTTTCTCCAGTCTCAAGCGAGCATACAAACCAGTACTTTGTATAGAAATTATGCCTTAAATCTTATCCAATGACATTCATAAAACACAACAACAGCATTATCGATATTTATTAGCAAAGAAGTAAAGCAGCATAATGAATAGGAAGTGGCACATGGAGAATACCCAATTCTTCGGACAATAAATGTAATTTAGACAGAGGGTTAGGATAAATTCATTTCATTAAATGTATTTTATATGCATATAATTATAATTTTTAAGGCTTTTGGAGCATGGATTTTGTTTTGAATGTGTTTCTTAAAATTCTTTATGTTAAAACATATACTTGTAATATGCTTGTACTATTTTTTTTAGGTTGGATCTAATGCGGGTATTGTTGGGATGACCAAGGAGCATTTGGGTTTGGCACTTGCTTTGTCGGTACCTGTCTTTGTAGTTGTCACAAAAATCGACATGTGTCCTGCCAATGTTCTTGCTGACACACTTTCTTTGTTATTAAGGGTTCTTAAGTCACCTGGATGTCGTAAGGTCCCTGTCATAGTAAGGAATGCTGATGATGTTCTTCTGTCAGCTACCAATTTTGTCTCAGAGAGGTAATTAACAGCTGGGATAAGTAAAATTCCTGTACATTATACACATACACATGTATATTTTTTGTAATTATTGTATTTGTATTACATTAAGAATGAATAAGGCATGAAAAATAATTGATAGATATTGTTAGGAATAAAGTTATTTCCAAGTTCCAAGTCTTCTAGTTTTGTTAAAAATTATGATTTACAGCAGTTATTGTTAACTACCAGTGTAAAGACTTGTTTATTGTATACCTTAACGTCCTTGAAAATCACATCCTTTTAGTTCCAATACATCAGTCCAATGACTACTCCAATACTGACAATTATAAACTAGCTCCCATTTTTCAAAGATAATCAGAAGGAAATTCACTGTCAATCTAAAACTAGTATTAAATTATCAGTTAATTTACTTGATAGCTACCTACCATCCTCTTGCATTATAAAGAAATATTCATGATTTCTGGTTATGGTTTTTGTTTTCATTATACTATAGCTTTCCACAAAGGGATGCCTTTTCATATGGATTACAATGGACCTTCTGTTGGAAAAAGAAAGAACATGTGAAACTTGAAATTAATACTGAAAAGAGAGTGATAGTTGATTATAAACATAATTTATAAACTGTTGTGTACATTTTACTGGAATTATTTAATTACTAAGAGCAAATTATTTTCTTGATCATAATTAGTTTTTAGAAGCCTAAAAAATTGAATGATACCAGGGTAAGGTAAAGACTACAGGTTTTCAGGGTATACCACTAGTAAAACCCTTTGTTTACATTTGGTAGTTACTAACTTATCAATAATATTTGATGATTCTTCATAGTGGATGGTTTGCCACAAGTGAATGAAAAGATGATAAAATGTAGATGAGGTTAATTATTTTTTTTATAAAATACAGTCAATCTCCATTATTCTTTTATTTGGAAATTATTTTTGAGAAAACAACTCATGCATTTCAAGTAATGCATGCATATTATTAGGTAGTATCGTATATCTAAGCTAGTTTTATGTAATGTATGTGAATGCTTTAACTTATGAATTATAAAATGAATGATTCATTATGTTAATATAAGGGGTTGTTAGGTAGGCAGTACGTAAGTTAGTAAGGCAGCACAAATATGGGACAAAATTTGGTTGTCTATGGCTTACAAAAATCATATAAGGTTAAATTCAGATTAGGTTATTCAAATGTGTACAAACCTTTTAACTTCAAATGTGAAGAAATTTTACAAAACATAAAAAGCAACTCTTGTTTAAAAACATAGTTTTTTAGACCTCGTTTTTTATAACGATTCCCAACTGCCATCCTTTAGCATCTTTGTAATGCTCACTGTTTTATTGTAATAATTTTTTACAAATGCCTTTTGTTGGACCTTTTCTAATTCTCTAATCCAGTCCTTTTTGGTAGGGTTCTATATGCTGCTGGCATACTCAAGGTGAGACCTAACTAATGTAATTGTTATGCAAACCTATTCATCACTCCTACTGGCTATTCTCTTGACAAAACTGAGTTTTAGTGCACGTCCTCAATTGTTATGGATGTGGGCAATCCAATTAAAGTTATTTATCGTCTGCATATAATGTAACGTCACTATCAATGAGACTAAGATTGTTAATATAATCTAAAAAAGGTAAGGGCCCTATTATGCTTCCCTGTGGTACTCTCGAGATCTCTTTAACGGTGTTGGAACTAACCCCATCTATTACTACTCGCTGTTCTCTGTTGGAGAGAAAGTTTTCTATCCAGTTAATTACTTTGCCAATTATGCCAACAACTTTTCATTTGTATATCAACTTGTGATGAGGGACCATGTCAAACACTTTTCAGAAATCTAAAAATATTGCATCCACTTGCTTTTTTTCCTCAGCAGATGTTAAGATGTCATGGACTAATAATGCAAGCTGAGATGCACCAGATCGTGTCTTATGAAAACGGTATTGGTTCCTGAAAATCAATTTTGTGGTTTCAAGAAATCCCATTAAAGAACTTAAGATTATATGCTCCATTATCTTACCATTTAGTGACGTTAGATATATAGATCTGTAAGTCGATTCTACAATCATTCAAGGCCCTACTTTCACTCAAAGATTTCTCAAGTACTACTTTAAGAAAGGAGAGACGCTTACCACAACTTCTTTTAATCCCAGGCTAGTATGTCTTCAGGGCCAGGAGATTTATCGGATTTAATATTTTGCAAGAGTTTAGTGATACCGTCTTCACTGAAGGTGGTTTTAGACATCTCAAGCACATCAAAATTTGGCATGGTACATGATATACTAATGGGAGTAAATACACTATGGAAGAAATCATCTAAAATATTTGCTTTGCCCTTAGCAGCATTAATCATATTTCTGTTATTATTTTTTAAGGAACCTAATGTTTCTACTTTGCCTTTTATTTTCTTAAAGTAGGACCAGAAGGCTTAAGGGTCGTTGTCTAGGTGTTTGCATAGAATTCTCTGTGTAAAATTTTATTCTTGAATGTAAGCGCCTCTTTTTCTTAAGTGCTTTCCTGGTCTCTTTATTGTATCATCTAAGTTTGTTGTTATGATTACAGTATTTCAAGACTTAATTTAACTATTAAGTCACGCTTTATTCTAATAAACTAGTTCATAGAATCCTCAGTATTTAAAGACATCCCGTGTGGTTCAAATAAAAGAAAATTTGTTGATAGGTCATCACGGTATCCCTAAAAGTTCAAAATTATATCAATCTACAGATTTACTGAAGAGACATAGCTAAACTAAATCATATTTAATAAATTGAATGTATCATAATTAAATGTATCACATCAATTAATACATATGTATGATGATAGGGCTTTAATCTGTATTTAGATCTATATTTTAAATAATGCAGCAACACATAGGAGCCTTACCAGAAGAGCCCTTATCATTCTATGATGCCTTATTCTGTGCACCTATGTTCTATGTCACCACTAATTTTTGAAGAAAATATTATAGAAAAACCTCTTAAATTAGTTTCTATCCTATTTTTTCATTATTTGAGTGAGATTTTTTATCAGTAAAGGGAAAGGATAAATAATTTGATGTGCATGAGTTATCCTATAAAATTATGATAAATTCATTTTTACCATTTTCAATAAATTCAGTATAAGTACCATTTAATAAAGTGGAAAAATTTAGTATAAGTTAGTATTACTCATATGGATTACAAAATTCTAGTACTAATATTTATGTTACACATCTTCTCTTGTACTCTTGTAGTACTGGAAACTATTATCAGCCAAATGTACATGAAATCTAAAACAGAAATCCATTTCATGAAATCACAAGCAGAAACAGATACAACAGGTATCTGTGTCACCAAGTATTAATTATATTGTTTGATTTGCATTTTTTACAGGCTTTGTCCGATTTTCAAGGTGTCGAATGTGTCAGGTGAGAACCTTGATCTCTTGAAGATGTTTCTAAATTTGTTGACAACAAGAACTCCATCTCGAGACTCTGATCCAGCTGAATTCCAGATCGATGACACATATTCTGTCCCTGTAAGTCTGTTCTCCTCCATTACTGATATAGTATTCTGATTTTTGGGTTCGATGCCAGGTGAATTATTTTAAAATTTTGAAAAATCGTAGCTCTCTTAATATTGCACATAGGAGTTGTTGCATTTTCAAGAGGTTCTATGATAATTGCATTTGCTTTTATGTCATAATTTGTCTACAACAGGTCAGCTATTTTGTGAAGGGTTTATTTTTTACGCAACTTGAGACTTAAAAGTGGTGAAAATTAGAAAACAAAGATAAAGGCCATATATAAATATACGGCGAAGTCTCAGTAGTGGTTGTGCCTAGTGTTCCAAAAATGGAACACTCAACTTTTCTATCCTCTAAGTTGTATATGAATAAAATTTTCTATATTTTCTGATTATGACATGGAACAGTGAGTATTCAAGTATTGGTAGAAAAAAAATAAAATCTATAGAAGGTAAATCACTTAAGTTGTAATTAAAGTTTATCCAGTGGGTCTTGAAAAGACGACTCAAAAGAATAAAGCTAGGTTTTACAACGTCCATCTAGCTCTGTGTTCGCTCAGTGACTAATTCGGTGATGCTATACATACCCTTAAAAAGAAGGCAGGAAGTTTTCACATTTAAGCGATAGGATATAAAATAACTTCGCATAACTACCGTTCCTAAAATGGAACACTAGGCATAAATGGGTTAATGAGAATACCTTATCATTATGTAAGATACATATGTTTTCACTATTATATTACAGTCATGATATTATTAAAATGTTTATTAATGATGAGATGAATGACATGAATTTTAATAGAATATTATCCGTAATAAACGAAAATCATACATCATTTAGGACGAAAATTACTTATCAAAGGGATAAAATTTGCGTCTTAAGATGTGACAAAGACGATGTATTTATCAACATGAAATTGGATAATTAATACCTAACAGAATGTTCCTAACTGTTAAACACAGTTTTAATAATGTAAAATTTATATTGTTAATCCTCTAAAGTAGCATTAAAACCGTTTTGCTTCATATATAATCTGGTAACTGAGATTGCCACGGAGGACGGAGCTCTGCCGCGCAGATTTCATAGCCATTTTTTTCATCCCGCTATTAAATTCATTTCTTTGCTATTAAAGAACAAAAAATCCTCATCAATACGTAAACTCATTTTTTCTTTTCCATATTTCAACCAAACTAAGCTGAAAATCTTAATTTTATCAGTTTAAGACGCAACTTCAGCAGATTTTGTGGAAAAATGGACCTGCCTACAAGGCTAATTGATTCACCCATTAGACAATACTGCCTAGAATTTTAGAACGGCCTCTAATTTCCTTCTATTAGTTTTTAAGAGTTCAATTCTTAAAGTAACTATTATTTAATTTATAAATTCAATAAATTTCTGCATAATTAATATTAAAATAGGAAAGCAAATAATTAAAGAGAGCAAGAATCTTTCAGCTCAGTTCAATAATAAAAAGAATTTATTCTCACCATTAACATACTGAAATCAGGTGCATGGCCTGTCATTCCAAAGACTGTGGTTTTCAGATAGCGTTCATGTCCAGCAAGATCTATGAAGGTGACGACTTTAGAGGATTTCTCACATACACGTACCCAATCCAATGATCCATGCTCTGGTTTGTTCACCACATTTCCTGAGAAAAATATAGATCAATTAAATTTACCTTTTTTGATAGAGTGAATACATGTATGTATATCAAATACTTCACAGTATTTCTGAAAATTCAATCACTGATTCCCAAGGAATTATGGAATTGAAAAGGTTTTTGCTTTTTCATTAATAGCTGGAATGAAGTAGACTTGATGTCTGCATTGTCATAAATTCTAAAGTAAAAGTCCTCATCATAGATGTAAAAGACAACAGTTAACCTGTTTTGTACAATAAATTGGAAATAAATACGAATAAATTTAAAGTAATCAGTTTCAATTGAGGTAAATATACACATTGATGTCATATTGAGAGGGAAATTTTGCCAAGTGAGAACACAGTGAAGTACCTAGGTTTAACATTCAATAGGGACTTAAAATGGAACGATCACATAGAGCGAATAATACTGAAGGCTAAAAAAGGCTTAAATTTCATTGTGCGTACACTTAGGAAATCAAAAAAGGTTCAAAATTTCACACATCCATAAAAGGGACCATTCTCATATAAAAGCATCCCGAAGATTGTCGTCAATGGTCGTTGGTTCGATTCTAGGGGGCGTTAACTATATCTCCATATAAAATTCATAGGGAATTTAGGTCTAGGTAGGTGAATCGAATTAGGTTAGGTGTAGGTAGGGAAATCGAATTCAGTGCATTGTTAGCTGCGATAATGTCCTTTAGATGAGTCCTTAATTCCCTATGCATTTCTAATGGAGATATAATAAACGCCCCCTAGAATCGAACCAAGGACCATTTACGACAATCTTAGGGACTGTAACTAATTGGTACATAAAACAATAGTACAATAATAAATATTAAAAAATTTTTCTGACTTTTTTCACCGCTAAAACTTTGATGACGTCTTCAAAATCGATCGAATTCACTACTTCTTTTTCGATTGATAGTATTGCTAGCGCTGAAAATCTCTCTTGGCTAATTGAAGACCGCAAATAATTTTTTATTAATTTCAATCGCGAGAAACTACGTACTGCAGAAGCTACTGAAAAATAGATGCAATGTAGATATGGTAATTTTTTCCACTTTCGAACTAATTAATATTTACGGGGTCGTATTTTCTTCTGCCTATCATTGGGTCATTTTTATAGGTCAAATTATTTTTAATGCACTTACAGCTAATAAAAGTATAAACAATCGCTTTTTCAGAAATAGCTGGAATGAAGTGGACTTGATGTCTGCATTGTCATAAAATCTATAGTAAAAGTCTTTATTATTGATCTAAAAGACAGCAGTTAGCATAGTGTAGCGTACATGAATTGTATCGAAGAAAGTCAATGAGGCAAAATTTCATGGCAGAAAGGATTATAAGCATAAAGTAATGTTAATTAAACAGAGAACGAATATTAGTAAATACTCTTTTCTAAATTGTAAAATAAAAGATTGGAACAATTTGCAAGTGGAGCCCTTTCCAAAATATCACAGGGAATTGATAAAAAGAATTAATAAAAATTAAGGGCATTGCAAAGAGAATTGATGAGTACAGTTGGAGTAGGGGATTGCCTGGTAGGGTGATGTACGGTGGGGATTAGTCCCCTGGACCGCTACGGTAGCCGTGAAGGCCTGCTAGGAACCCTGAAAAAACCTGTACGAAAAAGAGTCTTGATGGTAATCTTAATAATTCTTTATGTATCCTATGCATGTATTTATAGAATATGTAAGCTATTGTTGTATCTTTTAGGATAATTGTTTATATTTGGCATGTTGGTTAGAGTAGTTAATTTTAAATCTTATGTGAATGTGATTATGAAATTTAAATTTTTGTACCCTGTTTATATCCTTGCCACCAGAGCATTGCTCTACCTGTAAGGTTTTCTGTAATAATAATAATAACCTAGAGTAGCATACATGAATTGTAAGAATTGTGTGTTGAAATGAATGAACTAAATTTTATTTTTATTAGGGTGTTGGAACTGTGGTATCTGGAACCACCTTAAAAGGTACAATACGCCTGAATGATTCTCTCCTCCTTGGCCCTGATCCTCTTGGACACTTTATCCCTATATCTGTTCGCTCAATTCATCGTAAACGTATGCCAGTCAGAGAGGTAAAAGGAGGACAAACAGCTTCCTTTGCTCTTAAAAAGGTATGTAGAATTAAATATGTAAGCTTTATTCAGTTGAGAATTGGGAATGGGCTTGTTATCATTTAATAACTTCTAATGTTACTTCTAATAACTTCCAATGTATCACTCCATGGCTCTCTAATGTTATCAACTATTCACTTGATATTCCCCCCAAAAAATGTAAAATATAATGTTAGACATCTTGTTGATCATCTAGTTACTATAGCAAGTAGAAAAATAGAGTGAAATCCTACGACTGAGGTCTCAGGAACTTCCATCTGAAGTGCAGTTTATGAAAAGCATATATTTCTTTACATATAAGGGTACATAATTGTTTTATTTATGGATTCCATTTTAGTAGGAATGTATTTGATTTACTATTTGATTATATTTACAATAATGCAGAAACAAGGCCTTATTCAATGAGAAACTCTCCATAAAGAAAGCTACCTTAGCTTGTATGTGTTTCCAGGGGAGAGGGGATTTTCTGTATTAAAGGAAAATTTTGCCGTTTTTAAATTGGGAATCCATTTCTTGTGTTGTGACGCTGTAAGTAAATTTTATATCATTCTTCATTTTCATCCTCTTAAATTACCTAATACCACTTTCTTGTGCAACATGAGTTTGAGCCTTACCGATAGTTATCGTTCCTCATTAATTTATATTTTATTAGATAGTGTTGACCGCAAAGTGTAAATTTACAAACAACAAACGGAAAAACGGAACAAATCGTAAACAAGTTGTTGAAAAGTTGAAAAATGTTGAGCGAATTCGTGGTTGCGTTCTTAACCCGTTGCGTACCTGTGACGGAGAGTTCCGTCTTTTCGGAGCCGAACGCTGAGTACCGGTCACGGAGATTTCCGTCTTTTCGCATGTGTTCACAAAAGTTTTTTCGCTGCTTTTATTATTAGTTACTTTTGCTCCCAATTGCTTCTGGTGTATATAAGAAAGTTCATTCAATGATTCAGACCAGATTTTTATCATTTAAAACTATAATTTCATGAAATTTTTCGAATGATCGTCACTCGCCTTTAGGGATTTATAACGCGTATGAAAAAAATTTAACTTAGCCGTACTGTACGAATAAAACGTCATTAAATATTCTTTTTCCAATAGAGCGACTCCATAAATTCTTCGGCTTCTTCAATTCTTCGTATTTTAAGAATTATAATTTATAAGTAATTACATATAAGTATTACAGGAAATTCACAAAAAATTTTGCTTACCTACGCTGTCAAAACCTAATATGTCATTTCCAACAGATGATGTTCTTCCAGACTCAAGTTCATGTTTGTGTCTAAATAGCCTCTGCCTAGCAGTTCCACGTCCATTGTCCAGTTCACCATGCGTCAGAACACCTAGTAGAGTGGACTTTCCAGCATCAACATTTCCCACAACTGCCACCCTAATAAAAAATATACAAATCAAATTCATGATAAGGTTAGAAGAGAAAAGAATAAGTTTTCCACACAAATTTAGTAGTTCAAATAGATAGTGACTGAATTTTTCATAACAGAAGCTTCAAACAGTAAGTCATTGAACTTTTAATGTGTATAGATAATTACATACGTGTATGTGTAAATATACCAGCAAACTCCTCAACCATGACAATCAAATATCTTACATCTAATTTAATTCAATGGTATTACTATCCTAGGAAGGGATGGAAAATACATCTATAGAGACACTATACCGAAGGTTACATCACTGAAACAGATGTGGGCAGATTATGTGGTGAGATAAATTGACAACCATTTGAAGATAGTGAAATTTACAAAAAGATATGGATGCCAAATAATCATTGAGACAGAGAATTCATAAATTATTTTTGAGTAATAATGCTACGAGAAGCTCAGAATAGATGTAATGGAAAACCTATTCCTCTCTTATGATATGGTAGTTGAAGTATGGGATATTAAAGTTATATTTTATAAGTTTGTGGAGAAAAACTGGAAGAAATGCATCAGCTGTAATATATACCTTTTATAGAACCACTTCCTTATAAGGGATGAAAATGAATAATGATATTTTAAGTTAATTTTTGGGTAATTTATATTGATAAAGTTTCATAATGTGAGGTACTATGCATTTAACACTTGAGCTGATTATTATCTTATAGTAAACATTTGGACACTGATTGAAAAACTTCTTATGCTGTTTTATGATAATTTTTGTGAAATTTCTGAAGAAATTTTATTAAAAAATTATGCATGTACTAAATTGTACATTCTTGTCGCCTGAACCTTCATTGTGAATCCATATTGAAAGTTGAACTAAGCTTTTGAGAATGCGATAAATTACAATTATAAAATAAGTACAGTAAATCATGTGTCTTCTTTTTAGGATGATTGTAATGATGTATATGCCAAAGTTATCTTAAATAAAGAATTTTCATAGACTGTTGTAATAAGTATAAAATATTGTGATTGATAATTGATGAAACGAATGGATTTTTCATAACAGTAGAAGCTTCAAACAGTAAGTCATTGAACTTTTAATGTGTATACATAGTTACATACGTGTATGTACATAGTCTGTCTAAAAAGTATCGGGAACAATTTTTTCCCGGTGAGACTGTACGTCGCATTGCAAATGCACTAAGCAATCTTAGTGCAGGGTAAGACCAAAACGAGATAAGGGTCAGTTAACTGCGAGTCTTTGTTCAGGCTAGATCGAGTATTTAGTTGGCCCCTGTCAAGTATCTCGGTGCAAGCTTAAATTGCAGCGAACGATTGGACAGCGGTGCGCGATGAAATATTGAGTTGGATTAGGGAAAATGGGTACGGAAACGTTTGATATGATTCGCCAAGTCTCCGAGCATGAAAGCATGTCACCAAATGCTGTTTTTAAGAGGCACGAGTTCTTCAAAGATTGCCGGGTGTTTGTGGAGGACGAGCCCCGCGCTGGACTGCCGTCGACGTCAACAAGTGACGATATGGTGCAACGTGTGCGTGAAGTGCTGAATTCAGACCATCGGTGAAGTGTATGCAGATCGCAGATCAAATGGGCATTCATAAAATGACGTTGCACACCATTATCACTGAAAATTTGGCGATGCGAAAGATATGCTCCAAACTCGTCCCGAAGGTCTTCACAGACGACCAACTGCAGAGGCAAGATTGAGAAAGATTGCCTTTCTGCGAAGACCTTCTACAACGCGTTGAAAGTTTCAATTTTCTGTAGAACGTATTCACGGGAGATTGTTTTTTGCAGGAAAAAATATCCTGCTTGAAAGGACAAAACTATGGGACCCTAAGTGCTGTCAAAGACGCTTGCACGCGTACCCTTGAGGACCTTTCGGAATCTGCCTAACAGGGAGCTTTTGATTGCCAGAAAAAGCCGCTGTAAACAGTGTGTCGACGCCCAAGGAATGTACTTTGAAGAATTTTAAGGTTTTATAACAATATCTCAAATAAATCTATTTTTCTGAAACTTTTCCCGACACTTTTTTGACAGACCATGTATAAAGTATAGATAGTTAAGTGAGTGAGGTTTTTCATGCTTCTATTCGTTCTTCTTCCTTTCTTCTCTATGCTTCTCTATTCATTTCCAAATGGCAGATAAAGCGCTCCCAAATACGCAAGGGAATGGTTATGATATCACCAGCCTTGAATCCCATTGCCTGTTGGGAGTTTGAAGGTGAAATTCTTGTTTTACATCATCCAACCACTATAAGCTCAAGATATCAAGCAATGGGTAAGTGCATTCCATTTATTTTGTGAAAGCTTCCTGTTCCTCAATGTATCATTAATTAAATTGTAAAAACTATAGATCAATATATATTAATGAAAATTGTATACACTTTCAAGCATTGATATAGACACCACTGTTTAGTTTAGATAGATAGCTAGGCTTTAGATAGTTACTATTGAGTTGTTCGGAAAGTAATTTCGTTTTTTTTGGGGAAAATGAAAGAAAATTTTCGTATAATGAAAAAATATTTTCTTAAATTATATATTGGCCATTCTGGTCCAACACCTTTTGCCATCTTTCTGGCAGTAACATGATTCCCTGCTCATAAAAGTTTTGGTCCTTGCTGGCATAAAACTGAAACAGGTGGTTTTTGACATCTTCATTTGAGGTAAAGGTTTTATTTACCATCCAAAAAATTTTGCAGACACCGGAACAAATAGTAATCGGAAGGCGCTAGATCTGGAGAATATGGTGGGTGTTGCATTATGTCCCATCCAAGCTGTAAAAGCTTTTTGCGAGTGACCGAACTTGTATGAGGCGTTGTCTTGTCGCAACCCTACACCCTTCCTGTTTATTAATTATGGCCTCTTCTGTTTAAGTGCATCATTCAATTTGTCCAGCTGATGAAGATAGACTTCCTAATTAATAGTTGTGTTGTCCGATAAAAGCTCAAAAAAACCGATTCCTTTGAAATCCCACCAACCGGACAGCATCACCTCTTTTTGGTGAATGTTGGCTTTTGAAACGCTTTGAGCCGGTTCATCTTTTCTGCTTCATGACAAATTGCGTTTCAAATTGTTGTATACGACCCATTTTTCGTCCCCAGTAATAATCCGCTTCCAAAATGGATCATTTACCTGACTTTTGAGGAGCGAATCACACACCTCAACGCGACGACACAAATTTCGCTCCGTAAGAACATGGGGCACCCACACATCGAGTTTCGAGGTTAAGCCAGGCCTCTCAAGTGGCCATCAACAGTTGAATTCGACCAATTTAACCTCTCACCGATCTCTCGTGTGGTTATTCGCCGATTTGCATCAACAAATACCTTTATCTTGTCTTTATCAGCTTCAACTGGCCTTCCCGAACGTGGTGCATCCTCGACATCAAAATACCGGATCGAAACTTCGCAAATCAGTTCTGACCCTGGCATACTGTTAACACGCCTTCTCCATGCACATCCCTCATTTTTTTCTAGCTTGGACAGCATTTTTACCTTTTCTATAGTAAAAAAGTAAAATATGACGAAAATGCTGCTAATTGCTCTCCATATTTAAAAGGGCACCAACCAAAAACTATTGCGCAGAATTAATATAACTTTTTCTCACGCAAGCCTTGTAATATTAGCTCTCAAGACATACATTTGTTATACAGCTTAAGTGTAAAGCTGGTTTCAAAAAATGTAATCAAGTCCTCTGACGGGAAAAAAACGAAATTACTTTCCGAACAACATTATATTACATGAAAAACCATCACTTTATTCACACTGTTAAAATAGCAATGTATTCATAAGACCCCATGTATTGGTGTTTATTTTTGTCAAGATATGCCAGCTGCATTTCAATTACTATTAAATCTTAGTACTAAGTACATAATATCCGTAATCTTGCCCATTTCTGCTTACAAAGATTCCTAGATACTTGACTTAATAATACTTGCCAAGATATTGAAAGCCCCTATTTCATACAATTACATCATAACTGACCAAACTACTTGTATGAAATCGATCATTCATAGTTCCAGTGATAAAATCATATTAAATTTATCGATAATAAATTAAGGTAAAGCACCTGGTTTATTAAAACTGGATCATTATCAGTTCAGAGAGAGACAGTTTACAACTCAAAAGAGGAATCCTAGCACAGCAAATTGGTTGTTTCTCAATCATTGAGGTTGGTAAGAGAACAATGGCAATTGAAAGTATTATTTTTGTGAAGATTTATAAAAATATTTAATATATTACTCAACAGAGGTTTCTACTTATAACCAGAAATAATTTTAAATCTGAAACAACATCATGTATGAGAAGAATATTCTGTTTTTAAGTTGTACGGTAAGTATATCTAATTCAGCTTTAAAAATTTCATAGTCTGTTCAGATGGTCTTGTTTCTTTATAGACAGTTAATTCTCATTCACATATTTTTAATTCCTTGGTATGTGATTCAGCAGAGATTCAGCTGCTAATGTAATTAAATCAGAAACTTCCTCTTAATTTTATGTTGAATATGGTGTAATTAATTGTTAATTGCAATAAATTATGATTTTTAATTATTATACAGTTCATTGTGGGAGTATACGACAAACAGCTTCTATTCTGTCCATGTCCAAGGACTGTCTAAGAACTGGAGATAAGGCAAGGGTACATTTTCGATTCATCAAGCATCCTGAGTATTTGAAAGCAGGGCAAAGGATGGTAAGCATTATTTGTTTCTAATTCACACTTTTCATTAGTCTATTTGGCGATGAGAAATTTGATAACAAGGCCTAAGAAAGGTCAGTAAAGGATGATATATTCCTAGGATCATTGATTCATTTTATTACTATCTGCTTTTCATTCTATGCACTTTTTCAAAAGTTTTGGCAAATTTTCAATCCATACAAAAAGTTTTAATTTTGAAAGTCTCCAAATTGTGATGTTGACTTCCTCTTTTCACAGAAGTAGTTGCTTAAGAAGATCTTATGTTTTCTCAGCGAACTGCAGGTAGAAACATTATCAGTAAGGGAAATTGTATCTACTTGTAACTTAACTGTTTGTTAAGAAAATTGTGCAGTAATGAGCTGCAGTATTGTTCAGTTATTGTCATCATCAGTCCCACTTTGTCTCTCCTCCCTATTCCAGATCCAAACTGGTCTTCATTGGTGTCTAATTCATTATTATAGTACTTTAAATGGGAGATTAGGACATCAAGAACCATGAGGAGTCTTGCAAAGATGCATCCATAGATAAACCAAACCTGATGATACCAGTTTCCCTAAGTAAATATATCCTGCCAAATCATTCAGTTTTCTGCCATTTCCAAGGTTTCTTTGATGATTTTTCTATCTGATGATGTTTTTAGTCTTGAGCCTCATTGGCTTCATCTCTGTCATAAATCTATTAACAATTTTCACATTCTCCTTAAATTATAGCCACCATATATATGAAAAATTAGAGAGTAATGCTAATTAATCCTTAGCATAAGCTTGCATTCTCTGTCAAGCACAGTCTAAATTTTCTTCAATTTTTTTCCCTACTTCTTGTTGATCAGGATTCCTAAAACATTTCTAGGTGATCAAAAATTCCGAGTTCACTAAAATTGTCTTCTATTCCAAATCTTAAAAATATTTTTATAAAGAAAAATCACTTGTACTAAAGTTGAATAATGAATTCAAGACTCTGGAGTAAAAACATAGCAATGGTGATTGATATGTTGTACAAAGGTACAAAAAAAAAATTTTTCAAAATTTCAGCAAAATTAATACTAATTTTAGTGTCAAAGATTAAGTTAGTAATTGATCGATGCCCACAATCTCACAGATGGGCATCATATAGTCCTGATTTATTTTTAGTTACATATTCTATTTGAGTGGGTGACTCCTCTACCTCAACCTAATTGTTTAACCCTTTCGATGCCATGTTTTTCTGGCTGTGATTTCCCTGCGCTTTGCGCCAAGCGCCGTGTTTTTCTGACGGAAGTACAAATCGTGCAAGGGTGCTGATGCAAAGGATTATGGTTTATAGTCTAACCTTTCCGACCATTTTTGAGGGAGTTTCAGACCTTTTTCCTTAAAGGAAACTTTGCCTCGGGGGTAATTAAGCCCTTTTCCCAGCATGGTGCCCATGCAAAATAAATGTTATTGCAATAATTGTGCTAAATAATTATTGTAATGAATTATTGTTTATATTGCCTTGCAAGACTACACATAGTAATTTCTTGACTGTACAATTTTTAATAGAAATTTTATAGCAAAAAATAAGGTAGTTAATAAGTAACTCAATTTTATCATTATCATTTAGATTTCACACTAAATAGCTTAAAATTGGCAGTAGAATTTCATTTCAAATTTCTACATAGTCAGCGAAAAACAAAATTTTAATATTCATTGCAACATTTGCAATTAGTGCTACAAAAGATATACGGAAATACTACTGTATTAATAATGGTCATGCTTCGAAGCAATCCTGTTAAGAGGAAGGTGGATTACCCGCAGACGATGTTCCATACTTGCCATTGCTGAAGATTTATGTTGGTTATGACACCCCGCTGAGAAAAGGGTACGGCACTATATCTGGCATATTCAGAGTATCACAGGGAAGATTTTCAGAAAATGTCTCCGTCTCAAAAGGGTGAATGACAAAAAGATATGTAGGTGTTGTAATTAATTTATCATCAAATTGACTGAAACAAGTTTTTTGCAAAAAGGGAAGTAATGAGAATTAGGTTTTTAGATCCCTAATGGGAATATCAGAGTCAAATGAAACATTTATGCATTACCTCACTTCTAGGAAGTCTTGCTCATCAAGCCGCCGTCTCACAAGAAATTGTCCAATATTTCCTCCAGTGCTTACGCTGGCATTTATTCCACAGTTAACTTTCCTTCTACCTAACTCCACCACATCAGCCCCAAGTGTAGCACCTAATGTTTTGAGGGTAGCAGCTGATGCTTCATATTCTTCATCGCAAAGACCACTCTCAGCTCCATCTGGAATAAAATTCACAATTACTTTAGAGCACTTAAAATGGTTAATTCCTAGAGAGCCTTTCAAGTACCTCCACTTTGATGTTAATAAAGTATAAAGATAAAAATACATAAATAACACAGGATTGAAAGGAGTGAGAAGGAGAAGAACCCAGCATAAAGCCATCAGAGAATAAGAGTTAACAAGCAACGACAACATGAAGAAACAAGTAATATCAATAATATCACCTAAAAATAAGCTGCTATACATATATGCAAGATCATAATAACATAACAATAACATGAACATAAATTTTGAGAAGTGTTGGAGGAAAATTAACTAACTAAATATCAAAAGATAATTTCAATCCAATCCTACAGCATATATCCTGTTGATAAATTTAGTTATCTTCTTAATTTCCAACATTCATATTAATTGGATAATCTATTATCCCCCCTATTATTATTATAAATTATTATCCCCCCTGCCACACGCCGAAAGGCGGCTTGCAGGGTACTTATGTAGATGTAGATGAATCTATGCTAGGATCCCATCAGTTCCTTTTGTCCTGCCTTCATTTCTTTGATCTCCCTCTACCCCTTTCTTGGTGGTAATTTTCTGGCTAATTTTTCTATTTCTCATGATGTATCTCTGTACAGTTCTTGCATGCAATCTTCCTGTACGTTTTTTGCACACTACAGCCATGAACCCCATGCCCCAAGGGAATACACCAAGATGTTACCCTCATGTCAGCACCAACTTAGGTGGTGGAACAAGAATAATAATAGAGATTAGTACTTGAAGTGAGAATGCAGAAATTATTCTTTGTGATGCATGTGAATATCTGTCACATCCCCCAACGTCTGCACCGAATGATGTAGAGGACAATTGTAAGTTTCCCAAAGAGTTGAGTGGTTGCCTCGATGGGAAAGGGTTTCGGCTTGCAGTTCAGTAAATGAGAAGACGAGCTTTTGGAAAATGGTGTTTTCAGCAGAGAATGCTTTATTGAGAGACAAAGCCTGTACAGGTTTCTCCTAGCCCTCTCTCTCTCTCCTGTCTTGGTCCTCTCTGCACCCACTGTCAATGTCTCTCTCCCCCAGTCATCTTCTGATCCTCCTCCTTATCCTGGCACGCTATTGCATTGCGTATCTCAGGATTCCTCCATCTGGCCATCTCACCTCCTTCCTGTCAGGGTCTATCATTATCCATTCGTCGGGACGATCCATTCTAGTCTTCAAAGGATAACGTGATAGTCGGGGTTCATGCCTTACCCTTTTCCGAGACGTGAGGTACTGCCATGATTGACCACATCCAGGTCTATATGCAACACCTCCCTGCTTATTTAAAAGAAAAACTACATCTAGTTTCTTCTCTTACACCAAATACTGACAAAACTGAAAAGAAAGATAAATACTCTCATACGCTTAATACCTTATTACCCTTCTATTGATAGAATCTGAAGTATAAGGAACATTTCTACTCCGTAGTTCAATAACTTCGCCGTCATTTAGTGATATATGTTTGTTGCCAGTATTGATTGTGTTCACCACTCTAGGTTTTATCACAACACAAATCTCCTTACAAACATCACTCTTACAACATTGATAGTGCCTTAGGCATCTAACAATCCACACGTACAGCAGCAACAGTAAATTAATACAATAACAATTAAAACGAGAGATATATAACTTAAAATTTGACATGTTTGATAGATTGGAATGGTGATGCATTTTCCAATCTTAGTCCTCTATTAATTGCTCTACTCCATCTAGAATTTTTCGGCTAATTTTCATTCGTCTAAATGATTCGAAAAACTTTTATGAGGAATGTTTAATTTTACATTAGACCAATTGATATTTTCATCCAAACAAAGCAATCAAACAATCCGTATCCCTTACAATAGATTAAAAATGTGTCTACCCGTCCCTCGTATCACAATATCATAGGGATCCTCATCAATACAAAAGAGCATGACACTTTCTGATTTAGGTGCTGATTATACCCATTCGTTCACACCCGCTGGGAACCATAGGGTTCCGTCTACTTCAACTACTCTTTTATTACAGTTATCAGGGATTTTATCAATTGCATGCAATAATTGTACTTTACAGTCTTTCGTTCGTACATCCCACTAGAGAAGATCGGATTCTAAATTTTACACACTCTCCACTTATTACTTAACAACTTACATTTTAAAAATTCTTGCTCCAATTATTAAACATAATATCTTCTAAGTTGATCTATTTTTCATATCCCATTCTTCAGTGTCTCTTCACCATGTGCCACATCTTGATGAGTTCCATTGACTGTAGTGATTGCCGATCGCACCAGAGTCACATGCTGCTTAGCTATCTTTAAAAAATTGGGATTGCTCTTCTAACTTTCCTATTTTCTCTATATAAAATCCGCATCCTGATTATCTAATGTGCCGAACAGCACCTCACAAACTTCCCCTATAAAGTTGAAAAGGCACTTTCTTCTTCTAGCCGGTATCTCAGAAGTATCGGAAATTTGCTTAAGAACCTTCACCCTTTTTCCCAGAGACATTTCTCTTAAGCGTATATCAGGAACAGATTTACAACCGATGATGTAAATCCATGATGCCTCCTTGTAATTCTCACAGAATTTAAAGGTAATTTCTCCATAATCCTTAATTAATAAATAGTTCCTTTCCAGAACGGTCAGGTTCACAAATGTGACTATCTTCCACTTTCTGCTATAGAACTTGGTCTCTCCTTCCAATAATCTACATATATAATATCCGTTTGGTGTGTGTCCGGTGTTTACAGTGTTCTCGTAATAAATACACGTAAACTTCGATTTCTCACTTGCATGCTTCCTTTCTTCTGCAAAATTAAATTATAAATAACCCACGTATGGATTTGAAAGTAGCACCAAAAGAAGGGAAATTGAATAAAGTTTCTTATTTTGGTCATGAAATATAGTTTACCATTGCATTGTGTGTCTATCTGCCCCATTAACTCCTTTACGTATATATGTTGTTTGTCGTCTTTAATTAGATTACGAGCACCTGTTAGGCGCAGGCACAGCTAATCAAAGGAATAATTTCAGACAATTGGCATATATTCTCATCTTCTTGCCCTTCTTCCTTATCAGTACATTTACTCCATTTACGCACACTACCATATATGGACCAATCCATGGGGGCGAAAGTTTCTTTGATCAGCCTCACCTTAAATTATCATTAAAAAGAAGAACCTTATCTTTTACTTTGAATAGTATATCGTTCACTGTCTCATCCTAGTTCTTCTAGTTCAAAAACACGCAAGAATTAGACGGGATCGTACTTTTTCCACAATTTTAATTTAACACGACCGGTTTCAGCGAGTGATCGCTATCATCAGGTATATATACATGTCACAGGAGCTAATATATTAGGTCTAACGGAAAGTTCTGTCCGTTCTGGTTACAATGTTTCGACAATTAAGCTCATATTCATTAAACAAACATTTGGCTCTCTCTCTTTTGATCGTTTACATGTATACACATTTTCGTCTTAGATGAATATAACGAAGACGATTCTGTTAGTAATAAGTGAGAAGGTGGGGTGGTGGTTTTTTTGGGGAAGGATAGCATAGATCAGCAGGGAGTAGGAGGGGAAAAGGTGCTCATTTAGAATTTGATGTTTCGGTGAAGCACAGTGAGAAACTATTTCAAACTGTCCTAGGAAGTTGAGCCGATCACTTTGGCCTTCCACATGTAGAACTTTGGGGATGAAATCAGGCCCATGGCCGGACTGAATCAAGTGTTTTGTAAAATGCGAAGACTCACTCTTGTTGATGAAACAGCGCTGGTGCTCCTTAGCTCTGATTCTCCCTTGGCCAATATATACCACATTGCAATCCCGACATTCTAATTTATAGATCCCGGGTATAAGTGACGGATCAATTATATCCTCATTATTGCAGAGCACCTTGCTTAAATTGACCCGTGTTTTAGTTGCTGGTCATATGCGATAACAGATAGCGATTTTTGATGCCAGGCTATTGATGAAATTAACTTTTACCCTTTTGTGGTTGGAGCTGTTTTCTGTGTGGTTTTGGTATATTCAATATATTTTCCAGAGCCACAAATATACAAAGCCTTCGTAAGAACGTCGTAATTGGTTGTAGGTTCGATGCTAGGGGGCGTTAACTATATCTCCTCATATAGTTTATTTCTCCACATAGGGAAAGAGGAACTTCCTGAATGAATTACCTTTTGAAATTTGCAGTATTTATAAAGTCAATCATTCTCTAGCGAAAGATGACAGTGATTTTCTAAGGATGATCTTGGTTCGCCGCTGGGGCAGGAATAATTCTGCCGTAAGAAATTCATGGTAGGATGATGTCAATGTATCTATCTATTATATATAGATGCCTCGGGGGGATATCTATTATATATAGACGCTTCGGAGGGATATATCTATTATATAAAGATAACAAGGAGTTAAAAAAAATTTGAGGATACAAATGTCTGGCCCAAACTGCTGAGGCCACCGACTCTGATTTTTCTGCCTAATGGCCATCTAAACTTAACCCAGGAAAAAATCTTAAACCCACTCTACCCATCATGGGTTCGATTCTGGGAGGCCCCAAAGTCGGATTTTTCTCCATAAGAATGCATGGAGTCGATTTTTGACAATTTTAAAAAATACTTCCTGGGAACGTAGAACGACCAAATTTCATGTGGCTATAGGAAATATACATTAATACACAAAAATGTTATCAATTATCCACAAAAGATCATG